>JBCAUF010000036.1:2745144-2779765 GCA_038406115.1 Haemulon aurolineatum
TGGATCCAGTGTGATATCACGTGAATATTTTAAGAATTCACGTCTGGTCGTGGGCTCTGGTTGTGGCAAACAACTCGCTAAGGGTAAACTGGCCACTTTCTGAGATGGATCAGCCACTTTCTGAGGTGGATCGGCCACTTTCTGAGATGGATCAGCCACTTTCTGAGGTGGATCAGCTACTTTCTGAGATGGATCAGCCACTTTCTGAGATGGATCGGCCACTTTCTGAGATGGATCAGCCACTTTCTGAGGTGGATCAGGCACTTTCTGAGGTGGATCGGCCACTTTCTGAGGTGGATCAGCCACTTTCTGTGATGGATGAGGTTCTTTCTGAGGTGGATCGGCCACTTTCTGAGCTGGATCAGTCACTTTCTGAGCTGGATCAGCCACTTTCACTGACGTATTTGCACATTTACCCTTCAGAACATCCTGTAGTTTAACTCTGAGTCCTGACACAGTAGCTGCCACGTCCTCAAAGTACCTCTGAGGGCAGATTTTGATGCTGGATGACTCTGTAGATTCACTGAGTTGTGACAAATAGGGATAACTGTGTAGAAACCTGTTGTGATCCTCTGTGTCCAAGAGCTTCTTCATCTCAGCGTCCTTCTCCTTCAGTTCAGTGATCTCCTGCTCCAGCTTCTCCTGAAGCTCTTTGACTCGTTTCACTTCCGTTTCCTGCTGGGATCTGACCTGCAGCTTCACTTCAGAGCCTCTTTTCTCGATGAGATGAATCATCTCAGTGAAGATCTCCTCACTGTCCTTCACTGCTTCATCAGCAGAACGATTGATAGTCTCCACCTCCTGCTTGAGCACCTTCATGTCTTTCTCCCTGTCATAGATTTTCTGCTGGATTTTTTTCTGATTAACTTGGAGCTCTTTCTGCTTCTCAGTCCTTTCTGCTGTAGCTGAGACCATGTTGTGGCCCTTATGTTCATCCACAGAGCAGAGATAACAGATACACTGCTGATCATTACGGCAGAACATCTTCATCACCTCGTCATGACGAGAGCAGATGTTCTCCTGGAGCTTGTCGGATGCTTCGACCAGCTTGTGCTTCTTCAGTTGAGCCACATCATGGTGAGGCTGGAGGTGCTCCTCACAGTAAGAGATCAGACACACCAAACAGGACTTGAGGGCTTTCAGTTTTCTCCCAGTGCAGATATCACAGGCCACATCCTCAGGTCCAGCATAGCAGTGATTAGCAGGAGCAGCTTGGAGTCCAGTCTTCTTCAGCTTTTCAACTAAAGCTGCTAACATGGTGTTTTTTACCAGGACAGGCCTCGGCGTGAAGGTCTGCCTACACTGAGGGCAGCTGTGGATTTTCTTCTTATCCTCGTCATCCCAGAAGTTTTTAATACAGTTCATGCAGTAATTGTGTCCACAGGGAATAGTCACCGGCTCCTTCAGTAGATCCAGACAGACCGAACAGGAGAAAGTTTCCCGGTCAAGCTGAACTCCTTTCTGCGCCATTTCACTTCTCAGTGGGAGCGACTGTCTATCAGCTCTTGCACTTGATGACACCAATATCAAAACTGTATATCGAAAAGGGAGGGAACAAAAAAACATGGCAGAGAGCAAGAAGGAAAGGGAGGGCTTATCAAGTGCGGGTTGAGAGAGATACCGTGTGTTTAACACGTGGCAGAGCTCATTGCTTACTAAAAACCGCCTTTAAGAGATAAACTCTTTTTAAAATCAGAGGTTTTGGAGGTGGCTCCCCAGTTTTCAACATTATTGAGTTTACCTGTAATTCAATTTAATGAAACATTTTTAAAAAGGAAAACTAACCACTGCTGTAAAGATAATGAAACTATGCATTTTTGTAATGTATATAACATAATGAAACAATATTATCTAATATCGAAGATACAGTACAGTATATGAGAGAAAGGAAAACATAGCAGATATTGTGGCAGATATAGTGGATAAGTGTGGCATTTCTGTTTCCCCCGTGGAACAGGCAGGCACTTGCAGATATTGCCTGTATGTACAGGGGATCCAGTGATGTTCAAAGGTTTACATTTATGAGGACAGGAGTGTTGTGTTTTTTGTCGGATAAGATAAGAGGTCTCCTCACACAGAAAGCCTACAGTGTGATGTGTCATATCGTCATCAGTCACACTGTAGTAAATTAAAGTGTGAGTACTGGATATTAAACTCATTGGTGTACAAGATGTAAAGATGCAAAGAGAGATGTAAAAAAAACACATCTTATCCAACAACACACAAGAAACTGCTGACACTGGTACACATAGGCAGTCTCTGCAAGTACCTGTCTGTTTCAAATGGAGGAAATTATGCAACAGAAATGCAACCCTTTGTAAATAACTGCTATATTTGCCTTTCTGTGTCAATCTATCATAGAGTGACTATGCCATTTTGTAGTGGTGTCCGAATGTTTAGTGAGTATTGATATTCACTAGTGCATTCACTGCATCCCACAATTCACCGTGAAATGTAGTGGGCAACCGATGGTCACTACTACTATATCCCTTCATGTATTGCTGGCAATTTAACAGAGTTGTAAACTGTAAACACCAGTAAAAAAAAAGAACCATAAAGACGTGACGATGGACTCGCAGCATTGAGCAAACGTTTTTAATAAATACGACTTAATAAAGGCAATGGAAAAAGGGAAAGTATTCATTCTTGAGTAAAAACTGAAAGTTGCAGCTGACACAAGATATTTTCTTCTTATTAGTATGAGGAAAATATGCTCGGTATATTATGTATTCATTACAAAAAACAATTAATGTAACATATATTTGGAAAAACATTTCAATTGTGCAACAATAATGACGTAATTAACTGCGCAGCGATGTAGTGTCCAAAACTATTTTTCATTTAACCGATGAGTTCACTATACAGCCCACTATATAGAATTCCCTATATAGTGAGTACGAAGTAGTGAATGAGTGAGTGATTTCAAACACAGCCTACCTCTAATGTAGAGCGTCCTCATCTACAGTCTACAAAAAAAGACTGACAAAAACTGGCAATTAAGTCAGCATAAAAATGTGAAAGCAAAAATAGAAAATCTTCGCGTGCATCACATGTATAGCTTTTAATGTCACAGCTGCAACTTTTGATCTGTAAGTCAATGGTTACCGACCCTTTTGGCTTTATTACAAATAGGACAAGCAGTTCTGTTTTTGGGTCTCCCAGTCTCATGATTGTTCAGTGCCAAAGTCATCGAGGACACTGCTACCAAGAAGCCTTATCACACCTGGGCCACTGGGTTAATTGATAAGCCCTGCCCACTACCAGCTGGCTAAAAGAAGGAACAGCTAATATGATGACGAAAGAACATGCTCAAATGCTTGCTGCACCTTAAAATAGAGCACTACAAATTTCAAACAAATTGATCAAGTGATTACTGGTTTGTTGTGCTTATTTGAAGCAAATTTAGACCCTGTTTATACGAACACGGGTATTTACAAAAACGGAGACATTTCCCACCGTTTGCACCCTTCGTTTACACGCAAATGGAGAAATCGCCCCTGAAAACGATTCTTTTTGAAAACTCCGGGCAAAGTGGAGATTTTTGAAAACTCTGTTTTCGCATTTGCATGTAAACAGAGAAAAACTGAGTTTTTGGAAGCTGACGTCGTAACTGATTGGCTAAGGTGGGCTTGAGTTTCTCGCTACACTGCCACCTACAGGTTTAGCATACTCTTGACGCCTATAGAGCATCTCTGGACATATATGAACGGGTTAATGTAAACGAAAACTTTCTCTGAAAACGGACTGGTGTGCACACAGTTATTTTTGTAAACGGAGAGGGTGAAATGTCCGTTTTTGAAAATACCTGTGTTCGTATAAACAGGGTCTGAGTCTCCATTTCAAAAGAATAAATCATCTGACACATGGCTACAGCTTGGTTGATTCTGGATATGGCAAACTTATTCCTCTTGTGGATATTTGAAAAAGATAGATAGATGACATATCAGAAAGACAATGGTGAAATGTAAAAGATAAGTGGAACATTTCTCAAGAAAAAGTGAGTGTGCCTGATGCTCGATGCACATTTGTTCCACTCATGAGGTCCCTATTGAGATATGGCAGGTACTCTCTGGAGCCTTTATTTTGATAAGCTTCAACCAATCACAGTCAGCTTTGAGCATTGTCTACCATAGGTGCTTTACGCCCTGGTAGACAAATAAAAAGCTTATACTGTATACTGAACAGTGAATATTTAACACTTGGCAGTATCAATGCACATTAGAACTGTACACTAGCATCATGCGTACAATACAAAATCAGTTCAGCCTAAACAGCCAATATGATGATGTTGTGTTTTTCTGTGTTTGTGTGTGGAGTGTAGCATTCATCATACTTGCTGGGAACCAACAAGGAACCCAATGCCAAAGTTCACAGGGTTAAGTGTATGTTGTTATGAATATCTTATCAGGCTGCAAGGCATTTTCCGATCCTGCCTCCTTTCTCTGGAATAACCTGCCTTGTAATATTAGACAGTCTGACATTTGTTAGATGGTTATTCTTTGATTCCTTCAGGCTTGTAGTCAGTGTTAGTGTTATCCTTTTTTTTTCTTCTCTCCTATCTCCTATCCTACAGTATGTGAAGGGTGTGGTTAAGCTTTGCCTCTTGTGTGTTTGTATAAAGTCTTCCATGGAGGAGATGAAGTCATGTGGTTCAGGCCTGTTTGGTGGCACCTAGGGCGAGATACGTACTGTATAACTCAAGTCATTAAATTTATGAGTAAAGATAGAGATACGCATACACATGTCATTGGACTTCATTGCCCCGTAACCTCATGATTGTGCTTTAAAATTGTTAATCATTGTGGAACTCGATGCATCGTTCAGTTCAGTTCAGTTTTATTAGTCATATGCAGGTTAACACAAAGTCAGTGGTACAATTAAATGTACTGAAACACTGAAGTAACCCTATACAAATATATGTACATATATATATATATATATATATATATATATATTTGTATGTGGTCAGGTTAGAGTCAATTCTGAGGATCCAGTCTGTGTTAGAGTGTCGCTCTGGATCCGACTGAATAAAAATTAGGCTTGCCAAAAGAAAAGGTTGAGGCAAACAAGGAAAGCAAAGCACAATCAGATTGAGCTTCTGAAACAGTCCAAATTCTCCAGTGTTCCTCAGGATCTCTCCAAAATCAGCCAAGTTGATGTTGGTTATTTTACTTTGATCTGATTGTAAAAAGGTTGGACCACATTTTTAAACAACATCCATTGATGTTTAACCTAACTATAAAGCACACAGACGACCGGTTGATGATTAAACTATGTCACCTATAGTGCAAATGGAATGCATTGCTCCTGTGTTTTGAAGAATGTATTGCCTATCATTTGCCGTTTTATGCTCACCTGAACTCCAGGTTTATTCTCGACCTTTTTATCTCTGTCCCAAGACATTTCCATTTTGTCTACATTAGCTACACATATAGACAACATTTTTTCAAAGCTAAAATGAATTATTTCAGGCCAGGGCATACCCTTCAAAGGAAATTAAAAACGGAGAAATACTGCTTGCATGGGTATTCAACCTTGACATATTAATTCTTGATAGAGTCACCTTTGGCTAAAGAAACATCACTTAAATTATTGAATTAACTTAAATTATTGAATTACAGGGGTCAACGTCAACCAACTTTGCACAGTATTTGGGACTGTTTTTTTTACCATTCCTCTCGGCAGACTTGCTCCAGGTTGTTCAGGTTGGTTGGATAGATCAGTGGCATCGTTGGCCTTGCGAAAGGATCTCTCGTATGTATGTATGTATATGAGAAACTATCAGGCTGCCATTAGCAAAAGAGCAAGCTTACTACTGGCTATGTGTTGACAAATGCTGGCTAACAGGCTACCAAGGCAGGGTAGACTGTGACTACAGTAAATGACAACAATCAACAGCGAAAGTAAGGGTTGAAGCCTCATAAAACTTTATATTATACGTACTGTAAAAGTAAATGCACTACAGGCTGTGCAGCATGAGTGGTGTTTAGAGCTAATTTCTTAACAACACTGGTCACCTTTACGAGGTAAACTCTTTTAGAATTTCAAAATGATTGAGTTTACCTGTAATTCAATTTAATGAAACATTTTAAAAGAGGAAAATTAATCACTGCTGTAAAGAAAATGAAACTCCAGTTCTGTAATACAAATATAATAAAACCATATTATCCAATAGCCGAGTGGAAAAGAACAAAAACACACTAAAAGACTGAAAATTTGTTTTTTACTTTTCATCACTTTTATCTAAATGGCCACAGAGAACATTGTACCAATATATAACTTCAAACAGGTGTTTTGGTTCAAAAGAAGGTATATAAGCACAATTACAGAGAAAACAAGTCCATTAAATTAATTGCATATTTTGAAAGATATTCTGAAAACCTAACTCAAAAACTGCGAAAACGGTTTTTCATGAAGACAGTCTCAGTGGTTGTTGGGCTGATGGTGTCTTGTTATGAAATGTACAAAGTCTAATTCTGTATATAGCATCCTTATCTTGTCAGTCTATAAAAAAAGTCTGACAAAAACTGACAATTAAATCAGCATAAAAATATGTGACAGAAAAAACAGAGAATCTTAGTGTACATCACATGTATAGCTTTTAATATCACGGCTGCTACTTTTCACTGGCCACTGGGTTAATTGATAAGCCCTGCCCAATACCAGATGGCTAAAAGAACGAAGGAACAGCTACTGTAATATGACGACCCTCTCAGACTGTTCAATCTCAGTAATGTTTAGGTGTGCAATATCTTGAATTTTAATGAAAACAAATTCATCAAAAAAAGGGATGTAGTCACAAGTGATTACTGGTTTGTTTGAAGCAAGTTTAGTATGCATTTTAAAATAATAAATCATTGGACACGTGGCTACAGCTCAGTTGATTCTGGATATGGCAAACTTGTCGTTCTTGTGGAGGTAACATATCTGAAAGACAAGGACAGGCATTGTCAGGAAGGCAATGGTGAAATGTAAAAGATAACTGGAAAATTTCTCAAGAAAATTTGAGCATGCCTGATGCTCGATGCACATTTGTTCCACTCATGAGGCCCCTATTAAGATGCAGGTACTCTCTGGAGCCTTTGTTTTGATAGGCTTTAAACAGTGCTTACGTGACAGTTGGTTGGCACTCTTGTCACTTGGAGGCTCATGGAGTCAAATGTGTAAGTCTGTTTGTGTCTCTAATTATAAGAATGCAACTGGCACAAACTTTTCTACATTTCGATGTATGAATATGAGTGTTCAAAATATACTACTCCTCTTTGCACTCTTATGATGATGTCATCACTCCAGCTCTGAATATTGAGTCCATTACGCATCCAATAAAATCCAATTATTATAAGTTTCTAAGTATTATTAAAGGTTTCCAGTTATAACATGATAAAGTTGTATGTTGTAATAAAGTGAAGTATAAATCAACCTTAAATGATGGCATATTTTTGCTGTAGTCACCTGTTGGCTTCAGCCTCTTCAGCTGACTCAGGAAGCTCTTTTCTCCTGGTCTCAGGAAGCACAAAGCCGAGAGCTCCGCTGAGCAGTGTAAGACTGCCAAAGACTGTGGTAGGTATGACCCAGTGGAAGGTGGCTAAGATGCTGAGCAGTGGAGCCATCAGTCCACCTACTCTTCCTGACATGGATCCTAAAGCTGTGGCTGTTTGTCTGAAAGAAGCATATTATAACAGTTGACACTTCCACATGTAGGTCAATTAATACATTTTCTAACTTGGTGTTGGTTTAAACTTGCTGGAAAAATACACAAAATATACTTAACTGTATTCTTGTCATTGTTTTGACCTTTCAGTACTCATAGATCTCATAAGGCCAACACCTACCTAACAGACGTTGGAATCAACTCCTGCATGTATACTGCACTTATAGCACCAGCCCAGATCAGGAAGAAACGTGCTGCGACAGCTAAACACGTAACAGCAATGGCATGTCCTGAAAACAAAACAAATGAATTCGACGAACAGGGCTAAAACATGAAATCCTAACTTTGCTGACCAAACCAAATGATTTACCTTGGGGAATAGCAAGGATAAGCATGGAACAGAGTCCTCCACTCAGAAGTGTTGACATGAATAACACTCTTCTCCCAAAAACCTCCAACAGCCACATGGAGAGTAAATTAGCTGGTATTTCAATAGCACCAAACATGAACTGTGTCAAGAAGATGTTCAAGCCAAGGTTTCCCATGTTCAAGTACAGGGAGTAGTAGGAAAGATTCAATGAAAACCTTAGAAACAAGACGAAAACACAGTGGTCATACAAACTATGTCTCGCATTATAATATCTGTAACACATGCACAGTTGAACAGAAGCTTAATTTTTCTGGATTTGTGATTGGTCAGTTATTCTGCATCATGACCACCTAACAAACCACCTTGGCCATTTGAAAATTAGTGATGGTTTTACATTACAAATCATACAAGTGTTTGACTCAGTGTTTAACAGATTCATTCTGATATTAATTTTGTAGAGATTTGGGACATTTCTACTTACCATGCCAATAGTACAATGAAGAAATATCTGGTCAGTACAGGTGATTTCAAAATAATTTTGATGCCTCCTTTGTTCACAGTGTTGTTCACTGAAATCTATGACAGAAGTATGATTTAATAATGAATCACTGAAAAATTTGTCGGCCGCTAACTTCCGGTTTAGCGCTCCGCTAACTTAAATGGGGACACTTTTATTGGACCAAACAAATTAAATTCTGATGGTGAAACGAGTCATTTTGCAGTCTTTTCATGAATAAATGTAGACTCTGCCCCCTACGCTGTATCCAGTTCTTGTACATCCATGGGATTACTACTACAACCATAGCCTGTTTTTTTCTAGCTAACCGCTAGCTAGGTCGCGGTAGTAACTTTGATTGACAGGCGACACTTGGTAGCGGCGGGGGCTCGACCAACACTCCCACAGAGTTTGGGAACAGAGACAGGGGCTGATTATTACACAACTTTGAAGGCTAATTTCATATATTTGGCTATTTTTTGAGACATTCAAATTTGAGAAGGTGTCCAACAACACTATTTTCTGTGGTATGTCAAACTTAAACTATTTTAACTTTCACATTTCAGTCTAATCAGCACTGGAGAATGGGATGAATGGGAAAATCTGGCAGCTTTAAGCTTCAGTACCTTTTCCAACAGAGAGTCTGGAACAGTGCGTTGGTTGATGGTTGCTGCCTTGACAATCAGCTTTTTAGCCTCTGTTGTCCTTCCTCTGTTTAACAACCATCTGGCTGACTCTGGAATAAACCTGACAGAAACGAGCAAAGCGACAGATGAAACAAACTGTAATTTACAAATGAAATAAAGGGCAATTAAAGCTATTAAGCCTACCATATGTAGATAATAGCCACTGCTAATGGAGATGCTGAGATTAGTTGAGCCAGTCTCCAGTCTCGGACGGCATAGATCACACCAGCGAGGATGCACTGTCCAGCTGCAGCAAACAGCTGTGTCACACATACTCCCCATGACCGTTTGGACACCCCAATCCACTCGGTGGCTGTCATTAGGAAAATATAAAATTTGTACATTACATTTCATTAAAGCAGCCACTTGTGTGAAAACACACCTGCAACATTAACATTAACAGACATGGAAATGACAGCATTGTTTTTGTATTGCGATATTAATTACACATAACTAACTTCCATTTGCAAAACCCAAAATTATCTTGTTTTATTCGTCTTCCATGAGAGTAAACTGAATTCAGTTTGGGTCTAACAAAAGAATTTGTGATAGTTACCACCATTTCTAAATATATAAATTCAGTATACATACACAGTATAATACAGTTGACTCGACATCCTCCCATTCCAATTCCCACCAAGAACTGGGATACCAAATATAGGTAGACATTGGGGCATAGCGCTGTTAAGACAGTAAATGTGAATAATATAACTACTGGAATCTGAACTGCTCGTTTGCGACCATACCTGCAACAAAGAGAGGAGAACAAAATGACGAAATGAAGAGAGCTGCTGGTTATGTGAGTGAGTAATGAAGAGAAAAACAGAAATATCTCATTCGCTCCCTTTAATAAATGTTAAGGTAATTTATGCTATGGTAGACAAATCAAAAGCCTATTTACTAAACAGGATACTTGACACCTGGCAGTATCAATGCACACTGGAACTGGGCCAAGATGATGATGTTGCATTTTTAAGCGTTTGTGTGTGGAGTGTAGTATTCATCAAACATGCCAACAAGGAACCCACTGCCAGAGCCCACAGGGTTAAGTGTTCATGTTAGGATTACCTTAGTTTTATAGTTAAAGCTATGATTATGATTTCAAGAAATAGTTGAGAAATATGCACCTCTATGCTGACAAATGAACATGTTATAGACCATTTGCTCGATCTGTACAAAAGCCAAAGTGGTGCCGATACACAACACCTTTGTAAAATGGAATACATTTTTCTGGAATCATCAGACCTTCCACTTGGTGGATGACCTCTCTACTTCCTGAGCCACAGCCACCCATAAATGTGATTTTTCTCAGTGCCTTAGTTCTTTCCCTCCTGGGCGATGCGACATATCAGACTAATCATCTCATTTCATCTGCAAATCTACAGTAAATTCTGTCTATACTTCATTGACTTGTTTCTCCTGATTGAAATATACTTACGATTCAGCAAAAGGTCCAAATATCAGGGCACCAACAGGAACACCAGCCAGGAACACTGTTTGTGCTACCTCCACTAAGTTGGCCTTGTCACAAACCAGATTGAACTGTAATAAATTAACAATTATAATTAAAATGCTTTGTGAAGTTAACTGAACAAAAAAAAAAATCTGCTTGTCTACACTCATTACTTACATCAGTGACTATGGTGGCTTGATACAGCGTGCTGTTGTACACCCATCCATTGTTACATCCTGTGGTCTCATTGAGTCCGTACTCCCTGATGGCACCGATGTCCCAGTCCACGGGGACAAACATCCGACACCTGCTGAAGGTCCCGTCCGCCTCCCGGGGCAGAGTCAGGTTCAGCTGCTCATCTGTGGTCAGGTTAGAGTCAGCCCTGAGGATCCAGTCTGTGTTGCAGTGTCGCTCTGGATCTGACTCAATAAAAATGAGGCTTGCAAAGAGAAAAAAAGCAATCACATTTGGAAAGCAAAGCGCAATCAGATTGAGCTTCTGAAACAATCCAAATTCTCCAATGTTCCTGAGGATTTCTCCAAAATCGGCCATGTTGATGTTGGTTATCTTACTTTGATCTGATTGTGAAAAGGCTGGACCACTGTTTTAAACAACATCCATTGATGTTTAACTTAAATATAAAGCACACAGAAGACTGGTTAATGATTAAATTATGCAAACTTGTAAAAACCAATATATTGTTCCTGTGATTTGAAAAATGTCATTCGGACCTGACTTGAACTCTAGGTTTTTTCTCCACCTTTTTATCTCTGTTTTGCACCCCGTTTCAAGTTGTTAGATATGTTTGGATTACAAATTATACCTACACATATACACAACATTTTTTTTCAAAGCAAAAAATTAATTATTTTAGGCATACCCTTCGAAGGAAATAAAGAAATTAAAAATGTTGCTTGCGTGGATATTCAACCATGACATATTAATTGATAGAGTCACCTATGGTAAGGTAAAGTAACAGCTTAAATTATTAGATTACAGGGGTACAACATCACCCAACCTTACACAGTATTTGGGACTGTTTTTTTCACCATTTCTCCCGGCAGACTTGCTCCAGGTTATTCAGGTTGGTTGGATAGATCAGTGGCATTGTTGGCCTTGCAAAAGCCTCCACACAGGTTAAAAACCTGGATCTCCACACCAGCTAGTCAGACGAGCATGAACTGATGAAATGAAGCCTCTTGGATGAGAGGCAAAAGGTCTTCAAAGACATTTAACCAAGTCCAGTTATGTTTGATTAAATAATTGCTTCTGGGATGTTTATGTATGCATATGTCAGGACATCCTCGCCTTAATTAAACAAAGTTAGTGCTGCTTGGCACAAAGTCATGAAAATTAGTGGAGAAACTATCAGACTGCCCTTAACTAAAGAGCAAGCTAACTACTGGCTATATGTTGACAAACGTTGGTTGATAGGCTTGCAAGTGCAGGGTAAACTGTGACTACAGTAAATTACAACAATCGACAGCGAAAAGTAAGGGTTAAATGTTCATAAAACTTTATATTATACGTACTGTAAAAGTAAATGTATTACAGGATTATGCTGCATGGGTGGGGTTTAGGGCTCAACTCGAGTTTGTGAGTGACACACACACCCACACACAGAGGCACTATAATCTCTATAATAGTGACTGTATTACTGTATCTCTTAAATAACATTAGAGATAGTTAAAATCTGGAGTATTAGGGCCACAGTGAGAAAAAAAATTCACAGATTTCAAGAATAAAGTCATATATTTACGAGAATTAAGTCATAATTTTCTGACAATAAAATCGTAAATTTACAACAGAGTATTTAAAAAACATATTAAAAAAATCACAGACTTCGAGAATTAAGTCGTAAATGTACAAGAATGCCGTCATAATATTAGATAAAGTCATACATTTACAAGAAAAAGTCATAGATGTATTACAATAAAGTCATAAATTTAGGCTACAACAAAAAGCTGTAATTTTATGAAAATAAAGTCATAAATTTACAATAATAAAGTTGTATATTTACAAGAATAAAGTCGTAATTGGTAAGTCTAAACATTTTTTAGACAGACATACATACAATAAACAGACAACAAACAAACAAACAGATGGGTCTAAACAAAGCCAGAAAAGGCAATGTCTGTTAGTCTGTCTTTAGTTGTGTTACAATAGGAACTATTATTAGGAACCATTGTTTTGAAGTGACACCGACAGGCCCGAGCTGAACTGAAAAGTTTATAAAAGGTTGAAATCCAGTTGGGTGAATCAGTACGAACTACAAAGAGTAAACACTTCTTGTGAGAAAGTAACAGAACTTAACACGTTGTATTTGCCCACATTATGTGGCGACTAAATCCATCAATACAGCTGTTAATAGCAATGCCACAGGTCTTAAGTTTTTCATATGAATCCATTATGCCGTAAGGCATTGGTTGGGGCCTCTGCAGGTGTAGTGCTGACGTCCTGATACTTATTACAATGTGATGCTGATGTGCCAAAAGATTATGGGCTATTATCTCCTCCTTGTTTGTGAAACCAGTACAATTACACGAAATGCTCTCATTTTAAACAACAGGTTAGAATATTATGACTTTATTCTCGTGAATTTATGACTTTATTGTCGTAAAATTATGACTTATTCTCGAAAATTATGACTTTATTCTCATAAATGTATGACTTTATTCTCTGGCCCCAATACTCCGTCATACCAGTCTGATCTTGTTTATTCAGAGATTCATTCAGACACACTTGACATTTTCACTTATGAGCCTCATTTACAGAATTGTTATTATTGTTG
The DNA here is from genome assembly GCA_038406115.1 of Haemulon aurolineatum. Lineage (NCBI taxonomy): Eukaryota > Metazoa > Chordata > Actinopteri > Lutjaniformes > Haemulidae > Haemulon > Haemulon aurolineatum. The sequence goes on from JBCAUF010000036.1 coordinate 2,758,592, forward strand.
TTATAGCCTATATATTTATTGTGAAAGTTATTGGGCTTTATCACGAAGACCTGCAGTGGACCAGCGTCCTCCTCTGGCCCTGGAGTGAACCAGTTCTGTATGAATCTGATTCTTATTCTGTCACGTTTTGGTTTTTTGTTATTTTTTCCATTAATCTTTGATGAAAGATATAACCTTGTTTTAACCAAATGTCTACTTTAAAAAAAAAAAACCTTTAGACTAAAATCAGCACCAGAATAACACCATTTGCATATTTGAGCAGAAAGTAAAGTACTCATTATGACAAACAGTTCTCAAACGCAGTTCTTCATTAAAAGCAAATCATTTGTTTAAAACAGGAAGTCTGATCCAACACAGACGCCAGCAGGTACTGCTTTTTCTTCTTGCTTGTGTTTATCAACTCAGTATCACAAAAAAAAGCATATTTAACCATTTACCTCCGTGCAGATATTTCCATTTTCCACTGCTGAGACTTCTGCCGTCACACCAGTAACAGGTGAAGTGAACAGTAATTGTTTAGTGCCTCTTAAAGGATTAAAAGGAGACATTTGAGAAACTGTGCTCCAGATTCATAAACATTTACAGACACCACTGTGAACAGTTCTTGTGGAGAAATCACATTCAAGTGGAGGGTAGATCTCAGAAAACAGTTAACAGTTAATGATTTCTTTGAAATGGTGCATCAAGGTGAAGACTGACTGGGAGCATCATGTTTGTCCTGAGGGTGGCACTAGAGGTAAAGCCATGGTGATCAATAACATTAAAAGGGTTTGTCACCATGAGAGTCTTGACAGTAACTTCAGATATCTTGTGCGTAAATCGGACATTTGGCTCGAGAGTGGCACAAAAAAAAAAAGGTGGAGTGTCCAAAATGGAGAGCATGAAACTACAGTTTTTTTAATTTTTATCTATTTTTACATTTTGAGGTTTTGGTGACTCTGGGAATATTCAGGAGAGTCAAAATATTATTATTTATTCAGAAAACATTTTTTACAGCAAATTTCGTGCCAGTGTAGCCAGTATTTGCTTGAACCAAAGTGGACAAACCAGCAGCTAGTGATCAACATTACTATCTACGAATATCAACAACAGCAGGAAAGCAAGTCAAAAAAGCATTTTCAGACTACAGTTTGGTAGATTTGCTTTGTGCAAACGTGTTTGCTTCACTTTGGCTCCTCAGGGTTATCTTTTTTCTGTGGGAGAAATAAAACAAACAGAGATGTCAGAATTGTTGAGTATGTTGCAGATTGATTACAAGTGGCTCATTGGTCAACATAAAAAAAAAACCCCATGACTTATACTTACTTTGAACTGTCAACTGATTCAGTTCTCCCTTTAATATGGTGCTAGAAAGTTATATGGAGCCGTAGTCAAAAATCTAAAAAGTTTAATTTATATTTCTGCAACATATTTGCACTATTTGTCATTTTCATATTTACATTTTGAAAAAAGGAACAACTGCTGTGTCGCTGCATAAATTCAAATGAAGCGCCTACAGAGTGCAGGTTTTCACCTGTATGCATCAGCTGGCTTCATCCTGTTAAACCCCTGAAGCATACATAACAACCGGACTTACCTCATTCAGTCATGCAGCAATAACTCTTGTGAACTTGTTATACTGTACAAACACTGACAATTGCAATGACAGTGCAGGGACATCGCTTACCCGTTGCTCTCCGCCTCGTCGGTTGAATCTGGAAGCTCTTTTCTCCGGGTCTCGGGAAGCAGGAAGCAGAGCGCTCCACTGATCAGTGAAAGGCTGCTGAAAACGATGGTGGGTATGGACCAGTGGTACATGGCCAGCATGTTGAGCAACGGGGACAGCAAACCACCAGCTCTGCTCGCAATGGAGCCCAAACCAGAGGCTGTTTGTCTGAGACGGGAACATGCAGAGCTCAGACGTGCACGGCTATTTCAGTCAAAACGTTTCCTCAATAGTGCAAACATTACAGAAGTGCAACAGTATATGTATTGCTATTTATCAGTGCATTTCTTTGTGCTGTGTCGTCCAATATTAGCCACTGAGACTAATGAGAACTCTGGGCTGAACTGTTTATTATTCAAAGTTAATGAAGCAAATGTCAGACAAGCCAGCAATAAACCTACAGGTGTTTTTCTTAGTGGTGACACAACCAATCAGTGACGAGTACTCTGTTGCTGTTTTAACTTGTCTTAGAGGGATTCACTACAGTGAGACGGAGTCTGCGGTCTTACCGAAAAGACGTTGGGAACAGCTCCTGAATGTACACGTTGCATATGGATCCTGCCCAGTTTATGAAAAAACGCCCGGAGGTAACCAGCGAGGTCACAGCAACAGCATTATCTTAAGGAGAACAACAGAGAGTCTGAGAAATAAAAAAAACCCAAAATACTATTGATGAAAAAGAGTCTACAGTCATGCATGCACGTCAGGCATGCTAGAATTAGGAAATTAGCGCTGAAGACAAAGCATAGCTGGGGCTGATGGGAATGTTGCTAGTTTAGCAGATACTCAATGATGGCACTAGATGCATCAATAAAAATTTGGTTCGTAAAGTTGATTCAGATGCTAAAGGCATGTTTTAAATGAAGTGCTTGTCAGATTGCCGGAACAGCAGCTGCGTCCAACACTTTCAGGGCACGGTTTTACAATGAGCACATGTGAAGTGCTTTACCTTGAGGAACAGCTAGGATTAACATGCATAAAAGTCCCCCAAACAGAAGTGTCGACATCAGTGAAATCTTTCTCCCCACTGCTTCTAACAGCCAGATGCAAAGTATGTGAGCAGGGAGTTCGGTCAGACCGAACATGAACTGCGTCACGAAGATGCTCAAGCCAAAATTGCCCACGTTGAATGAGAGGCAGTAGTAGACGACATTTAATGAGAACCTGAGGATTTCAAAAAGAAAACAAGTTATTAGTTGCACAAAAATAGAAATAATTCTGAATATAAATTGGAAAATGTGCTTTTAATTGAGCATCTCAATGCATCAGTTAAAGCCTCAGTAGGGTCAGAAAATGCAACTTACCATGCCAATAGTATGGTAAAGAAATACTTCCTAAGCACAGATGATTGCATGAGAATTATTATGCCTCCCTTTCTCTCAGTTTCTTTCTCAGCAATCTGTAATGCACACGGAGTGGACACAATCTCACGCTAACATTTGCTTATATTAGCAAATCATGTAATCCGACAGTCTTGCAAAAAAGTACTCAGTTTTAGTTCACGCTGTGTCAGAGAGGTGATTAACTCCATTATATATCTATTGCCCTGAATAACTTACTGCAATACAGTATTGATTACAGTGTTTCTAAGCCATCTCTCTGACACAGTCTGCTGGTTGAGGTTCTAGCAGGGCCACCATGTTGGATTGTATCATGCTGTACAGGTGTTCATTACATTTCACTATACATGTTTGCTATCATTCCATATGTCACATTATGTTGAAGTCTTTGTACAATGAGGTTTTTTGTGAAGTGTAAGTACCTTTTCCAGCAGAGACTCTGGAAATGTGCGTTTGTTAATGGCTGCCACTTTGGCAATCAGCTGTTTAGCCTCTTCTGTCCTTCCTCTGTCCAACAACCACCTGGCTGACTCGGGAATAAACCTGTCAGAGGAGAGAGACACTCATCCATAACCTGTAACTGACCTTTAAAAACACAAGAGGCTAATAAAAAGAGGTAATGCACACCATATGTATATAGCAATCACTGCAAATGGAGCTGCTGTGATTAGCTGAGCGAGCCTCCAGTCTCTGATGAAGTAGATCATACCGGCGAGGATGCATTGCCCAACTGCACCAAACAGTTGAGTCACACATGCGCCCCACGATCTTTTAGACATCCCGATCCACTCAGTGGCTAGAGACAGGAAATCAGTAACAGTTAACCTAAAATCCCTGCTGAGAATTATGGCGCCCCAAAACTGACAAAATGTAGTAAAATGTGAACAGACGAGCCAAAATATAAAAATATACCATTAATGAATAATAATTTAACTAAGACAAACATGTAGTTTAAAAAGAAAGATTGCGCTTATTGCATCTTATTACATGAAGAAATCGAATATAATCCAGTATCTGTATAATGTACTTTTATCTTGACATTCCTGCATGTTTTCTATAAACTCATTCAAGGGTTCAAACTCTGACTATAAATATGATTAGCTATATCTGCAGTTCATAGATGTTTTCCAGGTCTTCTTATGCTTCTTTGCACACTTCAGTCTACGAATGCATTAATATGAAATATTACAGCTCTTGATTTATGAATTTGCTTGTGGACACTATGTATCTTTGTGTTGTGTTTTGGAAATGTTTTTATCGCCTTGTTAGTTTAAGCTCTTCATTTGCATTGAGCATTGAGTTATTCTATATTGATCTCTCTGGGAAACAGTGGATTTATACAATGTGAGAGTACATAATAAGGGATTTGAATCTGGACTGTATCACTCCTCATATCAGTTTATTGCAATGTGTTTCTTGGGCATTCAGCTTTATAGCTTTGCAGTGCATATTCACATTTATTACCTTTCAGCTCGGGACACTGTTGACTCTGTTCGTCATGGGTCACCCCTCCAGTGGGCGGGGCTATCTCTGGGTGATTCATTCATGGACGGATTCTGACGTGCATTATGTAATCTTTCTGCTGATAGGTGTTTGTATCGCGTGATGTTACCTGAAACACGTTCATTTTTGACCATTTTCTGTTCGTTTGAATTCCTGGCCTTCAGTCTCGTAAGACTAAAATAAATTAAGCCTTCATTTATTTTATCAACTGATTAGAGGGAAATTATGTTTCTGTTTTTTAATCAACTTATCACACACTAACTATGGTACTGTGGAACTATGTTATTTATTGATGTGTTCAGTTATATTTTTTTAATTTTCCAATAACCTTTTACTACATTTTGTCAGTTTTGGGGCTCCATATAGAATCCTTAGTTCTTCCTAAATTGTAACTGTGACTGTGTTCATATTGGATTAAAGACAACAGCTTGTGAGTTTGCTTTATAAATTAAGATGATGGAGTATACTGTACCCAATATGACGCCATTCAATCGATACCCTCCATAGCCAATTCCCACTATGAACTGGGATGCCAAATACAGATGGAAATTGGGACATAATCCAGTTGTGATAGTAAATATGAGCATCACAACAACTGGAATCTGAGCTGCTCGTTTACGACCAAACCTGCAACAGATAAAACCCCTTGGGTTAGCAAATATGATGGGAAAAAAAGAGTATGTGTATGATGGATTTTTGTTACACAAAATGATCCGGCATCAAGAACACATGCACACTTACGATTCAGCAAAAGGTCCAAATAAGAGACAGCCAACAAGAATGCCAGCCATCAACACTGTTTGCGCCACTTGCAACATATTAGCCTGGTCACAAACTAAATCAAACTGAAGAAAAATGTCAACCAAATGGTTAAAAAATGACAATTTTATAAAGAATATTTAATATTTGTATTATTAACGACTTTTCACTTACATCAGTGACTATGGTGGCTTGATACAGCGTGTTGTTGTACACCCATCCATTGTTGCACCCTGTGGTCTCATTGAGTCCGTACTCCCTGATGGCACCGATGTCCCAGTCCACAGGGACGAACATCCGACACCTGCTGAAGGTCCCGTCCTCCTCCCGGGGCAGAGTCAGGTTCAGCTGCTCATCTGTGGTCAGGTTGGGATCGGCTCTGAGGATCCAGTCCGTGTTACAGTGTCGCTCCGGATCGGACTGGATGAAAAATAAGCTGGCAAAGTGAAAAGGCAGGACAACATTTGGGAGGCAGAGAGCAAAAAGTGTGACCTTCTGAAATAATCCAAACTCTCCGATATTCCGGAGGATCTCTCCAAAATCAGCCATGTTCAGGGAGCCGGCTTTCAGTTTAGAGCTGCTGCAGGAGGATGACCTTTAAACAATGCCCATTAATGTTTAAACCCTGGACAATATATTTCAAGAAGGATGAGACAGCATTTATTTCTCTCTTTTTTTTTGTTTTCAGAAAGAGCTCCAGTAGAGTTAGTCTTGTGATTATTTAACCAGATGCCAGTGCCTCAGGCCCAGAGTTAAAGGAAGAATACACAACAGTTGTCAATTGCTGTTTGAAAACAGCTCAACTAGACTGAATGAGGAGAGAGAGCGACATTGGCGTGAACAATGCAGTAAATCAGAGAACATGTTTTGGTCTTTATATATCTGAACACACTCAGATAAATTACACAGCGATTATGCATAATTAGGTGCACAGCCACTTTGATTGACAGCTCGTCACTTCAGCTAGCCAGAGCTGCTCTGTGTTTTCGTGACATCGGTTGTTTTTGGATGTTCTTGCAAAGATTGGACAAATAAATCACGAGGCCTTTCAGACTGTTTCGTGGGGAAGACCGGGCTGAGTGGGGAGACAGGCGCGGGGGGAACAGCTGCTGACAGCCAAGTGGGGAGCTCGGAGCATCAGGAGGAATAAATTTAGGTTTTAGACCACTGGGATTAAATTGTGCTTTCATCTTCATCTTCACCATGGAAGTTCAAATTAAGGACTGTTTATTGTGATTTATTAGGCGGCACAGAAAACTGCCAGAAACTGACACAGGGTTTGTGGAAATCACCAGTACTGTAATTCTCTCTTATTTGGCAGCTGAGTGAATGAATGTACAGAGAGGAGAGGTAGAAAGGTAGAAAGAAAAGTCTCTGTTGAATTTAGTTCAGTTTATTTAGACAGACACACACACACACACACACCCTCCTGCTGCATGCTAGCTTATGACTAATATACAGTAATATAGTCTGGGTGTGCAAATAACTTTTGCTTGCTGCATGACCACAGCACTAGCCTAGCTTCTTTCATACAGTATTGTTGCATATTTGATTTCTACATTTACGTTATCATTCATTGATCACCAACTCTTTTTTTAAGGGTAATAATACTGTTTTTGACAAGCAACAGGTTGTGAGCGTTTGTGTGTTTAATCCCCAGCACAGCTTGACTAATCTTTTTCTTATCTTTCACTGGAACTTCTGTTGATCTTCCACTAACTTTTACAATATGTTGACAGATCAAAACCTTTTTCAGGCTGTGCTCTTACGTAAAAGGTAAATCTATAACATAAGTGAAGCAGGTTGCAAAGTGGTAACGTGTGCTGTGTGTGTGAGGATATGAAAATGGTCTCATTATGCTTTTGTAAACACTAAGTGTTAAGAGAAGACGTTTTGATCTCCTCAGCCCTTTCTCTTTGCATCAGAAACTTCCACCCTGAAGAAAACAACTGAGCCGATTCAACGGTGGTTATCAACGAATTATCACATTTCATAATGCGAAGACAAACATTAAAGGTCGGGACATTTTATATAATGATTGGGAGAAGACTGTTTGGGTCATGTTGCGATCACATTATTATTGCTCAGAACCACACCCAGTCATCTTCACATAGCTAAGATAATAAGCAGTATTGCTTTTTGCATCAAAAATTAATGGATTTTTTCCTTCATGCATACTGTATTTGCTTGTATTTAGCATTTTTATCTCCCATAAAGCGTCCGTCTCAACCTGAGGGTCAAAATATGATCATCACCAATGGGAAATAATAATCAACGCAATTCACTGTTTATTTCTTTTGGATATATCTTTGTTTTATATGTGAAAGACAAAACAGTCTCCTTCAGGTCTTTCAAAACATTCAAATGAAACAGTGTGTGAGGGCTAAATCACTGCTTACAAGGAGAAAGTCTTTTGTTTTAAGGTGTCACAGGTAAAAAAAAAAACCAAACAAACAAAATACAAACTGCTCCATACTGAGGCTGACCTCACAGACAAACATACAGTACATTGCATTCTGTTACTGTATAAGTGAAACTCAAGAGCATGTAAACCCACGTGCAAATTTATAACTCACACAGCAAGTGCAAAGTCATCGCTGGATTGTCTGACAGTAAGCCAATCACAAAGCAGTTAGGCTGTCTGTTTTCAGACTGATAAGAAGTTGTTACAGTAAAGTGCAGCTTGATGTCACAATGCATACTTGAACCTCATTTTACAGCAGTCATCTCAACCAAACACATCTCTACCTCGGACACAAGGAATTTTAGGTTCAGATTGCCCAATGTAAAACAGTTCGATTGTACTGATATTTCAGGGATGTCGTGGCTCTCTTCAGTTCAAATCAGAGAACCTCAATTGACTTGAAAAAACAAAAAGGAAATGAAAGTTAAGAAGAATAGTGTATTCTCTATCAGTGTTTTATGTTTCTCACAGAACATGAATGACAGCAGTAAAGACTCAGCAGCATTGAAGGTGCATGACCATCTGAGGTCAAATACGTCTCTCAGCAACGTTCGGCTCGTGTCACACAACCACGACAAAAACAAGTAAAAAATACAGTTTTCTGACTAGAGTTTGGTGGATTTGCAGCTTTCCCGTGCAGCCGTGTTGGAATCACTTTCGCTCTTCTTGGTGCTCATGTCCCTGTAATGAAAAGAAATTGAAATTGAAAAGACATTGACCTGCTGGGCAAATAAACCAACACAATAAATGTCTCAGCCAATATTGACACACTCAGTAAATCATGCAGCGTGCTCACCCGTTGGCCTCGGCCTCATCGGTTGAATCTGGAAGCTCTTTTCTCCTGGTCTCAGGAAGGAGGAAGATGAGAGCTCCGCTGAGCACCACGAGGCTGCTGAAGACCATGATGGGTATGGACTCGTGGTACTTCGCCAACAGGTTGAGATACGGAGACAGCAAGCCTGCACTTCTAAAGACTATGGTGCCCAAGCCGACAGCTGTTTGCCTGTGAGAGGAGTGTACGGTGTACACATAGAATATCTATAATGATATATTTTGTATACTTCTATTTTTGTTTACCTGACAGAGGTGGGAAACAACTCTTGAATGTAGACCAGGCATATTGACGAAGCCCCATTCATGAATAACTTTCCGGTGGTTATGAGGGCTGTAATAACAACAGCACTGTCTGGAAACAAAATGAAACATTAAAGCACTGACACACAGATGGATTTATCTCCATGCACTCAATGTGAAGCACAAGAGGTTCACCTGAAGGGAACGCCAGGGTTAAGAGGCAAACAAAACTGCCCACCAGGAGGGTTGATATGAGGGACGTTTTTCTCCCAATTAACTCCAGGAGCCAGATGCAGACGAGATGTGCCGGGATCTCAGTGATCCCAAACAGGAACTGAACCAGGAAGATGCTCAGACCAAACTTACCCACGTTCAGGATGAGGCAGAAGTAGCCTAGATTTACTGAAAAGCTTCAAACCACAAAAACACAAACGTGACACACAAAAAAATGATGAAATCAAATTAAGAATTACAGCCCAAAATGTGCTTAACTTACAAGGCAAGACATATAATGACGAGATATTTAATCAGGACTGTTGAGGCAAAAAGTTCTTTGATGCCTCCTCTTGGGGTTTCTTGTTCTCCAGTTACCTGAAGGGTAGATGTGTTGTTGTTAGGTTTTGGGTTATTGTTGCATAGGATAGGAAACATGGCATGGTGTTTATCCCTGAAGTCCCATTGCACTGGTACATGTAGGTGTAGGTGCACTCTCTGTACTGCTTTAATGCATCTGCACAAGTAACAGTGGAGCTCAGTGACTGGCCTTCACACAGTGTTGAGACATCTGCAGGGTTGGTGGTTCATTCTCTAACCCTGGCACTGAAATTATGTGCCGTTTTAGATTTTTGCAGGATGTGCAATACTTTTTCAGATTTTTTTAATCCTCAGCGGGGTGCAAGTTGTCATTCTATAGCCGAAATCCATAAATCTCTCTGTAGATGGGCAAGATGGAAGGACTGAAACTTACTCTGTGTCTTCAAATACTCGAGAAAAAGCCGTTTTTGGCGTCGGTGACCATAACTTTAAAGTCTTTTCAGCAGGAAAACGCTCACTCGGTGAGCTTGCTGGTGTCTCAGTACACTCTCAGAAATAAGGGTTCTTCTATAGGGACTGAGGTTCTACCTGGAACCATTTGCTTCTGAAAAAACCCTTTTTAACCCTAATACTAACACTAATGGTTCCAGTAAGAACCATTTTGATCCAGAGAACCCTTTAAAAACGCTTTCCTGAATAAAGGATTTTAAAAGGGTTCTTGGTGGCACCCCCAGTATGGGTTCTTTGTAGAACCTTTCATGGGGGGTTTCTGAGTGGAAACTTACACACACAGTTCAAGGTATAATCCTTTATGTTGGTTCTAGGTAGAACCCTCCAAAAGGGTTGGCTCAAAAAGGGTTCTCCTATGAGGACAAGCCAAAGAACCTTATATGGTTCTACTTAGAACTTTAATTTCTAAGAGTGTACTTGCCTCCTCCAGCAGATTCTCTGGGATGTTCCTTTTATTGATCGCTGCGACTCTGCGTACTAATCTCTTCATTTCTTCAGTTCTCCCTTGTCCAAGTAACCATCTTGCCGATTCAGGAATCCACCTGAAAGGATCGAACACAATTCAAATGCCTGACTCGCTCACAGGCTGTTAGTGAAATGCCAGAACACGCTGAACTGGTTTCAGTCGGGTTGGTATGACCTGGAAACACCACTGTGAATAAACATATTTTTACACAACACATACCATATGTACAAGAACACGACAGCCTGTACTCCTGCCATGACATACTGTGCTGTTCTCCAGTCACGAATAGCATAGACCAGACCAGCCATGGCACACTGTCCAAAGCCTCCAGACATCTGGCTCAAACAGGAGGAAAAGGACCTTTTTGTGACCCCAATCCACTCGGTGGCTACAGACAGAAATTCGACACCAAAATCACTGCAGAGTGTCAATTAATTGAATGCTTTTGACCACAGAGAAAATGGACATATGTGTTGAATTCATACCTAAAACATTGGAGTTCATTCTAAATCCTGAGAGCGCAGCACCAACTATGAACTGTGATGCCAAGTGAATGTAGAAATTTGGAGACACGCCCATGACTGAGACAAACAGGAGCAAAAGGACAACTGGCAGCTGGGTGGTTTTCTTGCGGCCGAACCTGAAGTTCAGAGAGAGCGCAAGCGTCAGGGGAAAAAAAGGGTTTGAAGAACACATCGTGATGGGTCTTCTTTAAGTCACTTACGATTCGGCTGTAGGTCCGAAGATGAATGAGCCAACGAGTGCGCCGCTCATGAAGAGTGTCTGCACAACTTCAACCATGTAAGCTCTGTCACAGACGAGGTCAAACTGAAAAACAGCACTCTCAAAATCAGCAGGGGAGTCAGGACAGGTGACACCAAAGACGGACCCTAACCCTAACCCATCATACTAACATCAGTGACTATGGTGGCTTCATACAGCGTCTTGTCGTACACCCATCCCTTGTTGCACCCTGTGGTCTCATTGAGTCCGTACTCCCTGATGGCACCGATGTCCCTGTCAACGGGGACGAACATCCGACACCTGCTAAAGGTCCCGTCCTCTTCCCGGGGCAGGGTCAGGTTCAGCTGCTCATCTGTGGTCAGGTTAGGATCGGCTCTGAGGATCCAGTCCGTGTTACAGTGCCGCTCCGGATCGGACTGGATGAAAATGAAACTGCTGAATAACATGGGCAGCAAGACATGTGGGAAGGACACCCCGAAAAGGAGCAGTTTCTGGAAGAGACCAAAGTCTCCGATAGTTATCAGAATCTCTCCGAACGCCGCCATGTTCACACAGCAGACGATGTGTGAAACAGCCTGAGGCGGATTCAAGTCTTTGGTGATGGCAAAGAATAAATGTTTAACCCTCTGACGTGTTACCTTGTTTGGTAATGGTTGACAGCACAAACTAATGGCGACTGGGCTTCAAGTCTTGGAAGGAGGAGCTGTGGTAAGGGATGATATAATAATATCATAATTAGTAATTATTGTGATGATTATAGTAATAATTCTGAAATTATTATTAGCAATCATTATCCACTGGGTGGATATTAGGATTATAAATAAATTGATGACTGTGTATATACTGAATTTAAGTTCATTCATTATGAAGCTGTTTAATTTATTAATAGATTAGTAAGAAACGGGTCGGGTCAAATAAGTTTTACTTCCACCCGCTCCTTTTCGGACACTGTTCTGTTGTTGTTTGTCTCAAAAATGTATTTTTTATGTTCGAAATAAATTCATTCATTCATTCAAAGACATCACGTTTCCATTGAACACTGTCCTCGCTCGTTGAATTTCATCATGTGACTTTATTCGGCTACTAAAAATCATCTGCATGTGTCGACATTTTCCAATAATCTATGTATGTCAAGGAATCTCTTTTGTATGTTATCACAAATATTCCACTTCAATTTATGCATTCGTTGATGTACACATTTTATAATTAATCATATTTTAAAAATATATGTAATGATCTGTAAAAAAAAAAAAAAAAGTTTAAAAAAGAGAAATGTACTTGCCAATTAAATGATTAAATTAATACTTATCATTCAGTGGTCCCATAAAGGGGCAGAATGACTGGTTCTCTGATAAGTAAACGATAAAAGGGAAATTAATTTTAAGTGACGTTGAGCGCTCAAAGCCTTTGATGATCAATCATTTTATCACCAAAACCTCACACACACACGCACACACACACACACACACACGGGGAGAGAGAAGTGTAACCTGTGCCATCCGTCTTGACATTTTATCCGTCAGCCTTGGACAGGTGTCGGTGTGGAGAGAGAAAAAAAGAAAATGCACATCATGACATCAAAGCAAAGAGTGTGTGATTATAAGCCCCATGTAATTCCAAAAAAAATTATATGCATGTTAACAGATCAATAAGGTGCCAATTGAACAAATAATTTGTGCATGATTAGTGATGCTCTGACAAAAGGCCAACAGTGGGAAAACACTACAAAACAAATGAAACTACCGGACACGATGAGTCTCAATCTGTTTGCCTTAATATTTACAAGTAAAATGTTCCTTTTTATCTGACATGTACACTTAAACGGTCAATGCATCTACATCATTACATACAAACCTCATGGTGTTTGTGTGACAGTGCATGGAGTTGCCATCATACGTACATTTACAACATCTTTACATACACCATTTACATCAGTACCTGAACTCGGAGCCTTTTCGCAGCCCTTTGCACGTGGTACAAAACAACCATACAGCTACACTGGGAGTGATGACAGTGATGTGTTGGTGAGTGTTTATAAAGCAAACGGACTACAGTAATATCAAAAAACAACTTGCCTAGTGACAAAAAAAAAAAGAAAAGCTAAAGTAATAACTGGCCTCTGGTGACGTTTAAAGGTTTACTTCACCCAACGGATCAAACATTTACCCATTTAGTTTCGGTTTTATTGGCTGAGGTTTCGAGAGATCCGTCGTAATGTTCCTGCTGCCCTACAGCACAGCCGAGGTCGTTCACATGGTGATGTTTGGCAGGTACAAGCTTCATTCAAAATCTTAACCTGTACTGAGCAGCTGAGGCTGATGGGACGTCATCAGTAACAGATCGTAAACCAAATTAATGGACAAAGTTAAAGTTTGAGCTCGATGGAGAGTTTAAGGAACCATCAAAACAAGTTGGATTCTTCCTCTAGGAACCATGAATACATGTAGGAAATCCACAAAAAAAAAAATTTGAATCATTTGACCATCATTGTAAAGTTACAAACATCTCAAAACCTCAACAGATGAAACCAAAACTAATCTGCATAAATACCACTACAGGCAAGTGGCACATATTCTTTTTTTCTTCTAATTATTCATTTTCGCAATTTGGATGAACTGCCCCTTTAAACCTTATTTCAATTAGGTCGAATGTTTTCCATTTTTGAGCGTGCACGCCCCCACAGAAGTCCGTCAGCAGCCCCCGGGCTCGAGACTCATGACCAGCATTCAGGATTCTTCCCAGCTGTAAGATCAAAAAACGGTAAACAGGCAAAATGACCTCTTGAAAGGGTAAACCGAAAACAGCAATTATTACCCGTGTCTGTCTGTCTGTCTGTCTGTCAGTGTGTTAATTTTTCACTCGGCGAGCTGCTTGAGAAAACGAGAGCAAATTCTCCCAAAACTGCCTGTTGTGGCTGCTCGACTTCGTGAACTCTTTAGGGGGGCCGCAAGCGCAAAAAAAGTGGTTTCATTCGAACCCGAGAGAAATCCGATCAGCAACCAGCGGCCACACGCGGTGAAAAGAAAATACCTATTGCATAGTACGAGAATATCAGGCAGGTCTCAATCTGTGAAAACAATGCTTTCATCGATTACCTCGGGGGAAAAAAACGCCATCTGACCAAAGTGTTGTAACGGGAGTCACGGGAGAGAGCGGAGCGAGCGGCTGCTGTTGATCTGTTGTGTGTCTGAATGATGTCTGCAGTGCAGTCAGTGAGTCGTGACTGTTTGGTTCTGTTCGGACAAAACCACCACACCACGCCACGCCACGCCACGCCACACCACACCGCACGCCTCGGGCTGCTTTATACAGGAAATCTGGTTGTTTTCTTATAGTTTAAGTAAAAATCCATCTGAATTTACAGAATTACAAAACTAAAACTATGCTACAATGTGTTTATAACTTATTTGTATCAGTGTCATGGGAGAGTTTCCTAAATTTCTCGGATAGGCGTGTGCAGGATACGCCTCATGATCACAGATAGACTCGATTTTTCACCCGACGCACTGATAGAATCTATAGTTTGACTAACTAAGGCTGAATTTACACTTCTCAATTTCAGTGTAGCATAAAGTGCCGTGTAAAGGTGGCACGACCCTCTTGAGTTTTGTGGCACAGTTGATTTAAAAAACAAAACAAAAAAAAACAAAACAAAAAAGGCAATCACTTCCAGAACTGGCAGGAGATGGTTTGGATTGTGCTTATGTATGAAGAGGAAGAACAATAAAAAAAAAAAGAAAGAGAAATTAGGAGTTGATATCGTTGATTGCATCTGTTCTCCCATTTACTGTATAAGCGCACTGTAAACGTTTCAAGTGTGATTCCTGTGATGAACTGAGCCTCTTCTCAATGTGGTCCTCATGCATCCTGCAGTAGTGTCACCCTCCTGCCAGCCTCATGTCCCCCCTCCTTTTCATCGTCATCCTCCTCCTCCTCTTCTCTTTGGCAGTAGTGGTTTCTTGGAATTGACTACAATGCAGCTGTGCAACACCATTAGCTTCTGTCCTTTTGTTTGCCGGCTCGACTTGACTTAACTGATGCTGAGCTGCGCAAATCCAATGAGTTTAACGTCGTCGGGGATTTCAGACTCCTCCACGCCGGATGCCTGGAAGAGAGGAACCGTCACACACACTGCACCATCTTTATGTAAATATTAGAAATCAGGAGAGGAAATCCGTTCTGTTGGTGCTTACCAATTTAAAAGTCACATTTTTGTTACTGTGAGGGTCGTCGACGATCTTTCGCAGATTGGCAGCGACTGCACAGAGAGAAGGAAGTGAAGGGGGCCGTGTCGGATGACCAGCTAATTTAAGAACAGATGACAAGACTTTTTCCACCGTGAGCAGCGGTGAAAACGGGAAATAACTTGTTTAGGGAGCGCACGCACACAATAAACATACCAGCTGGTTTGCATGCTTTAAGATCTTTTCACACAATATCTTAGGTTCATTAAGCACATGACCTAGTTTCTGATGACTTCAGTGTAGAATAAATAGGTCAACTTGCAGAAATAAGTAATCCATTACAAAAACTTAACTTGTGGTCAGACGACTAAACCAAAGGCAAATATCATCAGGTGGCGAAGATTATAATGTGAAACCTTTTGTTTACTGTGATGGAGCAAGTTTGAACTGAACTGACCTCATCAGGTTATCTGTGCAACACTGATAATGTCACGTCGCATCACTCAGTGCGGTATCTCTCACTTACCGATGACTAAGTCCCGCCCATCGACCAGTCCTGCTGAGACCAACTCCTGAGAAACTCCATCGGCGGAATCTGCCACGACACAGAACAAAAATAAAATAGACACAGAGTTAGACCCGAGCCTGAAGCCTCTCGGTGAGTAACCAAAGAGAAAGCGGCTCGCCGACGCGTCCTAACCTCTGCCCGACATGAACTCAAACCGGATGTCGTTGAGCTCCTTCTTGGGATTCCTCAGTCTCAGGACGAGGCTGATGGGAACGCTGGCGTTGGCCGCAGCTGGATCCTGCAACAGCACGACAGTAAGATGATCACTGTGCAGAACTTGTGGTCTGTACGAACAAATGAACCCTTATTTGAGCTTTCAGACGGCTGAGCTTAAAAGGTGCATTGAGGAGACACAACCTAAACAATGCAGGCTTCAGGCTTTTATGAAAGATCGTCTCAGGAGGAAAGAACTCTGATGCTAACAAACATGCACTGAGAGTAGGCCCTATTATGCACCTAAACATAAAAAGATAAAGCTGGCAAAATCCTGCCCTAAACTCTGATTGTTTAGAGCCTGTCTGCACTTGCCTGATTTAACTCTGTTTTAATCAGGTAGAGCCACAGATCATGGATGCCCTCCTTCACAATCTAAAGAGCACTCCCTCTTACTTATTTTCATGTCCTTACCTGAGCGGCAGGGGCATGCGAAGGGCTCGCCGTTTGAGCGGGAGCCTGCGGCAGGACGTCCTCTCCCGCCTGGCCCGCGTTGGTGGGGCCCTCATGCGCGGCGCCGGGCGGCTGCAGGTGTCCCGTGGAGCCGTCCGCTGCTGGGAAAAGCTACGAAGACACGAGCACGCGCATCAGTCGGCGGGGTGTTTTGAGTTTTGTGTGAATGGAAAAATAAAAAAAATAAATAATTTTTGAAAAGAGGACACTTAGGACAGTCATGCAGATCGCTCTGTCAGGGCATTACATTGAATCAAGGTGTTCAGGTCATGTCCACCACAAAGGCACTCACCTCCATGTTCTGTGACCCGTCCTTCACTCTGGGTGACTGCAGAACGGACATGACAGATTGTCAGGATTAAGAGGAAAAAAAAAAACACATGCAATTCTCCTTTTATCCCCCCCGATGTATGGAATGATGGGAGTATTGTAGGATTGGAGGAATTTGATGCAAGGTGACTTTAAACTGAAATCACAGTTAAGACAACAGACAGTAAAATCCCACACCAACACATGAATTGAGTGCAAACACACATTAGGGAAAATAATTATAAAAAGATGATCTGAGGAAGTGTCTGGGCCTGAGAAAACCTCATATATCCTTCAATGATTTCATACTTTTACTTTGAAAGGGATTTTCTTTGACAAATCACCATGGAGGTCTCAACTCATTTTGCATCACCCCTAAAGTGATACAAATTAAGTTGTCAAAATTTTGAAACAAACACCAGAAATACACAAATATTTGAGACTGAACAACATTACGTTCTTAGTCAATGTACATTTCATGAATATTTGGAAAGACTTTAAAGAAATTTATGGAAAAATGAAAATATTTATGGGGAAAAAATCTTTTTTTTTTAAAGAGAAAAGTTGTTTAAAAAAATTTGAAATTTAGAAAACAGAGAAAATTTTTAGAAAAAGTTGAGGGTTTAAAGCAGTGGTTCTCAAAGAGGTGTCCTTGAGAGGGTTCAAGGGGGTCCCAAACTTTTTCTAAAAATTGCATCATTTTTTCTACAATTTTTAAAATCGCTGTTCTAGATTTTTTGATGACTTGTCTCTAGAAATTATGAATTTTTCTCCAACACTTTTTCCATGAATTTCTATAAAATCTTTCCAAAAATTCATGACATTGGCCCTAATTTAAATGTACATTGACTAAGAAAGTAATATTATTGAGTCTCATAAGAACTGTGTATTTACGGTGCTCGTTTCAAAATTTTGACAGATGGGGGTCCGTGGTGTAATTTGGATCAGTTCAGGGGTTTAAACAACAATGTTCTGTAATAATTGGTTAAAATTTCTCCTACACTTATTCTGGGTGGATCTTATCATACAACAAAGGTGAGCTAATTCTGTCAAGTATAAAACTATTCACGAGACCAAAATATATGCATCTTGACTGAGCTGAACTTGAGCTACTCCGACAGCGAATCCAGGAGGCTTTGGCTATGAAATGACTTTTCAACAATCCAACAGCGCCATCTGCTGGCCACCAGGCTGCAAGTGCACGGTGGGAACTGCGGCGCAGAAAACCGGGGTGAAAGTGAGCCTGGACTGAGCGAGCGAAGACGCGGGGCATGCAGAGTCTCACCCGCAGGGCCGCCACGGCGGCTTTGCCCTCCTCGCTCTCCTCGTCCAGCTCGTCGTCGCTCCACTCCCAGCCGCCGTCCTCCGTCTTGTGGAGGCGGCCGCTCGAGCCGGGCACGCGACGCACCTACACGAAGAGAGAGAGAGAGAGAGGAACAAATTCACCTACTGACTCATTCATTACCGGTTTCTGGTACAGTAAATCCTTTTCAGAGGTTCACCGGGCGGATCCCAGCATGCATTAGGCAACAAAGTGTATTTGTGGCGACGAGCAAACCTTTTTGGAGCGCTCCGTTATTGTGGGACCTTTGTTTAGGAGCCTCTCCTGCAAATATTCGTTGTTCTGTAAGAGAAAGACAAACAGTTATTACAGGATCCATAAGGATTAAGGATGAAACACATTGTTGTATTTTCATGACTGTGACGTGAGGCTCACTTTGGCTTTTGTGAAGAATTTATGCTTCAGCAACTCGGCTGCAGTTGGCCTAAATAGGAAGAGAGACACACAGCCGGTGAGTCTAACGGAAAGAAAAACAAGCAGAACTTTAAGCTGGCATGAAGAGAAAAAAGCGGCTCGGGGATTAACTGACCTTTTTTCTGGATCTTTCTGTAAACACAGGGAGAGCATCTTCCTGAAGGACTTGCCGTACTTCTTCACCATTTCCTTGTCCGTGATGCCCGTCTCCAGACAGGGAGGGTCGTTCTGCAGAGTCAGCATCAGCACCTGCACACACGCAATTGCAGCCTCAGTCAGTTAGCCGATATAAAACTGTGAGGGAGCCTTCATCAAAGCCTCTTAGGGCAGACTGGCAGGACACATGCAGCAGTAAGTGTCACATAGCTCCTTACAATGATCTTAACTTGTTTTGTTAGAGCGGTTCAACGTTTTCTTTGTCTCATGAAATAAGAGACAATTACAGTTGAGTTAATCAAGCAGACAAGCCGCAACTCGCATAACCAGTCCAATAATACCAGTAAGCACCCACACAGTTACCTTCATCGGTGGGTATTTGTGATACGGCGCGGCCCCGGTGGCCAGCTCAATGGCTGTTATCCCAAAACTCCAGATGTCGGCTTTGAAGTCGTAGCCGCGGACCTGCGGATTAAAAAAAAAAACAAAAAACAGACCCGGGTTCTCAACAAAGCCCTCGATCGTCCTTTCATCGCTGAGTTATGAGGCATTACGGAGGGAAAACAGAAGGGGGAGAAGAGAGAGAGGGGCAGTCGACCGAACAATCCTCCCACCTGCTCCATGACCTCGGGGGCCATCCAGCACGGCGTCCCCACGAACGTCTTCCGGACCTTGTTCCTGGTCATGTCTCCTCCTGCTGCTAGAAAGGCACTCACGCCAAAGTCTGGGCAGAGTGTGTGGTTTGGAGATGGGGAAGAAAAAAAAAGTTAACTAAAATTAATCGACAGCAAAAAAAAAAGGGTCTGTAAGTGTAACAGTTCAATGTGGGCCTTTGTTTGTTCCTCTAGATCAGTGGTTCTCAAACTTTTTTAAATCAAGGACCCTGAAACTGATACAAATTAAGACCACTGACCCCCAATTGTCAAAATTTTGAAACAAACACCAGAAACACACAAATATTTGTTACGAGACTGATCAACATTACTTTCTTAGTCAATGTACATTTAAATTAGGGCCAATGTCGTGAATATTTGGAAAAATTTTATAGAAATGTATAGAGAAAGTTTTTAATATTTCTGGAGAAAAAAAATATTAGTATTAGAGAAAAGTTGTTTAAAAAAAAAAAAAACACTTGGAAAAAAGTGGAAAATTTTTAGAAAAAGTTGGGGACCCCCTTGAACCCTCTCATGGACCACTTTGAGAGCCACTGATCTAGATCACCCATCAGACAGAAAACCGTCCACAGAGGGACTTTTAGACTGAAAAACTTTACCGGCAATTTGCACTGATCCGTCATCCCCGAGGAGAATGTTTCCAGCTTTCAGGTCCCTGTGCGTGAAGAGAGGCAGGATTCAAACAATGAAGATGTCACAAAGAGGAGCGGCTGGGCTGCACCTTACACACTCTTCACTTCTGCACACAAACAAGCTGCGCCTTTGATCGGTTTTAATCCACCTGATTTCTGTTTGCACACACCGAGCGCAAACTCAAAGGACGGGAGGGGATTATCCCGGCCTCAACCAACTCTCTCCCCCCCCCCCCTCCCTCCCCTTTCCTTATTGGGTGTTAGTGAGTTAGCCGCAACGTCTGAGGTGAATCAGCAGCCATCCTCCCCCCTTAAACTGTAACAACAGACCTTTGAAACATCAGCCGATCTAATCGCTATTTTATTAGACTTATCCGAGTGCAGCAGAGCGTCACAAAAATAAAAACCTTTCAAAATGATGTCACTAAAGAAACCCTGTTAATCTGAAACAATTACACTATGAGGCACCGAGGACGTAGAGGGGTTCACTGTGTTCCTGAGAGGAACTTTTATGTAAAACAACCCCTCTCAATTATGCATTTTCACTGTATTAAATATTGAAGGAGCCCGGTCTGGTTCAAACCACGCGCTCATACGCAGAGATGGAAGTCTCACTGCCGAGCGAGCTGAGAGGGGAGGCGTGCGATGCAGCCGTACGCCGACGAGAAGGCGTCGCCCGCGGCCCGACGTGACTCACCGGTGGATCTGCCCGTTCTTGTGAAGGTACTCGAGCCCCTCCAGGACTTCCTTCAGGATGGTGGCGATGCTGGCCTCGTCCAGCACGCCGGTCTTGTGCTCGCCGCGGGAGATGATATGCTTGATGATGTCCAGCACGGAGCCTGTGAGAGAGGCAGGGGGGCGGGGGGTCAGTTTAACCTTCGATTTAGGAAGCCAAAGTGATAATGAATCATTTTCACCTGCTTTGGTGCAAATGACAACAGGTGCAATGGAGAGTCAAAAGCAAGACGACCCCCCAAAAGGGAATGCATGATTTGCATGCAGTGGCCAAAGACAAACGCTCCCCCGTGTGTCTGTATGCCCTTTCGACAACTCCTGGGCTTGCTCCTGATGGGTCAGCAGATGTGTGTTCTGGGGCCGCGGCCTCCCAGACCTGGATCGGGGCATCAGTG
>JBCAUF010000036.1:2915540-2925649 GCA_038406115.1 Haemulon aurolineatum
TCTGACTTTCTAAACATCATAAATCACCGCGGGACTAGCAGCCCAGCCCCTCTCACCTTTCTCTCTCCCACCCGCTTTCTCTCAACCTTATCTTCCCTCCATCTCTCCCTCTATGTCATCTATTCCCTCTTCAATCACTCTCTCATTTTCTCCCTCGTCGTCCTCCTCGCTTCTTTGGGAGGTCCAGAAAGTTTGTAGTATGCAGTCTAAATAGTGCTCTGATGGATTGGCTGTCTTCCACGGGCCTGAAGATTAGCCCAAGGGCAAACCCACTCCTGTTTCCTGGGTGCCATGCTGAAGATGAATAACTGTTTATTAACCCGATGCAGAGTGACTCCTTCCCCACCTCATTACGGAGAAGGGAAAAAAAAGAAATACAGGCTGTTCAAGTCGGCCAATGTGGCGCACGCTCTCTCCCCGCCTCCCTGTCTCTGTCACTCTTCCTGTCTCTCGCCCCGCGCCTCTCCCACTCTCCCCGGCAGATAAACCAGCCGCCTGATGCAATGTGACAGTGTGCGTTTGCTTCTTGTTTGCTCCCTGACAACCCAGGAAATTGGCTTTTCATCTTACAAAAAAACACTGCACTCCGTATATTAGAGGACATTCATCTTATTATGAGGGGCTGGGGGTAATTGGGAGTTTATGCATCCATTTAATGGCAGCGTAGTGAGGGCCAGCTCTGCTGAGGCTTTTGAGGCATTTTTTTTCTATTTTCTTTTCAGTCTCAGATGTGATGCACTCTGCTCCAGACAACCCCACGTCTGTGTCTGAAACTTTGTGTCTGCTTTGCACCTTTTACATTAATGCAAATGTACTTAACAGAAGACTGAAATGGAAGGTTTATTGTGTCTTTTCGTGGATTTATGAAGGTCAGGGTTGCTTGCTGCCTTTGCGGAGAACATTACGTAAAAAACAAGAAAGTTTGGTTGAGGAAAGACATGAATGATCTTTTGCTTTCTCTGTTGGAGTTTTCTGTAGAAACAAAGCTTGAAAAATTCAGAGAGCTGCTGAAGTCAGGACCACTTTCCTTGGTCTGAGCTGTGTCCAAATCTGACAATAAACGGCGGTTAAGTCTTCATCAATACGAAGTCCAAACAGCCTTGAGACCAATTTATGGCTGCATCCAAAACACGAAACATAGCCTGTACAATATTCTTCAAACTAGAGACTATACAGTGGGTACAGGGAGATTCTTTTGAATGATTATTTGAGCCACTGACCCTCAAAATGTCCGTGCTGTTCGCGGTAAGAGTTAACTATGAAACACACTGCAATAAATTGGACCTCCCATGAAGGTTAGAATGCTTGAAGTTTGTTGAAACTGTTTAAGAAAGTTGTTGATTTGGCTTTATGGTCTGTAAAACACAATGTGTTTCAACAGCACCACAAACTGCAGCCTGTGGAACCACTGTAATAGTTTAAACTAGGTAGATCTAATAAACAGGCAAATGAATGTAACTTAATCAGTACTTTCCTTGAGGCAAAAGTTTAAAATGTGATAGGATTGGAAAACAATGCCAATTTTCTGAAAAAACTGCACTTTTCTGATAAAGTTTTGAATTACATCTCTGAGAGAAAGATGTAATTGAAATGAAGCATTTATGCACAAAGCGATTTCGCACATCTTTCCACACCCTCATGCATAAATCAACACAAGTAAAAAGACGATGCTTGGCTGCAACGCGACACATTATGGGCAATAATCACTACCCTTGTATTGCATTGCAAATGACAGTGCAGAACAGAAGAATTGTGTGTCTCTGTATGGAAATGACAGCTGACTGACAGCAGAACAGTGTGCCCGTGATGAAACCAAAGACTGTAATAGGCGAGCGCAGGCCCTGGCCATTTTTCGGGGATTTTGTGTTCACTAAAGTTGGATTTGACCTTTAAGTTTGATAAACTGCGGAGTCACGACGTACCAGAACTTGAATGGACTTTTACAATGAGCATTTGGTGGCATTTCCCCCCAATTTTCTAGTTAAATATAAGTTCTAACAACACCATCGACCCCTTCCACCTGCGCACATTTGTTGTACACCATTATCTGTCCCTGTGTCTAGACTGGGCACTCAAAAAAATCTAATTTCTAAATCTCTGCAATATATATCAATGTGTTATTTCATAGTGCACGTGTTATATCAGAGAAACAAGGAAAAGGATCCCAAATAGATAAACCACTTTGTTTTTACTTAAGCAAGCTGAGCACAGAAGAACCGCTGAAAATGGCATACAAGGTTTACTGACTTTCAGTGAGAAATTAGTGAAATAAATGTAGAATCATATCAAGTATCATCCCGGTGAGTTTGCAGCTCTCAAGAGTACCATCGCTGCCCCACAGAAACCTTGTAACTCCAGTCGCCGTGGTAACTGGCAGCTGACATTGGACCCACATGTGGAGAAAAAGAAAGACTGTTTCATTGACCTGAGACTAAACCAAACCATTGAAAACCTTTTTTGAAACCATGAGAAAATCAACCAGGTTCGATGAGTTACTGAGAGTCTGTATAAGTGCAGATAGAGAAGGATTTTGCAGAACAATTACAGTATGCAAGTACTGGTGTGCACTGTGAATAGTGACTCAAAGTTTCACAACACCAAATCAAAACAAGTAACTGCAGAAAGTGTGACTGGCATTTACATGGAAAAGCTACATTACCACTGGAGAATGTGTCTGTTGTTCTGTCTTGGTAGAAATATTGAAATATAAAAAGCAATACAGCCTTCGCTGGGAAATCAAACACAGAAACTAAATGTGCTTCTTATCTTAACATTGACTCTCCATATAAGGCATGAGTTTGTTTTGTTATAAACATTTTTTTGGTCTTTGCACTCGGTTATCTAAAAAGCAATGTGCACTTGTCCACATCTGGGGTTAGATGGAGCGTTATTTACAGCGCTATATCCGCAGACCTTTTGATACCACGTCAGAAGATTTCTTTATGATTTTCAGCTCAAAAAAATAACATTTAAGATACTTTGCCATTCAGTTTGCCGATGTGTTCACCGTCTTTTGGTATAGACACACCACCAAGGACAGAACATCACTAACAGGCTTCTCACTCGGATGTTAAGCATAGATACTTACAAGTTTTCAAATGCCAGATAAAATGGGAGGCAGGGATTAAAAAGAAATATTCAAAGACAGTAACAGGGTTCAGGATTATCAAATTTTAAACTGTTAAGCATAACATAACAACTCATTCACCACATATATAATATTATCCCAGTTTTCCCTCCCACGAGATTGTTCTGTAGCCAAAGAAAATAGGGTTAGAAAAGGGGGAAATCCTCTTCCATTGACTCATTTTTGAAGATCCCTTAAGAGTTCCTCTTGACATATCAAAATCACCTCTCTCTTTGCAAGGCAGAGGTCTTGGGTATACTTAATGACATCGGCTCTCTGAGGCTCCAAATCAAAAAACCTGTCGATTTAAGAGAGTCTCTTTGCCTCATTCAGTTTGCCAAAAGCACGGCAGTAATAGCAAAAGTAAGCCTCCAGGCTAGTAGAGCAGAGCCTTTGAAAGAGAGTCCAAGTATCAGCTGTTCTCCCAAAAGTTCACAACACGACTCCACTGTTCGTCAAAGGGCTCCGGTAGCAATTTATGATAAAAATGTGACACCAGAAATCCAGCCAAGAGTGACTGTAAGAAAAGCCCAGTAGTCCGCCTTTGATGTCCTGTTAATCCAGACGATCTGGGTCCAAGAGGCCATCTCAGGAGGACCTCCTCTGCTCAGTCTAGGGTCGTCCCTGAAGCAGCAACCTGACTTGTGTGCTCAGCTAGCTAGCTGCACAGCTGGGCCAGCTCAGGTTCAGGAGAAGCATTGGGCAGCTTGGAGTTAAAGATCTGCAGAGAGTCCTTGATGCGTGCCACCTCTCCAGCCGACAGCTTGAGCCGGTGGCGCAATAGACAAGAGAACAGGTCGAGTGGCTGCGGTGCCGGCGGAGACAGCCGGTTAATCCGGTCCCTCATCTCCAGCAGCATCAGAAAGGCAGCGTCCTGCGTACCCTGCGTGTAGGGATAGTCCAGCTGGAGAATCAGATCCTTGATGCCTTCTGGGTCGAAGTGCATGCTGTATCCAAATACCTTCAGCGTGTTGATCTTCATGTACCCCAGGTTGGACGTCTGGTCATCCAAGTCCAACGGTTCATAGAAGAGAGTTTCATTCACTGTTGGATCATCTGTGACGATGCGACTTCGCAGGTAGATGTGCACCGTCTCAAAGAAGGACTTCCATTTGTTGCCCAGAGACAGTGTCCAGTTGTAACACTGTGCCGTGACGACAGCGTCCAGTCGAGTTCTCTCCCAGTCAGGGAAGTCCGGCTGGTTCACCGGCATGAACCAGCTCTCGGAGTGACTCCCTCCAAAAGGATTCACGTAAATCGCAGGCACGGGCTCCAGTGTCGAATTCTTAGTCGAGCATATCTGGAAAGAAATGCCCATCAGCATGTGGATGAGATTGGACTTGTTTTTGTTACTCTTGAGGGTCAGCAACATCCTCTTCCTCCAGGCAGGATTGAACCAACTTCCCAGGCGGACGTCGTTGCTGATGTAGATGGCGTGGACCTCTATCCTGCTGTCCAGTCGCTGAAGAAGGTACTTCACCTGAAGAGGAATGGATAAACTGTAAGATCACATTCACTCTTACTGGTAGACAGATGAGAAAAAACGCCTCACTGACACATTGGTTCTGCACATGTGCATGCCCTTCAGTTTTTAGTCTCCAAATCCAAACTATGGTAACTTGCGTGATGAGGACATCACCAGGGTTATTTTCTCAGAAGGCTGTTCCAAAGCCTGAGGAGTTATTTTACATTTTCTTTTCTTTTTCTTTTACACACACTGAGTACTCTGACCTTTACCTGTAAACTCAGAGGAGTGGCCTATTAATCTTACAGAAAAATACTTAAATCCTTCTTTTCTTTTGGCTGCTTCCCATTTGGGTTTTGCTGCAGTGGATCATCTGTTGCCAGTAAAACTGGTAAAATGGGCCCCACCCAACCCAGCAGATCTGCACATTTGATTTGACACAATTATTTGTCACTGCTATCAATGTCTTTTCATATCCTGGCATTATTGGAGTTATAAGTTTGTGTCTTGGCACAAAGAAACCAGTATCAATTTGACTTTCAATATTCATCACGACCTTTAGAGTAATCAGGTGTCCTGCACTACTTGTTCCACAGAAGCAAGGAAATATAATGGAATAGGATACAAGAAGCTCTGAGAACCTCAGCATCAGGCATGTCCAAGTCCAAGTTCAGATAGTGGTCCAGGGATGCGGCTATGCTCGGCCGGCAGGAACCGAGATGAAGGACGTTGCCATGGTGACAGGCTCCACAGCGGGTTGCATTGTCGGCGGCACAGGAGGAGCAGGAGAAGGATGAGGTGCCCACAATGCAGGGGATGACTCCCTGGCAGGTGGGCTGTTCCGCGGGGCAGATGCAGTTCTTCGCATCCTCGGAGAAGGAGCCCAACACTCCATGCTCGTTGCAATAGAGCAGAGACTGGGCCCTGCTCAACCAAAACCCAACGGGCCTGCAGAGGGGCAAAGGGAAAACACAGTAATGCAATTGTGTAATACAGCACAGCATATTCCAAGATTAAAAAAGAAAAGGCTTTGAGAACAAAATGACATCCTCCAATTAAGTTGGCTCATCTTTGTCTTCCTCAGCTTGGCTCGACAGTGACCTCACAAACCAGCATCTAAATGTAGCTCTATTATGGAACCAGATGCTTTGGCTCTCAATTCTACCACCAGAGTCAACCCCGACATTACATAAAAGATTTAGTTCCATCAGATTTGTCAGATCTGTGACTGTTACCGCCATTTTACTGCACTCCTATAGTTCTTGTAGGCCACCTAGTCTGTCGTGGATCTTGTTTTGACTTGAACAAGGATTCATTTGTGTATCACAAAAGGTGACTGAAACATGACGCTATCAGCCTGCTCTCTGACTTTGCTGCTGATTACTGGGTCAGATCTAAACAACCAAACACACTCATTAAAAACTCGAAAAAGATTATAGACTTCTCTCAGAAAAAAAGAAAAGTTCTATAATCTTCGGGATTGAGTGGAAGGGTCAATCAGACAGCTGCAGTGGAGCTAAAAGACGAGCTGTTCACCCTGACGCAACAAATGACCACCAACCACAGAAAACTGTAGAGGAGGGATCACTTAAGAGATGAAAAGGAGAAGCAGTGTGAGGAAGCTGAGGCACATGTCACGGCCGCTGCCTCCAGAGACATTAGCATTGATCCTTAAGTCCCGGTGGGTAATCAGAGAGCAGGAGTGAGCACAAGAAACCGGTTCACAAGGAAGCAGCCATCCAAAAAGGTGTAGCCTACCTGAATGAGCAAAGGCAGAACATGGATTTGAGGGAGGCACTGACAAAGTGTTGAGTATGCACTCACATCATCAAAAGGGTTGTTTAAGCCAGCAGAGTTTTCAAACCTTCCCCTCATAATCAGAAAGATTCATTAGACTGTAAGTCCAATGGCAAAGTGAGTCATATACAACAAAATGCAGCATGTAGCCAAACATTTTCATGACTGAAACAGATCATAACCAAGACTACGTTTGAAAGATGGAGGGAGAAATTTTCCCTGTGATATATCAAAATGACCTCAACGAGAAACTGCAAAACAGCAATCCATGGGCAGTCTTGTAAATAAGTACAATCAGTTTGCCTCATCCTGCAAGTGGGCATCTCTTGTGTGATCTTTCCCAAGGTTTCTTCCATTTCCACCATTATTGTTATGTTTTAATTGAACATAATCCCATTTATAATCTGGTCATCCATGGATACAGGATAGAGCGTAAATCCAATTAACAATCTGCTGCTGTTATTTTGATAAAGCTTTATAACAATGAGCAGATACCAAGCAGAGAGTGAAAGACAATTAGGAACAACATGATAATTAATGAATCACTCTGGAGCCTGGGAAATATAGTAGATAATATACAAAAAGTTTATTGTTTTGGCAGGTTTGAAATGCTACTCTGACAATGGCAATGACATTGTTACGTGATTTTGATATGGCACAGAAATAAAAATGAAAAAGCTAATCAAGTGTCACTTGGCTTTTTCATTTAATTGCTTCAAAGTAAATGCATACAGAAATATATATAGGACATAACAATGTGCATTTCATTTCTGCATGTTTTCTTTATTTTAGAAATTGCTTAGAAACCCACTCAATACTTTCTCTACTGCAAGAAAATCTCTTCTCTGTGAAATATTCTCCAAATTATAAAGTGAGTTCAAGTAAAGATCAAGGGGTTGTTAAAATACAATTTTATGTAAAGTCTAGGATAAGAGCCTCAAACGAGGGTGTCCCTAAATATGCGTCCTATTTTCCAAAGGTGAATGCCTTACTCACAGTCTACCCCATATTATTTAGAAATGGGATTATTTATCTATGGCAATTTGACACCTTTTTTTCTCTTAGAGGGTGGGTGTTTGGCGTGTCAGTGGAGATGAAACAGCAGACATACATAAATTACCATCCACTTTGGTGCTGTAACAGTAGCAACAAGTTCAGACTGAAAATTGCCTCTGCAGAGATTCTATCCCCAGGCTAAGTTCGGGAAATCACACACAACATTGCCCAAATGCTCCAGCAATTCCTTCCCCTCAGGCCTGTGTAAATAGACAAAAATGAATGATGATAAAACAAATGGATTCGTGCGGAGGAAAAAAACGAGCGCTTTCGCAGCTGAACGGCCCACGATAACTTTGTCGACAGACCGGGTTAAGACTCTTGAGTGACAGGGGTGAGCCGGAGTGACGGAGAGAGAGAGAGCAAAGCGACACAAAGGTGACTGAGGGAGAGAAATAAAGACAGAAAGTGAGAGGGAGGGGGTGAGATGGAGTGAAGAGGAGAGGGAAGGGACTGTCGGGGAAATTAAAGTCCTCTGTAAACAAGTGCCGAGCTGTCAGGCCAGGAGAGGACTTGATTACAGCATGCCACAGCACCACGTACCTTACCTCTCAAGGACCTCCACCACCGGTAACCAGAGCCCTCATCCCTCGTCTGTCTCCCACATTCCCCCGCTACTTTCCTCCCCCAGTCTCTTGATTCCTCGTGTGTTTTCTCTCTCTCGCTGGCCGTTCACGTCTCCCTCCTTCTCTTAACACCTGATTTTCGCAGACCCCGTCTTCTTTTTTCCCCCCTCGGCACAGCAACAAAACCGGCACGTAACGACAGCTGAGTGAAGCTCGTCAGACTGTCTGGCTGAGAAGTCAACCGCAGTAGAATTCACTCAGGCGAAGGGAGTCAGTTAGCCTGCCAAATTATTAGTTCAGTAGCTGCTGCTTTCAACAGCAAAGTGTCTCTTTGTCTGTGCTCACCAGTCGCTGTGTTTCCGAAACACCTGCACATTTGTGCGTTCACTAATAGAGACCAGCATCTCTGGATTGGCAATTCTGCACATCACCATTTCTATCCAGTGCCAGCATTCAATGCCAATGTAGGAAGTAGCCCAAATTAACCAAGAGGTTAGGTTTAGGCACAAAAATGGTTAGGTTAAGGGAAAGATCATAGTATGCATCATTATGTATTTAGTTAAAGGTCCCATATTGTGAAAAACAAGTTTGCTTTCCTCATTCTGGGAATTGGTAGGCTCAGGGAGGACCAGTTTATATATGACGAGACCAGAGAAAACGAGTCCTGCATCGTCTCTGCAGCCTACCCCCTGGTAAAACAGTTCAGCTCCTTTCGTGACATAACGAAAGGATCCTCTGTGCAAAAACACTCCATAAACTCCATAAAACAACCCAAAGTCATAGAGATACATTCACTGTAAACATTAGCACATGCTACCGCTAGCGTAAGAGGCATCCTCAGCCTCAGCTGTGTGAAATTGCAGTATAAAATGGGACCTTAAAGGTTAGGTAACATTGTGGTTCAGGTTAAAATGACTACAGTGTTGACATGATGTCATCAACACTGAGTGTTGGCACAAAAGATGAAACGAACGGCAGTCAGTCCCAAGTTAAAGCCAGATGTTTTGTTGACCCATCCATCCATCCATCCCAACCTCCAAACACTCCATAGACAAACCCAACTTCCTCTTTTGCTCCCATCATAATCACTATGGCCAGTAGAGGGCTCTGTCACTTGGCTGGTTATGCTGTATCACTGCAATGGGAGACAGGAGAGCTCATGTTTGCTTTGAATGGCAGGACTGTCTGACAAGTGTCTTAAAGGTCTTGAGTTCTTCTGATTTTCTAGTGCTTTTCCTGCAGACGAAGTATTCACATCAGGCTTCCTCTCACTGTCACATGCCTCCACTCTAAAGCTGAAGAAATGACGGTTTAAAAGAGCGGAGGTGTCAGGGGTTCGTGCACAAGTGCGAGTATGTGGTAGCTGATAAAAACATTGCCAACAACAGGTGTCATTAATGAATTGGAAATAAAAACACAAATGTAATCTTAAGTGGAGAGCATTGAAATGTCACGATGTAGCAGAGATCCTGGTGTTTTGCTGATCATGGAAGCTCGACACGTCTGGAATAAATCCTCATAAATGGTTGATGGTTGATGCAAACGCTCCCTCATTTATGTTTCATTGAGCAGAAATTTCAGCTTCATTTCCTCAGCTCTGCTCATCAGTTCTATTGGTTATGATATCATTGTACTCACCAAGGTAACTACTAAGCTCTTTGAATGCAGCGACATCACCCAAAATACTTGACGGCGCAACAAACCAGCAGTCAGACAATCATACAAGGTGAAAGCCTAGGAGCCTAACTAAATGAAAAATATCGCTTTATTCAAAGAGCACACCTGTAATGTTGCTAATAATCCTTCATTGTATAGGTAAACTGTGAATGCACCTAGGTGGAAAAAGCTGTACCAAGAAATCAGTCTATAACTTATGATGGACACTTTCCACTGTTATCATAATAGATGGAGCCAAGAGCCAGAATTCCCAACTTTTAATAAACTGTAGTTTTCTTAAGTTTGTGCTACATCTTAAAATAAACACAACTGTGTCTGCATTTGCATCTTAATTCGGACCCAGAACAGAGCTTGGGTAATGTCAGAGGTTGTAAGGAACTTTATTCAGTGTTAGTACCTTTAGATATTATGTATAAAGTCA
>JBCAUF010000036.1:2955089-2965406 GCA_038406115.1 Haemulon aurolineatum
AGTGCGGAGGTGAGGAAGTAGAACTGGATTTAATTTTTTTTTCATCATTATTGTTTGGGAAAAAATATCGATATTGAAACGTTGAATATCGATATTGAATCAGGAGACAAAAGTATCACGATATATTGCCATATCGATATTTTTGCCCACCCCTAATGTCACTTACACTTGTGCTCCAAACCCTCGTCATTTGAATCAGTGTTCATGTAAAAATATGAGTCAGTGCTGGTCAAAGAAACTCATAATTGAATCCCCTGTCAGTCTGTGTTTGTGGTTTGTGTTCCCTCTCTTGTGTATCTGCCTTTCTAAATCCTTCATTTGTTCTCTCGGAGTCCCCGGGCAACATCACACCATCCCCCTTGTTAAGTTCCAAGCGCGTGTTTTTGCCATTTGATGACGTCACGATGAACTCCGGCGGGATTAAATCTCCGTCTGGCTGCCTGCTTTAAGCCGCCGGTGCTCCGGCGTCGGCGCAGAGAGAGATTTCAGCGAAACTGGCGTCATCTGAAAAGATCCCCAGCTGCAGCGGTTACCTGGTAAATGATGTATCCCCGTAGCGCCTCCACGCCGGCGTCTTAGTTACGCTTCACGGAGGTCGTCTCCAGGAAGTGAGGCGGGCGAGGCGATAAGAGAGTGTTTATTGCACCGACCGACCCCCGGAGGGAAGGATGACACCTCCTCCTTCTCTTCTTATCTCTGTCGTCAGGAAACGGGGGGCGGTGGGGGAGATCTTCCTGAAGACGTGTGTGTGTGTGTGTGTGTGTGCCCTACAGAAATGTGACAAAACTCTCCCCGACATCCCAAAGAAAAGAAAAAATCATCTTCTTCTGTCTTTCCTCTGCTTGATCACGCCATTTCCTCCTCTTAACATTTAATACTTCATACTTTTTTCTTTTTTTTATACTGGAAAATCTCCTCTGTCTCCTCATTTCTCCTCCTCACATCATCTCCCGTCCTCCCTTATAATCTCATCTTTCGTGTCCTCCCTCCTCCTCTCTCTGCCTCTCTTTTCCTTGATTTACTCCCCTCCCCTCTTCCAGCTCATCGTTTTTTTTCCTTCTTCTTCTCTCTCCTCTGAACATGTTGAAGGATTAATAGCTACCAGGTTATGCCTCGCAGAGCCCCGGCGTCACCTCCTCTCACCCGGAACAACGTCCTGGGATGAACTGCTGCCCGGCTGCCTGTTTGTCAGCCCCGGGGGCCCTCCGGTGCCCTTGGGCTATTTATACGGCTGAATGTGGCATAAGCAAGGAAGGAAAGGAGAATATCGAGCGCCGCTGATGAGCTACTCGATTTCTTTTGGGGGCCTTTTTCCCGAGCTTTTCCTTCTGCACCCCTCGTTCTCGCCTCGGGCTCTTTTGTTTATGTCAAAAAATCAAACCAGCGCATATCCACGCCTGTCGACTTGTCACCGACGAGCAGATCTCCGCCTCTCTCTCTCTCTCTCTCTTTCTGCACCGTCCACCCTCTCCTCCCCCTCCCCGCCAACGGTTGAGCCTTTTGGGACGCACATGCAAAGAAAGTGACTGCCCACTCTCTCTCTCTCTCTCCGTCCTCCTCTGCTTTTCTCCCCCTCTCCACGGCATTTTGTTTGTTTGGAGTGGCTTCAACAAAAAGAGAGAGTTTGCACAGAGTTGAAGAAGGGTGGAGAGGTGAGGCCAGAGGTCAGCAACAAGCTGATACGACCCCCTGACCTCCGAAGACAGATGAAAGAGAAAAATATTTTAAAAACACAGATGAAAAGATGTGGTTTGAGCTATGGGAGAGATGTATAAATGCATGCTGATGAGCTCCATTTTGGTTGGTTTTGTGACTTTTTTTTTTTTTTTTACCTGAGAAGTTTTTTTTTTTCCCAGCAGACTTGTGAAATAATTACATCCATCTGAATTATATGTTAGAATAAGGCCACTTGCCTCCTCAGGCCACTTTCTGAAGAGCTACAGCGTTTTGATTAAGTGTTCAATTAAATTTTATGTATCAACCGTTTTTATGCACAGACTAAATGTCAACAGCAAACGTCCACATCAGCACAGGCTGACGGGCAATTCATTCAACGTACTGTATTTGGATTAAAAACAATTAGACTGTTTTAACAGAGGAAAGACTCGATTTATGCTCAAAGAGTACTGAAGCAACACTGAGCAAATACTCAGCATGAATCACCAAGGGACAAAATAACTTAACATGAATTTGGCACTTTTATTCTAAAATGTGAACAATGTGTAGCTGTTATGGCTTTGGACTTTGTGTGTTCTGTTTCTTCTTTTATTTTGTAGGAGTTTAATTTTTCCCACCTGTCTGATTGGCCACACCTGTGTCCGGTTGGCTCGTTTGTTCTCCTGTCTCCCCCCTCACCTGAGCGTCTCCGCCCCTCTCTCCACCTGTTTGTGTTCGTATGTCTAAATCCTGTTTTCTTGAGCTCCTGAGTTGTTTCCTCCTGTGTTAGATTTTTTTCTTTTTAATTATTTCTTTGTTAAACTTCCCTGGTCTGGATTTCTCCAAGTCTTTAACAGAAGCACCATGTCCAAACATGCAGCTTAGGTAACATTTCCTGATACATCAGATGCTAAATCACCAAGTGTTCCTATAAGTAAGTTTGTGTGTGTGTGTGTGTGTGTGTGTGTGTGTGTGTGTGTGTGTGTGTGTGGAGATTAACTTTTACTTGCCATATAAAAGAGGGACAAATGGATTATCCTACTTTAAAAGGAGTGTAAAGGGACACATAAAC
This sequence comes from Haemulon aurolineatum, assembly GCA_038406115.1. Taxonomy (NCBI): domain Eukaryota; kingdom Metazoa; phylum Chordata; class Actinopteri; order Lutjaniformes; family Haemulidae; genus Haemulon; species Haemulon aurolineatum. The sequence goes on from JBCAUF010000036.1 coordinate 2,957,818, forward strand.
AGATTTATATTGTATAATATGATGTAGCCTAATTAGTGTGGATAACATTTTTTTTTTATTGAAGCATTACTAAACCTTTCCCAAAAATTTTTTCCCACCCAAAAAAAAGTCCACCTCGATTATCTGTGATCTATGAATACCCTCATGCAGCTCAGTGTGTTCACAGCTGGTTTTCCGTCAGGATTTTAAAGAGAAACGAGCGGTCAAAGGCGGTAGAGGGACGGTGAGGACACGGGAAACGAGAAGGAACCGACCGACTCGCGAATCTGACGAAACTCGAGCTCAAGGATCGGCAAACCTCACGTCGGCGTTGGGCGGAACGAAAAACAAGAACACATGGCCACTTAAGGGAAAGATCTCATGAGGTGTGTGAGCATTACGCCAACGAGCAGCACAAAATAAAAAGGAACAAACATGCTGTAATTATGTTCTCTTCAAGTATGCTAGTTGTATATTTGCCCAATTAGCTATGGCCTAATTAGCGGTGGCAGATAAACGGCAGAGCATCTGGCTTTTAGATGCTTAAAGAGACGGTGAGGCAACCGCACATGTACACTGGCTGTTTGAAACAGGGAAAAGTAAACGGCTTGTCCTCCAGAGGCTGTAGTGCACACAGAAAAGGACCTGGCAACACGCTAGCTGTCTCCGAAATCATCTTATTTATTGTCTCCAAGTGTAAAATCTGCATGAAAGATGGTGCTAGAGCAAAAATAGAGCAAAATTCTTCCTCTGGAAAGCATGAATGTCACCTTTAATGGCAGTCTGACCTGATGTTGTTGCTAAATCTCATTCTAGGCCAGTCATTAACTTCAGCAATTAGCCCATTGAGTGATAGGAGTGGAGGCCAAGAATAAAAAATAAGGAAGAAGCTTACAGTCCATTCACATCAGTGCAGGAGAAGCTGCTGACTCTTTGCTCTTAAATCATTGTGCGGTTCTGGCTCAGGGCTCAGCTGTCTGTCCTCTCCACAGGTCTGGGTCGTGACTTTGCCTCACCAAGGGCCTCCTGGCAGAATGCTCACCGACTCGAGAAACTGTGTTTTTAAAAAATATATATATATATCTTTATCTGTTAGACTGAAATCCACACTGGACGTGTCTATCAGGAGTCAGAAACACTGAGGTGAAGTGTGACACTGTTTTGACATCGTTATGAAACTGACCCACCCCACAGGAGAAGCTCTCACCGCCGTCATCCTGGAAAAATTCATCATATTTGTTTTTTTTGTTTTGTTTTTTTCTTTGTTGGGGCCAGAGCTGCCAGAGTACTTGATACAGAAGGAGGAGAGACGTGACACATCGGGTGAAAAGTCAGCATTTTGCGCCCTGTTACCACTGGCAGCCACTTTCAAAAGGAAAAAAAGAAATGTGTTGTTGTTGTTGTTCCAGCCCGACTTGTTTGCAGTGTGTGCTATAAAGACACCAACTTATTTAGGTTAATGTATTTTTAATTTAAAACCCATAGCAACCCGTGCAACCCGAGCAATGGAAAGACAGAAAAGTAGTGGGAATGTGAAGGACGCGGCTGAGCTGAGAGATCACGATGTTCCGAGAATAAAAACACAAGCCGAGAAAGGAGAGAATAAAAAAATACGAAATCGATGTGCTGCACCGGTAGCCACGCGGGGGCTGCGGTTAAGGAGTTCGCAAGAGCACGAGCAGATTTGTGGGACCGATTGAGGACACTTTCTCCCGGGTTGCACCAGACGTAGACGGTGGAGATTATGCCCCTCGAAGTTGAAGGAGAAGTGAAACCCTCGCACTCGACAAGCCAACAATGTCAAACCATTTGGCAGCAACGTGGATAAACAGTCTGACAGCTAAACTTCTGGAAGGAGACAACTTTAACCCTCCAAAAACATGACACGCACCGAACAGTCTGCAAAGAAAATGTGTCTTGTTGTGCAAACACACACACTGTACGACTGTCTGTTCGATAACAAGGTCTATTATGATTAAATAATGTAAAAACTGAATAGAAAAATACAGCAAATTAAATTATGTGACCATTCAATACACCCTCGGACTTATAAAAAAAAAAAAAGCTTTTAACTCATCTAGGCTCCTTCCCTTTCAGTCGGTAGCAGCCCGTGTCCCTTTGTGATCTCTGATGTGATTCTCCAGTCGCTCAGCCCTGGCAACAGAAGACACCTAATCTTTTACCACTCAATAGCTGAATAACACCATGATGGGGGTGAGGACGACCTTCGCTGAAGGCTTCATGAAATCCATTAGAGGTGAATTAATGTTTGAGGTGTATGTGTGCAGGAGTGAGTGTGTGCGTGTGTACGTGAGTTTTTGCTGATGCATTTGTCAGAACTGGTTATTCTGGTTAGATTGTGTGTTTTTTAGATTGCAGTTTTTAGTATAATGATGTTTATTATCATTATAAATCTGGTGAGCTGCATGTGTCCACCAAAAGAGCTTTTTCTTGATAGTTTAAATGTTTACAATATGCCACTAACTCACCAAAAACATAAAAACCACAACAACAAAATTGAATCCAGCCATGTTCCAGCTTCTATTGATGCTCAGCATCCTCTAGACTGGAAATCTGGCCATTGTCCACATCAGGGCAACTCATCTAAACTGCCTGCAAGATGGGAAAGCTCAAACCATTCACACTCTACCTCCTCACTTGAAACTTCAATTATCAGGCACTTGCATGTATACAATGCACATAATTACATGATATCAGAGAGTCGGACACAAACGTCAACAATGGACAATTCTGCAAAACCCCTGATTAGGGTTAACTGCAGGATATTGACAGGACACTCAGTCCAATCTCCTGCATGACAGTCAGATACTGTATGCTGCACACCAGCATCACTACATTGACCTACATAGACTCGCCTTCTGCCTCACTGCACAGAGAGCACATTAGTTCCTCTATGAGCACCAAACCTTGGCGATTCTACGTAAATCATGGGGTGCAGAATTTACAAACACCCCTCAGCCTCCGGCCTGTTTGGAGACCTCTGAAATTCATGCTCTCATCTCCGATATCCTTAGTCATTCCAATAGATCTGGTGTTGCCTGAACAAACTACTCAAGCTACTATTTTGGTTCCAATGACGTCCAGCTGCAACACCTTGAAAATGACCTTCCGGCTGAATCCCCTCACGTTGTTTTGGATCCATGAAGCCGTGTTGTACCTGTCACACATGCAGTTCACACCAGGATGCTCGGATATCTCCAGCTGATTGCCAGTATGAGCTATGAAAAACCATGCAACAGCTTGCCCAGAAGTCCCCATGCTGATTAACTAAAATACTGTCTAATTCAGAAAACACACACAAAAGACTCTATGAAAAGTCAAATTCGTAACACTTTTAAGACGATCTAGCTGCTATCCAGTTCTCATGGTTCCTTCTTTCATTGTAGATGAGCACTCAACTTCAAGAGCTTAGGTTTACTCCTGACTTGAAGTAAAAAACACATCAGGGACCACATGCAGCATTCAGTATTCATGTGCTTTAGGTGCTGTTATCCTGGAAGGCGGTCAGTTCCAATAAAAGTGAAGCCATACCTTCAAGTGTTTAAATCTGATGACTGTTTGTTTAGCCTTAGGGTCAAAATGATACCTGTTCAGCTTTCATCAGACATGTTGCTGCCACTGGCTTTCTGTTTGAAAATTGCACAGGGACTCTTCCTGCAAATAGCAATTATGTGCATATAGCCAACCGCAAGTGTCTGTTTTCTCTTTTAGCCTTTCACTGCTGACAATGAACCCGGAAAAAGATGTCAGGATCGCTTCTCCTCATCTCCGTCCATATATTTTAAATATTCCCGTACTTTATGCATAGTTTTAGCCTTGGATAAAAGGTCCATAACAGGCCCCATAGCTATTTATGATTGTACTCTGTTGAGTAAAGGTATGAATGTTCTGATCTAAACTCCTGTAAGCCATTAAAAGTTTGCTGAGTGGATGCATTTTGGCCCTCATCCTCTTTGGTGCACTACTGTCAAATACATCTTTATGCAGACGATGCTGTTTTGTACTGCACTGCTGAATAATTACATCTCTCCTTTAGTGTAGTTCACGATGGTCTTGTAACTTTAACTTAGCAGGCCCACATAATGCAAAATAAGCCTACCTCCACTCTCACTGCCAACAGTTTTCATTTTGAGAGAGTCACATCATTGGAATAGCTTGGCACCTGGTTCAGAGCGAGCCCAGGCTCGGATCTTAAGTACAGGAGCAGAACCAGCCTCTCACCAAGTTACTGGAGGGAGATCGAAGTCATTTTCCTCTCATTTCCTGATTTTGGGAGAATTCATTTGCAGACACACTCAAAATCTGAGGCCCTCAGTTTACTCCTCCACTCTTGAATTCATTAATGAAATTACAACACTTACAAATCCATTTTCTGCCATTTTTTGATTTCCCAGTTTATCTGCTGAACCTCTCTGCAATTTCCTAACAGTCAGATTTTTTATTTTATATTATTACTAGCTCTGTTTTAGTGCTCAGCAGTTGGTAACACTATTTTAATTTCTTTTTCTTGTTAATCTGCATCCCTCTGTCAATGTACCTAATTGTGAAATATACATAAGATCGGTGAACAGCATTTCCACAGCAGTAGATCATAGTAGCATGTACTGCAGACTTCACAGTGTTTTTCCTTTTCAGTTTCATTTGGGTTTTTTTCTCTCCCTGCCTCATACATTACAGATTAGAGCAGTGCCTGCATGCATTTGTTCTGTGTCTGATCAAGATTTGTCAGGTTGTGCTTCAGTTGGCTTAGAGTTTAGGGAACTACAGCCTTCAGATTTACAGAGTGAGGCATCATTGCAGAACTATAATCCATAATAATCCGCCTTTTACGTTCTGTCTCACTGAAAAAATGAAGAAAAACAATCTGAACCTGAGTGATCAGTAAAATAATTACAGAAATAATATGACCATGGTTTTTATTATTTAGAAAATTAATTCAGAAAATAACTGACACTAACGCTCTTGACGAAAATGGACCAAGTGAGCGGTGTCTGCTGTAATTTCAATGAAATTATTCATCCGGAGGAATAAATCTCTGAACTAGGAAATCACATGTTTCCATGGCAAAGGATTTATCGATAATGCCATGACGCAAAGGCTCTTGTGCTTCAGAGTCTGGATTACCTGGTTCTTTACAGTCCAGTGTGTTCATCTCGCCAGGATGTAAGTGCATGCTTATGATTGTTTTCACTCAAAAAGCACTTTGAGACACAATGTCGACAACATCTGTAACAAATGCCGGGAGAGAGATTTGGTTTGGGACTTCTACTGTAAAGCAACAGAGAAATGAGGATAGGCAGATAGAAGGTGAGAGGGGAAAAAAGATAGAGGGTGGGGAAAAAAGAAAGAAAAGAAAAAGAAGGAAAGAAAGAAAACTGTCAGTGCCAAAGAAAATGAAATGGAGGAAATTCTGCCAAATCTCGAACTGAGCAAGGCAAAATCCATCTCTGGGACTGAAATAATCCTTCCTCCTTTTGTTGTTTTTGTCAAATCCAGGAAGTGCATGTGCTACATCCACACCCTGAGACCGCATGCTTCATGACGCCAATAAAGACGGAAATGGGCAGAGATTCAAAGCAGCGGGGTCCTGAAAGTGTTGAGAGGAACCCATGCCAGGACCATTTGTAGGTGGTTCCAAGTATCAAACAGATTCCTGTTTGCTTGCAGGGATGCTTTTTAATTAACATAATGGAGGAAGGGAGACAATTAGACAATTTGTACCGCATCGCAAAACAACAAGGGAGGCACACGATGCAGAACGGAGATGGTGAAGAAACCATTAGAAGATGCGCTGAGAAATTGAGAGACATATAAACATTTATCATCAGGATTTATAGATCCATTCATGGGATATGGCTGCCGGTTGTAACGAGGAGACGATGGTTAAGTAGTGTTGTCTGCCACAGGTCTGAATGTACCACCCAGTGAGGGGAACATAAGCAAAGGACTTTGAACACATTGTGCAGCCTTGTCACGGTTAGCGACAGCATTCAAGAACACACACTGAATGTCACGGCAGGGTGTGGGTTGATTAAAGGGTCGATTCAGGCAAATTGAAAAGGAAAAAAACGAGAAAATTCTGGCTTACTGTAACTCTAGTCATTTAGCTGTGCAGATTTTCTCTAAAATTCACTTTTCTATCCAAATGCAATGCAAGTCAATGAGATTTAATTGGGACAATTATTTCATTAAAAAGTGGTTCCATTGAAAACGGCTCACAGGGCGCTCTGTGGATTTATTTTTCAAAGCTGTGAATGCCACCAGTGACATCATATTAAGCGTCACTGCATTGGGGTTGGAGGCAGAAAATTCAAAGGCAGATATATTAAAAACCTGTACACAAATCCAACAGTGGTGAGTTGAAAAATGTACTTTTAAACAAAATGGTTCCTGGTTCCATTGTTTCTTCACCCATCCATCCACCACGACCGCCTCTGTGAGAGGTTTAGTGACAGCAGAGGAACACAACAACAGTCAAAATGAGAGCTCCTTGGCTGTGTACATTCTTCCCCTCTCCATCCTCTGCCATGATGCCTCCAGTTGTGGTAAGTAGTATTGTGTTTTTTGAAAGCCTTTTGGCAAAAAAAAAAGAAAGAAATTTGACATTGTTTGGAGTATGCTGGAGCCCTGACAAGCATCGAGGGATGCATCTGTTCTTATAAAATGCCCTCAAATTTTGCTTTGCTGCTACGCAACCAGGCAGAGCAATTATTGGACTAGACGATTCCCCGTAGATCCTGTTATGCTAGTGTTGCACTATTATTAGTTCAACTTGTTCCTCCATTGTTGTTGATGAGCTTTGACTTGGAAACCCTGCTTCTCTGCTTACGTGCACCTCTCTCTCTCTGAGAAACTGTGCTCTGCAGTCTGCACGCATCCTCCCACGGTGACAGTCAGATTGGCTTTGACTTCTGTGGATGTGAGTCACAGAAAAACTTGCGTCCATTTAATCTAATGCTGTACTTTGCCTCGTGGACTGACTAGCCGGCCTAATGGTCCCATTACCAACCTGTTTCTTCACTGGACGTTGACATCAGAAATTGGTTCGGCAAAGCGGAGCACATCCAATTAACACTGTGCGACTGGTGTTGAGCCGTGTGATGCAGCCGGCTACGGCAGCTCCCCGCGACGGTGACATGATTTAAATGGATGCCTGAATTTCTTCTTAACAATGTCATGTTGTGTTATTGCTGATATGTGGTGAAAATAACAAGAGGGATTCATTATTAGTCCGCTAATGAATAGGACCGCACAATACACAGGCGCTCTAAAGCAGTTCGACGAGGACAAGAGTCTACAGGCACAGCGGCCCTCTGAGGCTGTGCTCCTCACTGTGAAGGACACCCAGCTGTAAAGTGGATAAAAGCTGATGTGAAATGTCAGTTTACAGGCCAGTCTTTGGTGGTTTCCATGCTCACATGCTCACAGTGAACATACTGAGGTGATTTTGACCATGCAAGCATGCAAATGAATTTTCCCTCGGGGATTAATAAAGTCATTCGTCATTCAATTCAGACATTTACACAGAAATTTGGGAACCATTCCTAACACAAATTAGAAATGGACAATCTAGGACCGGAAATTGAAAC
>JBCAUF010000036.1:3321487-3331635 GCA_038406115.1 Haemulon aurolineatum
TGAAATGCTCCCAGGTCTGCTCATCCCCGGCCAGGTCGGCTCGGCCAGGAAGCAGAACGTCTAATCTGCCACAGTTCATTGCCTGGCCACCATGCCCTCCACGAAACTGTTTACGCCTAATGGATGAGTCGGGGCTCCAGCGTTTTTTAGGCTTGAAGAGCAGCCAGACTTATTATGGGCCTGATCCTAAAGGGGAATCGGGTTCAATGAACTGCACGAAAGTCGGAGTCCGAGGCCAGAAAAGTGATTTTTTTTTTTTCTCTTGTTACGCCAGCCAGGCTATAATCTTACATGAGAATAACATTTTTCCAATCAGTTTCAGTAATATCCTCCCCCCTCCCCAAATGCATTATTGAAGATGATCTCAAATTTGAACCAAGACATGAGTCATTGAGTCATTTCCAGTCACACTCTTATATTCTTTGAAAGTGCTTTGTTCTCGAGTTGGAGGCTTCCTCCCGCCGGGTTCAAAGCCGTCTCCCTGTGCGTTCACATCCAACAAGGTGACCACGGTGTCCAGCACCGACTGCGCCTGGTCATCCATAATAGATGACTAACCTTGTGTATGTCTGTCCCACCGCCACATTACACACGTCCTCAACTTTCGGATCAAACCTCACAGACCCGGAGCGAGCCCCGGCCGACGCACAAACACCACGGAGACGGCGTCGGCTATCATATTTGTTTATCTCTTGAGACGCTTAAGCTCCGCGATATCATGGCTCCACACAATTCCTCCCTTTTAATTCCCAATTTTTAATCAGCTGCTGGTTTGCCACAGGGCCTCGATGGATCAATCCAATCATCACATACATTACGGAGGTATCCAAACCAAACCAAGTCAATTACATTATATGAAAGACTAATACGGTTTTCAAGCTTAGGGGTTAGATTTGATGTGTTTTCCCCCCCTTGTGAATCCATTTCAGCTCTATTGTTTTTCTCCTCAGAGGCCATAAAGCAACTTTTTTAATTTCTGCAACAAAAAAATTGGACAAAAAAAAAAGTTAACAGGAGAAGAGATGAAATCATTTGGTTTTAAAGCGTGGAGACAACAACTCTCCGCAGTCCCCCGTAAAAGCTGCAGGACGTGGCCCACATAGCCACTCACGCTCACACTCCACGTTTCGCTGGATCGGTCGGGATGGTGAACAGTCTGGGCAATGCGGACAGATTTTTTGGTTTACCTCAGCTGTGTGGAAGCCCCAGAGGGTACAAGTTTGTTGTGGATCAGTAGTGTGAAAAAAAAAAAAGCCCCTCGCTGTGCCCGCTCAACCCAAAAGGTGAAGGGCAGTCGAGTCTGTCAGAGCCGTATGGTGTCGGATGTTAACGGCAGCAAAATACTGCCAGGCTGCTCCTTTGTTTCAGTCTGCTTTGTGCCTCCTCGAGTAGGAGCTGCAGCAGACATACTGTGAGTTAAAAACACTAAACCCACTTTTTTCAGTGAGTAAATTACATGTGCAGTCAGATGATTACACTCTTCATTCATTCATTTTTGTTTATTCCATCCATGGATTACGTGCATGCATTACATATGTTGACATTTCTTTTACTTTCTCTTATCCAAACAACACCATAAATGGAAAGGAGCAGGATGGAGAAAAAGACTTATTGTGCCTGCCCCTTTCTATAGTTATAATTTCAATAGCAGTACCAAGCGTTAGCACTAATACCACAAACTTTCAGAAACTTTAAAGAAAAAAACAAAAACAAACGAACAACAAAACAGAAGAAACAAGAATGACTTTCAGCTCATATATCCTTATTTTAACTTTTTTCTATTTCTCTTTCTCCTTCTTCTTTTTAATTTTTTTTTTCCTTTTTAAATGTCTTATTAAAATGAGATCTGTTTGCACAGCTTTTCGATTCCTTACTTTGCGAGCACCATGATTTCCCACCTGCAGCAGAAATACACAGTTGTTTTGATGTTAGCTTGGCAAACGTACAGTATGTTTAAAGTCAAACTTTAATCTGTTATCTTCTTCCTGCAGCTTGAACATGTTCTGCAGATGTTCCCTGTTTTTTTGCTTTAAACATTATTTTCAAGGTTTGAAGTTCTATTCGATCAGCCACTATCTGTTGATCCTAGTCCCACTTCATAGTGCTCATAAAACAAAAGTTTCTTTTTCTTTTTTTTTTTTTTTTTTAGAGATTAGTAGTCGTGCAAATACGACAATAGTGGAAATAGTATCTCTATTATTTGCAAGCCAGGAGTTCAAAGTGTTTATTGGCTGTTTAGTGCAGCTTTCCCACCATTCATTATTCATTATTGATGCCTCAACCAGTCTGTACAGGCATTAAAACAAGAGTTATATATGTAACCACAGTTCTATGAATTATTGATGACCGTCAAATGTTGCATTTATGTGGATATGGCATTTAAACGTCTGAAAAAGTGGTCCGAAGGGAGGGGTAGAGGAACACTGGAGCAACAGATGCTTTTTTTAAAAATGGAATTTGTGACGTACGAGTGTTCAAGCTAAAACGCTTCTCTCTTTTTTTGTTTGTTTGTTTCTGTTTAAGTCAGAAAACAGACAGACAGACAAACAAATAGAAAAAAACAGAAAAACAAACAAAAAACCATACAGGCAGGTGGAGAGGCAACTCAACAAACAGCATGCGGATGTGAAGGGCCGTCCATTTTTCATGGTAGACTGTAAGGCCTTGATGCATTACATATCAATACATCAACACAATGGCAAGAATATCTTTACTCCTTTGTATTAGCACCATATTCGTTTTGAGACAATGCATGCAACCGTCATCACTTTAAATTTTTGTAAACAGGTCTGCTAATTTGCAAGAGAAAATATTTTTGAAAAGAGGCCCATGATGACTGGATTCAGTTTAAGGCTCCCATGAAATAAATGAGATAAATGATGATTTCAGATCTAAAACAACAAACCTCTGTGAGCACCAATGAAAAAGAAGGTTATGGCCGGTCCTGCACAAATGCTCCACAGCTTTGATGGCGGATGGAGGAAGAAATGAAAGTCAGGTAGAGGGAAAGGGAGCACCTCCAGCATGACGGAGAGCAGCAGGGTTTATGTAATGACATGCTTCCTCTGGGCCTTGTGAAGCCGGGAAGGTGTGCGGATCTGAAAAACAAATACATCAGTGCCCTTTTTTATTTTATTGAATGGTAGCTTGCAGGTTCACACGTATGTCTCTGAGCTATGTGCTTTTGTGTTTGTGGATGAGCGCAACAATATTTGTGTAAATAAAGCACATTTCATCAGCATCTTTTCATCTCTTGTGGGCATTCAGGGCTACGGCAAGTACACAGGATTTTAGAAAGTCCAAAGGCGTTTCTTTTTTTTTTTTTTTTTTAAAACAGCATTTTTTTTGAAAGTCATAAAGCCGGTCACATATATTCCCTGCCAGTTTTATCAGCGCTATTTCAAAACCCTCTCAGGACACATATGTGTGTCTTCAGCAGTTACAGTGGTCACATTTTACCATTTTACCACAACTCATTCCTAGATTTATACATTACATTACCTGCATTCACACACACACACACACACACTGTTTTCATGTGTCGGTTTATGGGAGGAGATGGCCATTGTGACACCGCTCGGCTCGCGGGATATTGACATTCATGTGGCGACCCTCCTAAAACCCGTGTTGATAGCATTGATCGTATAAACCTTAAATCAATGCGGCCCTGACCACTTGTAAAGCAGTAGCCTCGGCTGAATCCCAGCCTCCAGAGCTTGCCGTGTTTTTGAAAAGCCTGCCAAGCGAGACAAACCAATCCATAGCTTCCCTATGGGCTGTGAGCGAGGCACGCAGCCCGAGTGCCCGGGCCTGTTTGTAGTGCTGCTGAATCTCTGATGCAGACAACAGAGCGCCATTGGGCTGGTTTTTCAACAAAATACAGAAGCTCAAAGCCAAAACAACCACAGTTGTAGCAGGTAGAATGACAGACTTTCTTACATTAAAGCTGTACCTAGTCAATATTATTTTTAATTGACAATTAACAATGAACCAGATGACTGTTATGCAGTGACGGCCTGGTATTAAAAAAAACGACCATTTGCACCCACCAGCAGCCTACGGCGCCTTGCAGATACAGCTTTTGATGCACGGAAAGAACAGCACTTTTGCTAGCCCCAGTGATGGTGAACTTAAACTCTCATGCTTCACTGCACCAACACATGGACATATCAATTTACAACGGCAATAAAACATGAATAGATCATTAGAGCCATAATAAAAACATGTGTCTTACCCTCATGCAGTTAGCAACCCAAATATGCAGTTGTGATTTACTCGATTCTGTCTTGAAATTCCCAGAAGGCTTTGCTTCATTTTAACTTTTGCAAACAATCAAATAAAATATGCAGGTAAATTAGTTTTTATTTCAAACCATGCACATTTTTAACATACTAATAATAAATTTGGCTACAAAACAATGTAGACCAATGTAAAAGTTGAAGGTGACCATGACTGTAATGTAATAAGAGTTACATGCGGTATGAATACTGATCAGGTGTAAGGGATGGCCATAATGGGGTTTAGTAAAATCAATCGGACAGTTTTCTGCACAATTACTGATGCTTTAAAGTGGGCTATGATGGTATGATTTCGGGGGCTGCCATTTAAAATGATGAGGCCTCAAGGTTATGACAGTTATGTCGCATTGCATTAGGCCGGCCAGCCCACGAGGACGAGGTCGTGGCCCCTCTGGAATCTGCCCAAATGCCAGACCGACCAGTCTGTCTCTGCTGTTGTGTAAAAGTCGCTCATAGCTAGACAGAAGTTTTTCCTCAAGCTGACATATTACAGCCATCTGTAAAAGGTGTCAAAGCCATTGTTAATTCAAACAAAGCTCTGATTGGTTGACTGTATCTCCTACTGGTGAAAACAGCTTCCATTGAAGATAACACCAGACCTATTTGATTTGCTGCACAGCAACAAACCCACAGAGAATTATCTCTAAACTCCGCCATTGACCTTGAGTCCATGGGGTCTCTTTTTGCTCATTGTTTTGGTTTGGTTACCACCTGCAAATTGCATCGTCATCGTCCTCGTCTCCACAAGCAGCGGGCAGCTGCCTCCCAGCAGCAAAGCTCAGACAAACCCACTGCAGACCAACGCTACCTGCTGAGCAACCAGGGGGCAGGCAGATAAAAGTTACTGTGCAGCTAGCTGGTGAACGTAGTGGAGCATTTAACAGCTTAAGAGACAGATTGTTTTCTTCACAGTTGGTGGAGACCAAGACCTATACCAATGAATGTTGTATTTTCTTTAGTGGGCAGAGACAAAGCTGCAAAAGTGTGCTAAAATTGCATTGCAATACGTTTGCCTCAACAACTTGACAAGGTGAGTTTCAGCTTGTTTGCGGCACAAGTTGCCAATGAATGCAGATCTAAACTTTGATATTTAGCAGTTTTTAAGCAAAGTGCACCACTGTTCTCGCAGCACTTCCATCTTTCTCCTATCTTCACAGGTGTGATGTGCAGAAACGGAGCTCAGATTAGACAAACATAGTCAACTATGAAGCAAAAGAAACCCCTCAAAGCATTGTTTCAGAGCAGGTTCAGAAAACTGTGAGGCTACAGGACCACACTATCTCCCCATCTGTGATGTACAGCACAATTTTTCTATTATTTTTTCCCCCCCGGCTCTTCTGTGTGTGTTCCACCTCAAGCTGTGTCTCAGTGAGCTCACAGGAAAAGTCAGACGGACTTGATATGGCATCAGCATGAAACAATATCCGCCTCCTAGTGAGAGCTGGAGTCACATAAAGCGGACAACATGCTTTTAATAAATCAGAAATGGAAGACGCTGCTCGGCCGGTTCATTGTCCCCCCCCTTTAAAACTGTACAGGACACTACACTTTACACTGGAAAATAAATGAGCAATAGACTTTTAGTCTCAATTTAATTTCCTATTCAGGCAACCCTGAAAGAAAGCATTCTGTTACCTGCCTGGGATGATTTTGCTTCATGGCCACTCGCACCACTGAAGAGGAAAGGGTTATCTTTGTGCTGCCACCGTTATTTAATCCATAAATGCCAATTAGGTGAAATGAGACACGCAATGATGCTTTCAACACAACAGACATAATGCTCCTTGATGACCTTGATGCACAGCACATTGTACCAGTGGTGCAAAACGTTGTGATCTCATATATTTAAATTACAAATTAGATTAAAGGATTTAATGCACTGCCTTTGCTCATATTTTATACATTTATGGCAGCATAACTGCCAATCCCAGGTCCCATCAGAGAAAACCAAAACAAGAAAACAAGCCATATATATTTTTCTGAATGGGGATTGAACAAGAACGTAAAATATGGTGAGAAAAGGAAGCGCTGATGGTCCAAATGTGTGTGAAAATGACTTCCTTTCAATGGAGTCCAGATGTATTAAAAGTGCGATTATCTCTCTGCATTTGCACGACATTCAGATCCTCGAGGACGAGACATTCTGTCTTATCTGAGCTCAAGTACCAATAATCATCACAATTCCCCAACACTAATAGTAATTGAATATCATAAGGTTTTTATGCAGAGCACCTGAGCTATTATTTTCCTTGCATTCCACCGTATATTTCAAATTTTCTGTGTATTTGTAGAAACACAGTGAAACTCTGCGGCTCATTCACCGCCGCCAAATGAATTAGTCACACCTGAGCGGGTTTAAAAATGAGTTTTGAATTCGTGCAGATGAAACTTTGGGAATGATAGTCACTTGAAACTAGTTAAACAGTTGTGCCGAGCGCGTTGCAAAATATGAGCATGCATATATGCAGAAACCATGCAACAATGCAGAGCAGGACATAGATTAAAGAATAGTTTAATTTAAGAGGAGGTATAATTCACCGTGAGAGAGGCAATCACAAGATATAATTGGCATTAATGAGGCGTAATTGAAAATTTCAAGCTGTTGCTGTGCAGATCACGACTGCATAGTATGTGTTCTTGAAGAGTCATTATGTGATATTGTACAAGAGCAAATCACTTTGCCTGTAACGGGATAAAGCATGACACAAGTATGACAGTTTTCCAAGAGTTAATATTGAATATTAATGAATTCCTCATGAATATTAGAGAGACGTGTTACTGTGTATTTCTGTCATCAGAACAAACGAGCCGTATGGTGCACATATTCCAGTGTTGAACTGTCAGGAAAATAATGTAGGACACTCAGAGTATTATGGAATTCCCTTTAAGTGTGCTTGAATTTAATTAAAATTTATGAATGAGGATAGTAATTTGGATAAATTTGCACTCTTGTTTTAATAACGAGGCATCTGACGTGACGACATGTCACTTGGTGGTCACGTTCGTCCATTGTTTATGCCGTGTGATCGTAGATATTTCATGAGTTTTTCAAAAAAGACTGAAGCAAATACGTCATAACTAAGAATTAACAATGCATATTTTATTGGTTTGCACACTTGGGTGGTAGGAGGGTTGAGGGTTACTAGCAACGTATTATCATTAATTCAAGAGCACTGTGTTTTAAGAGCCCGGAGCCTCGTAGGCCTAGTTTAAGCAGTTGTTTTTATTACTGCATATTGTTGTGCGTTATCTTTTTCTGTGTAATTTACTTACTGATTCAGCCCACTTGGCACTAAATTGCCAGTTTCCTCTCACTGACACTGTATTATGGAAACTGTACGTTCTGGGTACATTTTGATGTCAGCACAAAAAACAAAACATGGCAGCAAGCAGAAGTCGCACTGGTACAACTGGGGTCATTATTTCTTTTTCCTGCACAAGTAACCTTCTCAGTTTGGGGGACAAACCTTTTCAGGCGATTTCTGCGCTGAGCTCTTCTGCCGCTCTTGACCAGTGCTCCTCACTTCATTCATTCATTATTCGATCCGACTGTCTCAGACGAGCACAACGAGAAAAAATGACGACACTTCACCGGTGACTTTCAAGACCTCCACGGCAGTGTGGCTGATAGCCGGGTCACCCTACGCAAACATCAGTATCATTGTGCCGCTTGCCAAAGTCGCAATGTCGGTCCCAGATTTTCATCCACTAGTTAATAAGTTGCATCATCCTGGAGCAAAGAGGTGAGCCAACTGACAGACTGACACGAGCATCCCTCCAGGACGTTAACATCGTCCGTGCATCTGTGCTGGACTGCAGAAAAAGAAGCTTTTTTTTCCAGATTTTTAGTTAATTGGGCTGAAAGGAAACACACAGACTGCAAGAATTACAACTGGGCTGTTTGACTTTTCTTCAAATATTCACATATGCCATAGGTATAATGTGACAGATGGTACATTATAATCTCATGAAAATTCAAGAGAGATTTCCGGCTTGAAGAAAAACTGGTTTCTGGTTTCGTAAAAAAAAAAAAAAAAAATTGATCCTCTTAAAACATCCGACTCCAGTGTGCAACCAGGACTTCAATTAACTCATGTTTACAAGACAAATGTCATGTGTGGTTGTACATTACTGCCCTCTCCCCCACACAGACTCAAACATTATCCTGTCTCCATGGTATATTAGCTTTTATGAAACACCTCAAATTGAATCAAATGATTCAAACCATCTCCGTCATTAATACTCATTTCGGCGGAGAAACCCCCGTGTGACACGTGTGAAATGGGGTTGTGACTTTCACGTTTGTTCAATGTCAAAATCATCACTGGATCATAAGGCCTGTTGCTGTAATAATCCTCACAACTCCGCTTTCATTTCATTTCATTGTAGGTATTGAAAATTACACTCTGACCGCATTAACTCTGGCTTCAGGAGTCGGCGTTGTAGCGACTGCACGGCAGGGTTCGGCGCAGGAAAACTGTCAATTCCCATCGTTAATATCGTAACTTGATTTCAAATCCAATCAGAGGCCCTTTGGCGATGATAAAGCGTATTGTATTCAAAGCAAGAAACTTCCCCGTGCTATCTTGTAGCTGTCAGATAGTCGAGATCTTTTCCGCCTTCCTGCTCCTTAATGCCCCGCTTCCAGAGAGACTAAGTGACAGATTGATAGCTCGGCTCTAATACCATGCCTGCTCTGTCAGACTGAGAAAGGCCATGTCTTCTCTCTTCCATTCAGGACTTACATGACAGGAGTGTAAGTCATGAGGAGCACTGGTGCCATTATAACATCATCCTCATCCGTTAGTAAGTGGATTATGGGGTTGGAGCGCTGGCATGCTTTGATGTGTGGTTTGGTTTTATTGGCTCTATAAGAGGACACAGTCCACTTAGTCCTCACTTTGATTCCAAGTAATGCCCGACATTAAACAGTTTTTTTCCATATCATCCATATCTGCCCCCTCTATGGGTGGGAGCTAATGCAGGTTGATGGGTTTGAATTGCATTTGTCACTGAGGTAAATTTGATTGAGAACCATTTCGAGCACTTGACATCTGACATCTTATTCTTAGTTTGCTCCGGGATGAATGAAACAATGGCGGTGCTTAACATTAAATCTGCACTTTAACAGTCATGTATTTATATTCTTATCATATCAGCAACAAGAGCCCAATTAAACCTCTTTACCAACAATAAAGGTTTTATACATGAAATGATTCATGAACTCGTTGTCGTAATTAGCAAAGCAACACCCCACCCACAGCAGCACCGACAGATGTTTTGCCATCGTGCCTCGCCTCTCGCTCCCCGCGACTGTCTACATCCGATGTTTTTTCAGACACATTTTTCAGTCGGAGTCGCACTTTAATCAATGCAGATGTCTACGCAGGTGGCACTGCGTTACACTCCCATAACTGTGACCCAGCGACTGTTGGTTGCATGCTCTGAGGTTTTGCCAAATTACCTGTCAAAGTGGGAGCAATGTTTAGGGCTATGGTTCTACAGTATGAGAGAGTAATATCCAGATTTTTTATTGTTTCGGATGGTGGGCTTCTGTTTTTATACAATTTGAAATGATTAATTGAAACCTCAGGGTCATGGGGTTCAATTAAGTCTGTAGACTGGCACCAGAATCAGTTGACTGTATAATAAAGTGACAGTACATTCAATTTGTTTGATCAAAAAGGTGTTAAATTTCTCTCTAAAGCTGCATTAATAGTTTACAGGACCGCACTGACCATGGAGTTGATATTGCTGAGATGTAAGCAAACTATTGAGTGTTTACACATCAAGCAGACGTGGAGCAACATCAGCATTCATCTTCTGTGTTTCTGGCAACCTCTCAAATCT
>JBCAUF010000036.1:3407098-3428234 GCA_038406115.1 Haemulon aurolineatum
CTGAATCTGAACAGCCCGTAGGAGCACCGTTTTACCAGTGGGTGGGCTGCAGAGACGATGCAGAACTCGTTTGCTTTGCTCACTCTGGGAAGTTGATAGGCTCAGGTAGGACCAGTTTATATATGTAGAGACCAGAGAAAACGGGTTTTTCATAATATGGGACCTTTAGAGAGCAACAGCAATCATTTCAGTCTTTTTATTTGGTCTCCAACAACTCTCGAAGAACATCTCTGGACCTTCAGCTGCTCAATGCTCCAGTGTGTTCAACAGCTATAGTGGAAAACTGTGTCTGTGTGAAACCAAAACAATGAGAAGAAGGATCTTAAAACACTCCATAGAGCTGGGAGAGGAGCTGAAGACTTGACACTCCCTTGTTGGTTTGTCATTATGAACACCTCTCTCTCATAACATCGACAGTGGTCACATAATAAAAAGTGATAATAAACCACTTTTAAGTCAGAGACCGGCTTGCATCACTGAACACCTAGGAGCTGCTTAAGACATCAATATTATATTTTGAGCAGTTTGTAGTGTCCATAAGCAAACCAGAGCTAACAACATGCTCGGTCCCTTTTATCCCAGTATTTCATGTCAGAAAATATGCCTTTAACAGGCCATATATACATGGATGACATGTCCACTGGGCGCTGTTTCACAGAGAAGCTGAGAGCAGAGGCACTTGTCTGTGACAGAGGGACCTAACAATGTTTATAATGGGTTTTCCTCCCAATATGATGCACTCACTGACTTGAGAACGGGCAGATCTAACTGTGCCTCCGCCTTCATTACAAGTCGGCGACTCCCTCCGAGACAGTGCGGCGGCAAAAACAACAAAAAGGGAAAAAAGTGTTTGTGCTGCTACTTATGATAAAAAAAAAAAAGGAAACCCGTGGAGTTCGTGCGCGCCACTCTTGTGGCTGTTAGCTTCGTCTGTATGTTGGGGACAGACAGAGGAAACTGGCACGCTAACACCTCCTGGAAGTGCTTTGATACGTTTCCCTCCCCGCTAGCATGTTCTGCAAGACGCCTTTCTCTTCTCATTGCGTCCAGGCGTGCGGTTTAAAACCTCTTTGTCCTCAGACTGCTCCCGCCCCAGCCATCCATCCTGATTTCAATGTTTCAGCCTCCAGCTTTGAACTCTGCCAAACAACCCTGTCGGCTCCAGACATCGGGGAGAGGAAAAAAAAAAAAAAGACCTTGAAGATCAGCGCGCACTCGGAGAGCCGTGCAGCCGTCATCTTGTTTGCCCAAGCAGATATTACCATTAAACACAGAGGCAAATGAGGCAATTAGAATCACACGGTGGCACCGCGAATAAAAACGAAACAAAGCGAACTCGAGGACTGCATGCAAAAAAGTCTCCCGTGTCGCCGGAGATAAACGCTGAGAGTCAGCATTCAAACACGCAGCGTTCGCCACTCGCGCAGCATCAACCGCCAGGGGGTTCCTCTGAGGACCGCAAACATGTTTTCCTCTCAACAACTGTTTTCTCACGGGGACTCTTAGTGTTTTCCACCTCCAGTTTCTCTCAGGGTGGACCAAATAAGTCATATAGCAGCGCGGCAGTCCCCAGTTGTCCATCATAAAGCAGTGCTCGTTAAGTGGCTGCTAATTTGTCCCGTGGTCACCCATATACGTCACACTGCATCACAGGGAATTTCTGCGCTGCTGCTGCACACAGTCCCACAAGAGATGGCGAAATGACACGAGAGAGCGGGGCCAACTGCTTCTTAGAAAATGATACGGAAATATTACCATTTTAATAGACTTAGGGACTTGTAATACCTTGCCAGAATGCAGATTTTGACAGTAAATGGAAGAGCAGCACTTTGATCCACAGAAAACCTGACTTTGAAACAAAGGGAGCAATTGTGTGGATGTAATTAAATGTTCCATTTCTGCAATGGTTTAATCATTCTTTTCTTAAAGTGACTGGTAATGCATGCAGCCTTCACAATCTACTGCCCTTTCCTTATGCTAAGTTAGCATTTTATAAAATGCAAATTGAACAATTGTGCACAAGGAAATGTGTGTAGTCTGCATAAAAATGGTTGTTAACCGTTTAATCAACAAGTTTCCCTCTTTTGTGCCACAAGTACTCATGCATAATTCATCAGTGCTAATAATGCATTTGATGTTAATCAGTGTGCGTTGTTTAACTTTAAGTTGGAAGTATTACATTTCATCTGCAGAGTGTTTAAAGATTGATGATATTCATTGACTCACAAATAAAGAATTGTTTTAAAGCCCTTATTCCAGACATCTGTTGTTTACAGATTTATAGCCGTGTTTTGTCTCAGGGGGGAATTCTTATTGGCCCCTTCTTTGTCAGGGTTTCTCATTTGGTATGCATTGCGTCCATTAGCACACAGTGTCCTTCTGCACAAGAAAGACTTATGCAAAAAGGATAGCTCTGCTCAAAGGTAAAATAAATAACCTCGAACCAACTTGACGCCGTTACTCTGAATCACTGATGCAACAAAAACATTCATCTCTGAAAAAAGGCCACTTTGTCGTGGCGTGGCGGATGTTTTCACAAAGACGAAGGCTAGCCGACAATGGAGCGCCAACTTAAAGTGACTCTGCAACATTCCCACATAAGAAGACGAATAGTTATTCTTATTTTGTCAGCTAGTTTTACAACTCGTCAGCCTAGTTATAGCATAGATAGCAGAAGATGAAACCTCCTTAGCTTGGTGATCCAGTCGGCCTTTGTTGTACTTTTAGTTTGCTGCTAATTAGCAAATGGTAGCATTAAACATGCAAAACTAAGATCGTGAAGATGGCAAACATTGTACCTGTTATTTTACATGTTAGCATACTGACTTTAGCATTTAGCTCAAAGCAATGCTGTGACTTAGTACAGTCTTGCAGAACTCTGTGTGGCTGCAGACTCTTAGCCTTGATAGATTCACTCTTTTGCTTGGGCCTGAGAACAAAATTCCACATGTTTTGGTCATATTTATTTAACTTCATCTTTCTTACTCTGGCCTAATTTTAGTCATCTCGAACTCTGCAGACTTTATTCGGAGCAAACAAGCAATTTAATGTGCTGTGTGACGGCAGTAAGATGCACCTACATAGCAGCTTCACAGGGCACAAACACTCCGCTTGTTATGCACTAATGATGCCCACATCGGCCCTGAGCTGATCTGGATCCACATGTAGGCTACATCTTTGTCCAGCCAAACAAATTATTTTTTTTATCTGTTTTTTGGACCCACACCTGCACGGACATTTCACCTCTATTGGTGGCTGTGTGGGCCGTATTGCCTTTTAAATTTCCATCAAGCAGCATAAGCTTTCAAGCTGATTCCTGCATTGTGTGTCGTATTGACAAGCGTTTACTTTAATAGTCGGGCTTCAGTTATTTTTAAACTTTCCCGTGCCATTTTCCATGTCATAGCAGCAGATATCTTGGCACATTTAAGCAGCTAAACTGTAAAAAAAAAAACTGTAGATGTGAACTTGAGAGGACAGAGGAAACTCTCCAGAAAGCTGCTGCCCGTTGTGCATAAATACACACATGATGCACACATGCATTTCTGTTGCTGGGGTTTCTGTAGGTAATATAACCTCCTAATGTAAGCGGTACATATGTGGTTAGATGCAGTTCTTAATGTGATAGAGGCATGGAGGCGCCCACATACCTGTCTGCCTGAAGAGTGAATGAACGAATGAATAATTTAAGACTAAATACAACCCTTTTGCACATTATGCCTTACCTTGCACCCAGATTACACACAGTTTAAGGAGCAAAATGGAGTTGGACACAACCCAATACTTTTACATTATGCACTTAAGACCTTGCAGTATAGATCATTTAAAGAGGTCTCTTTGTGCGTTGTGACGTGAATCCTTTCTGTTATTTTCACCTGCATTACATCGACTTTGACCTTGCTCCCGTGCTATTTTTGCCACACTTGAAAAGCCTAACCCTGTCGCCTTACCTCTCTCGTCTCACCCCTCTTGTCCCCCGCAGATTCACATACACTTTAGGCGAGGGAATGTGGCTGCCGTTGAGTAAGAGCTTTGTCATCCCGCCTGCTGAGCTCGCCATCAATCCGTCTGCCAAGTGCAAGACGGACATGACAGTCATGGAGGACGCTGTGGACGTACGGTGAGAGACGACACGCCACTTTAGCCCAACTTCACTTCACAGTGGTGATGTTTCAGGCACATGACGATGGGAGCTGAAGAAATAAAAAGGTTTCATAAGAGTGTGGATGCTGGAGCAATTTCGTTTCAATGCTGCACTGACTTATTAGCAGGGGTTTCTGTTCACTGTACAGTGTTTTATTATTATTTTTGGGTCTGATGAATCTTCACAACACAAAAAGCACATATTGGCTTTTTGATAAATGTTTCTAAATGTTTCATGACCACGTTTCACGACCCTTTCATCCGTCATCCCCCAGAATGCCGAGCATTGACTCTCTGATCATCTCGCTGCCCTGTATTCTCATTTAAATCAACATTTATTTTTTATTTACTGTTGTTGCAGTGAGTCTTAAGCAGTGCTGTCAGGATGTTGCAGAGGTCTTTGCGGTCATGATTCAGAGGGTAATAAAAGTCCAAGATCTAACACAAAATCAATTATGAAGATGCAAAAAGAAAAAAAAAACACAGAGTAAGAAGAGAATAAAGAGAAAGAATTGCTTCGCGACTCAAAGCCATAAAAAGGCTTTCGATTGTTAAATGCTTCATAACTCCTTCCAAAGAAAATCTGCCCTGTGTGCGATGGCTGTTTGTGTGTGGGGCTGCAGAGAGAGTCATGACTGAGCCAAAACAATGCTGCAGTATTAAAGTGGACTCAGCTCACGGCGGTGACACGACAGAATTATTTAGCTGTTTTGCTTGGCTAGCAATGTGGCTGGACTTCAGGGGAGGAGATGCTTCTCAGTCCAAAACTTTGGTCCCAGAAGGAGACGTCTTCATATCAAGACGGCCATGTTGTGGAGGGCAGAACATGATTTATTCCCCCCTTTTTTTCATTTCATGTCATTGTAAGTTGAAGAAAAACTAATGATAGCTAGCCATGAGGTTAACTCTGGATGCTTCAATGGATGAATCCTGTTTTTTGGTTGTTTTTGATGACCTCCCTTTATTTGTAATGCCACAAAGAAGCCAAAGTTCTGACTTATGTAAAATGAATATGAAAATCTGGAGAGTGGACTCTTATAAAGACCATTGATGCCTTTATAGTCCGCTCAAGCGACTCCATATTAAGTATGCTGTGTGTTCACTGGAAACATGACAAAATAGTTTCAGTGTTCCTGATGGACATTACTCTCCCACGATAAATTTCACAAAAGAAAAGGAGGAGTTGCTCACAAATTACAGCAATTAAAACTAGTCGTGGCACGCCTTAAAAAAGCAAAAACAAAAACACTCTATTAAAACTTTGGGAAAAACATTTCATTATCTCTTTTGTTGTCAGGGTTAATTGGCTCTGCCATTCTAAAGTCACAGTTTGATTGTTTTCCTGTTTAAACGTGAATTTATTGTGTACTAACTATACTAAACAGTAAACTATAAAGATTATTATCTATTAAAAACTGCATGTAGTGCAAAGGCATAATTTCCAGCAGAGTCTCTTTTCAAACTTTAATTTTTTTGCCTCCACATTTATCTTTTTTTATTTTTATTTTTTCACGCTTGCCACCCTTTACTTTATTTGTGAAACTGTCAATTAGAAAGTGTTCACTGTCTAAACGTTGAAAAGTACAAGTTAAACACCAAAACATCTCAGTCAAGTAGAAGAGGAGACCTGTCATAAAATAGCCAATAACATGTGTTTCAGATTGGCCGTTGGTTGTAGATTGGTTTACAAGACTCAGCTGGTTATCGGCCTGGTGGCATCGATGCCCCCACTTTTATTGTTTCAGTTTGGAGAAAGGTGACTGGACTGTAAGAACATATGTAAGAAATCAGACAGGAGAAGATCTCAGTTGTTTAAAATGTCGCCCTCATTGATCACTTTGCACTCAAAGCAATGATCTTAACGGGCAATGGTGAATATTTTCCCCTGGCTTTGCCTCTCAGGTTGCATAACAGGTGGCCTTTAAAATGTCAAACGGAACTTAATTTAATTAGACCTCTTTCATGTCAGAAGAAGAAAAGAAGAAAAATGCATTCATGCTAGTTCCAAAGGGTCTCAGGTTTTTCAGACAGCAAAATGACATATTTCTGTGAGATAATAAGAGGTATACGTGTGATACTCGTCAAGCAAAAACATCAGTGAATCAGCTTTAAGATTCACTTGGTTCAGTGAGGAGTCTTTGCAATGTGTGCAATCTCAGGCAGCTGGGGCAAAGTTTAACTTGATAATGTTATTTCAATGAAATGAATGTTTATGTTCCTAATTAGCTGATTCCAAATGGGTAGCATGCCAAGTTTGTGGGCCACTAATTCAACACTGTGACACTGTTAGTCTTTTAAAATTCAAACTTGGTTGTTTTGACAGCAGCAACACAGTGACAGGAAACTTGACTGCCAAATCTTTCATGCTTAAGCAATAGGGGTGGGTATTACCAAGGATGCGATATAATACTTGAGTCATGATACGATACGATACGGTATTGCAATATCCAAATTTTGCGATATTCTACGTAGTTCACTGAAAAATGAAAAATGCATTATGCATCTTAAAATCCAAGTTGTATGTACACCAGATGATAGTTTGTCCCATGAATTATCACTAAGTCAAAACAATGCAGTTTGTGGAGTGGAGGTGCAGAAGTAGGACTGGATTCAAAATCTGTCAAAAACTTGTTTTATTATTTGTAAAAAAAACAAAACAAAAAACAGTATTAAAACAGTGAATATCGATATTGAATCGGGAGACAAAGTATCGCGATATATTGCCATATCGATATTTTTGCCCACCCCTATTAAGCAACCACATTAAATATGCATGTTTGTTGATCAACCCCTTTGGGATCACGCTGCTTTTTATCTTCCATAGCACCGCCCCCCCATGGCCCCCACCTTGTGATGGTAATTACCTTTTAAAACATGCTTCAGTAAGGTTGAGTCACTCCTCGTCACATGTATCAGACAACATATAAAGCAGCTGCATAAGTGACTCATTCTGACAGAGCTCTGGTGCTGAAAGACAACATTTTCTCATGTACTGTAAAGACAGTAAAAACCCCATTTGCATGTTGCTGGAATACTAATCTCAAATGTCAACCAACCACTTAGTTAACAGTGTTGAAATTTCTTGGAGAAAAAAAAGCGATAGAGTCGAAGCAAATGTGCACCATAAATGAATATGAAATTCAGCTGTGCAGAGACATGATTACAGTAAACTTCATGCATAAAGAAGACGTCCTTCTGTCTGTCCATGTACCACCATATACTCATAACCTTGGGAAGGACAGACCTGTGCACTCCGTGTGTTGTTGGACCTGCTTTACTCGGTGGTCAGCAGCAGAATGAATCACCAGGAGAGTTAACGTGACTGCATCTGGTTTGACAGTATTATGTTGCAGCATAAAGTCAGTGTGAACGGGATTAGTTTGAGGGTGGGTGGGGAGCTAGGTTAATGTAATTAGTAGTGTGAATTGTCTTTTAATGTATGCTGGAACATGCCCTGTCAACAAGTTAGTGTGCACGACCGTGTCAGATCCTGCCCTAATGTGCCGATGGTTATTTGCCCTGTGAAAATTATGTCAGGTGAAATTAGTCTCGCTCAGATGAATATCTGCATCGTTTTTTCTCATTAGTATGTAAGCACTCAAGGAGGTGTTTTTTTTTTCTTCTTCTTCTTCAGTGGCTAATTTTGAGCCCTTGGATGACTGAGATATGAAATAGTCCTACAACAAGAATGTTATAAAATAAAACTGATTAGAGGAACAGGATTTAATGTGATTGGCAATGCCTGACGCCTCCAGTAGACTGTTTCGAGGTAATTATCAAGAAGAGTGTGTCGGGTTTCTCACAGCAGACTTTCTAAGGGACAATTCACAGTCATTATATCTCTGATAATAGCCCTCATTATGTTTGGGAATTGAGTTAGCAGTGACAATTGTGTTTGCTATAACTAGCCATAAAATATTTTTTTCCAAAGCACAGTTTGCCAAGTGCATGTTGGTACTCAGTCACCACTTATGCAACATGTAAATCGACCTTTTGAGCGTGGAATGGCGGCACACTTTTCATTATACGGTCTTGCGTGCATTGTGAATGTCACTTCCACTCGTCGGTGTGTTCGTCACTGTCGTTCCTCGTTGCTCAGGTTCTCATGAGCCGAGGTTCTTTGTCAGTGGTAGGGGTTAGAGGAGTCCTAGCCCACCTAAAAAAGCAACAATAGTTCAAGATCGTGCCTGAAAATGGAAAACTAATGAAATGGATTGTTTTGTTGCCGAGTGACTAATTGCAGTGGTTTGTATGCGACTCTTTCGGGTGGTCTGTGCTGCCGAAACTATCCTTTCTCAATAATGTTCGGCACATGGCGTAATTGATGTACTTTATGTATATATAATGGCTGTGGGCTGCATTTGTATTGACTGATTATTGTTTCAACAAAGCAGCACCGCTGGGTTATGCATAAAGAGGACAGAGCCTCAAAGTGAAACTATGATAGGCAGACCGAGGGGTTGCACCTGGGACATTAGGCTCAAATTAGTGGTTAAATTAAATTAGTGGCCTTAAATTGATGAAACGGCCATGAAGGTGTTTTCTGACTTGACAATCACTACGAAGCATCTGCCATGCACGAGAACCTATTCAACAGTTTTGGGGGCACTACAGGACGTCAGAAGGACTCCTCTGGAAACCACAAAATTCACTGTTAATATATTTCAGTCAAGACCAACTGAACAACAGATCGACATAATGCAGCAATGTTATACTGCAGTTTATGAGCTGCAGGGAAATTGCTGTTCCTGCTGTGCATTTGTTTAGATTTCTTTTATGTTCAGTAGATGTCACATCTGTCTGGTGCGAAAAGGTACATATGCAATGCAAAGTATATTCATCTCTGCAGCATTTTCCTGACAATTTAAGAATCTTGCATCAATGTTATAACTGCTTTACGTTGAGCATCATAATTCTGTTAACAAGAGAAGACGCATTAAGATATACAGTACAGTTGTGCTCAAAAGTTTACATATCCCGGCAGAATTTTTGCTTTCTTGGCCTTTTTTCAGAGAATATGAATGATAACACACATTTTTTTTTCCACTCATGGTCAGTGGTTGGGTGAAGCCATTTATTGATAAACAACTACCACTAAGTATGAGTGGAAAAAAAACGTTTTGTGTTACCATTCATATTCTCTGAAAAAAGGCCAAAAAAGCAAAAATTATGCCGGGGTATGTAAACTTTTGAGCACAACTGTACATATCAGCAGCACACAAGCTTGCAGTTGTTTAGACAGACCTCTGATTTAAAATAAAACCTTGTATGCAATGAAATGCATGAAAAAACACCAAGAAAAAACATGTTTACTTTTGTATAAACTCTTAACATAAAGTAGAAAGAAGGTCTTACTGCCTCCATGCTGTTCACATTTTCCTCCATATTCAGTGCATTGTCGAATGCGGATGCATATTTAAAAATGTTCTTTGTGCTGCTGAAAAGAACATCATGCTGAATGCACGTCTCAATAGACGCTGTCATGACTTTTGTGACTGAAAGTGGGTGTGAGCTCAAGGTCTGCCACGGTCTGTGATGAACAGTGGGTGAAATTTACAGTCGCAGCACTGTAAACGGTCGTCTCGTTCCGTTTTCTGTATTTACGTGCCTTTGCAAACTGGAGGTGATCTGAAAGGATGACCGTGAAAGTGAAAGTGAAAAGGTGCTGAAGGATGAGACTTTGCCTGGAGAGCTTGAACGCCATCCGTGGGAAAAAATGGCAGAATTTCATTTGTTGATGTCGTCTCTTCCAGATGTTGATACTTTTCAGATACAAGTGTGTTTTGAAATCGCGTCATTAATGTTCACTCTGTGCTGAACTGCGTCTGAGAGCGAGAGCCTGAGAGAAACACTCAAACATAAAGTAGAAAAGCTTCATCGGAGTGAAATAGATGTGTGCTTGTTGCTACTGACTCGAGAGTGAAATAGACGTACAGTTATGCACGTGAGTCTGGTGTATTGAAGTATTGAAACTGCTGTGTGGGCCACAGCTGGTTAAAACTACTGAAGTTCTCAGAGCAGAAGAGGAAGTGGACAAATTCATATTTTCTACCTTGTGACTGACAGAAGCTAACGGCTAACACAACACCCTTCCAACACCCTGCTGCATGCATCGTACTTTCTGGAGTCCAGAGTTCACTTTTGGTCACAGACCTGCAAGTAAAGCTCAGCTCACCTTTGTATCATAAGTCTGATTCTCACAGAACAGCTGGGGTGTTTGTGACTCTTTTGGCTTGACGTTAGCACTGTAAGGAACTGGAGGTCTGACGAACCCCCGTTCTTTTTATAATGTGGACACAAGAGTTGATGACTCTATTACAGCTGGAAAAACTTGGATACAAATATCATGATGCTATAATAGATGAGCGTCACTTACTGCTCGTGTAAAGCAACTTAGACAAGTGCAAAAGGACACTCCTTGCTCATTGTAGCTGCTGTCATTTTTTTCTGATTTGATCCAGTAACATTATGTGATGTGTGTATATAGATCTCCCTGAACTAAATCATGCCTGGAGTTTTTGTTGTTGTTGTTGTTGTTGTTGTTGTTTTTTAGTGAATGAATCTACTGAGTCCCCTGTGTAGTTACATTTAGGCAGCATAGGAAGTGTAT
The DNA here is from genome assembly GCA_038406115.1 of Haemulon aurolineatum. NCBI lineage: Eukaryota > Metazoa > Chordata > Actinopteri > Lutjaniformes > Haemulidae > Haemulon > Haemulon aurolineatum. The sequence continues at coordinate 3,417,852 of JBCAUF010000036.1, forward strand.
CTCAAGTTAGGAAAGATTGTGGTTTCAGTTAAATGTTGAAAATCACTTTGTGTTTTATACTTGACTTTGAACTTTGTCCTTCCTTAACCTTAACCAAGTGCTGTGACTGCGTAAACATAATTATGGAGAAGTTTTCAGATACTTAATGGACGCTTCGACAGAGAAAAAAATCTAATATGTTGCTAATGAGGGGTGTCGTACAGAATTCTCCATGGGCCCCTCCCCAAAAATTCATGGCTTTTCACTTTAGCATCTGTATGGGTCCTCCTCACTCGCCCCTTGCGTCCCTTGGCTCAGAGTTGAGAGGAGTGCATTTAGGGATGCTTTGTATATGTTGAGAAACCAGTGAAAGGAGAGATCCATGCATACAGTGTGTACCCTGCATGGTGTAGCTTGCACCAAAGCACAGTCCTGCACTGGACTCACACATATTGCACATAAGCCAACGTTTGCAAGCAAATCTAGAAACAGGATAGAGATGCTCAAAATGTCATAAGTTCAGGTTGTTAAAAACTTAGTGTCTCATTTTAAATTTGATTCACATCATTTTGATGTCAGAATTCATACAACCACAGAAACACAGCGGCAGAAAGTATGGAAAATGTTCTTTTTGTTGCCCCATCCTACAGTATATCTGTACACGAGTACTTCCACAGATTGCAGAGGAGACACAGAGAACATCCTGACCGGAGACATCACAAACTTGCATCATGAGACGTGCACTTGCCCAGGAAGGAAAGTCTCTGCGGGGGGGCTTTCCTTGCTCCACTGAGCATTGGTGGTATCTGTGAAGTGAGCTCAAAGGATGTTAAAAGTTAATAACCATCCCGGCCACAGCCTGTTCACCCTGCTGCTGTCTGGCAAGAGATACAGAAGTATCTTCTGCTGCAAAACCAGACTGAAGAACAGCCTCTTAACACTCCAACATAAAAATAGTTTGAGCATGCACTCATTATTTATTCATTCAGTCATTCATATATTTTGTAATGTGTGTATCATAGAGTGACTACAGCTCGTGCTTCGTTACAATGCGACCCTGTGTTGTCGAGTAATAAATAAATGAGCCTTGCACCTCGCACCTTGTACAATAATGTATTCCATCCTGAGCATGTAATTTTCTACCCCCATGCTCTTGTTTACACATTTCAATTCCCCCTTCTTGTTTCTTTTTCAACATTTTATTTCCATTTGGCAGCTTTCTTCAAGAAGCTGTGTAAATAACTCATTTCCCTCTGATCTGCGATCTGATGAACGCTCTCTTCAGCTCCCCCCCCCACCCCCCGCCTCCTGCCCCAAGGGGCCACGAGAAAACGCCGCTGACACCTTCTTGAAGCCACTGATTTGCCGTGCTTTTGGGCTGTGTCCCACCCACTCACCCACCCTCCCTTCCCATGTTTGATGATCACTTGTCACTCTGTCTTGCTCCCTGGCAGACGGATAAATAGCGACGAGCCCTGATCTTCCTCCCCCTTGATTAGCCGGCTTCATGGCAGCTACGACTGAATGGAGAATCAGCGTCGGTTTTTGTTTCCTTAATGCATTTATTAGCGCTTTTGTAGCGTTGCCTCGAGGTTGTGCTCAGAAGGCAAGCTTGGCAGTTATAAATGTGTGTGTTATTTGTGCTTGTCTAATATTTTTGATGGGTTTTTTAGGGCCCGAGCCGAGAGTCAACGACTCACGAGGGACCTATTGAAATTCGAATGGCGTGGGGACGTGAGGGCCCGTTCATGACTGCGCGCAGTCCTAGTTTGCATTTAAAACACAAGTTGTGAGACAAAGTGATCTAATTGGAACGTACAGTACAATCTTTTTTTCCATTCCTCCTCGGCTTCTGAGATGTGTTATTGATACTTCTACACCTTCTGTCATCTGAGGATCAAACTCATAAAAGCAACCTTCTTTAGAAATACAGCACCTTTACATTCAGATTTGCTTTTCGGTTAATTGTCAACCATAATTTCTGCTTCTCCCCGGAGTGAATAACTAACAAAAGAAGGGAAATTGCAGGGTATGACTTGGCATTGAAGCCTCGGAGGGTATTTTCACTGGTGACTGGGCTGAATGAATGGTTCTTAGTACTGCATATTTTGACGCACATTTACTCCCAACCCTCCAATTGTTGAGCTATTCATGTTAATGGTGCCCATAATTGAGGGCTTACATTTATTGCTTCTTTCAGCTGCAGACAGCAGTCCCGGACAAATCGTTAAATTAAATATATTGCAGGTAGTATTACCGCCCACTCATTTAAAGCATGCCCTATATATGGTTTGTCGGAATTATTCGTTTTATTTTCAATCCAATGTGCTTGTGATACTATAATAAAGAACTTTTCTCTTGCAGGGACTACATTTTGAACATGTTTGCCTTTTTCTTTTTCTTGAGAATATAATCATGTAAACACATTGAAAGCTCAGCTTTCTTGCTAACTAGCTTAAGTACCACACCTGAGATATTTTAGTGAGCCTCCAAACAGCCAGCGATGATGCATCATTCAGGCACTTTGATATTTTGGGACGTAATAAACGTTCACAGCGGCTTTAAACCATTTTTTTTTGTCTTCTGTGATATTTAAAGCTAAATTGTGTTGCACTCTATCGTCGGATGTGTCTTGACTGTAATTGCGGTTGCCAAATAATTTAGCATTCACACTTGCTGTGAGTTTCATCATCTACTGGGGCTCTGTTCAATAGGTCCCCTGTGAATAAATGACAACAAAGCAATGGGCAATTATAATAGAAAAATTGGTTTGTGAGATAACATCAAGTTGACTGTGAAAGGGAGGGAAACTCAATGTCTTTTCTCATGGGGGGAGCTGGGCGAGTACGGGGAGTTGGGGAAAAAACATTTTTGTGAGCGCCTGAGAGGTCGACATTTTCTTTTCCAAGGCAAGGTTCATGGCAATGCTATTACACAAGTTCTGGTTTATCATCAGCGGCATTATTCCTCGGCAGAAATAGCCCTGTGATTTAGATTCAGTGAGAAAACACTGAGGTGCTTTCTGCTTCTCAAATACTGCTGTCCTTCCGTTGGCTGATCTACTCGTTGACCTTGCGCAGGGTTTACGGGGGTACAATAAAATCACAGAAACACAAAGTGACTGCACAGAGCAAGGTTACAGAAGTGATTTCATGGTGGGTTTTTTTTTTTTTTTAATCTCAGAAGTCTTCTACTTTGCATAGCAATTGTGCTGTGAGAATTTGTAGCTTTTCTTGTGACGATAACAAAGGATGAATTAAACATGCAGGTATTTGTAATTCATGCAAATAGATATCACTTCATTAAGTTGAACAGGGACAAGGGCGTCGCAGAATTCCTGGCAATGCAGATGTGGTGAAACGTGACATAAAGAAATGTGAAGATGTCTTAATCAATTTTAATGAAAGCAAAGTGCATATTTCTGACAGCAAGGCATAACTTACTGAATGCTGAATTTCATGCAGAATCATCAGCTTGTTAGAAGGTGATTGATCTGAGAAATCCTGTGGTGAACTTTTTTTTTTTCTTTTTTTTTTTTTACCAATACCTGATTTTTTTTTAAGCATTGGCATGGGTTTAGATCCCAATGTGGCATTTTATCTGATGTGGCCAAATAATGGGAATTATTAAGACTGTTCTTACATAAAAAGGCACCACAATGCCGCAAATTTAAGTCATAATTTGTGTGCCTTTGTGTATTTATCCAAATTGTTACAGGTTTAATGTTATCACCCATCAAAGAAGATGACTTGGTTGGTCAGAGTTGCAAACATATAGGCCAATACACCATAAAACTAATGTATTGTTATTCGTTATTGGATTATGTTTATATTTTTTAATTTTCTCCAAACCCAAAACAAACTAGTATTAGCCAAACACAATAGATAACGAAGCTAATGCGACAGGCTGTTACTGACAAAGCTCATGTTTTTACTATTTCATGATTGCAAACCACCAAAGAGCTTTGTTGTGCAATTTATTCCTCAGCAAAGCAGAGTTATAGCAAAGTGGCTTGCACAGCAATGCTAATATAGAAGTCATCCTCTCTCTCAGCAAAAAGTGAGTTCTTCATGAAAAATCCACTTGGTCCTTTTATGCCTCTGACATTAATTCATTTTGCTCCTAAATTTATGCTGACCACACCTGCCAGCTGACAGTCTTTCATCCACCCGTCAAGCCTGAAACTCTTATCACTCCTCTTTTTTTTTCTTTTTTTTTTTGTCATTCGTCCTCCCTAACAGAGAGGAGTTGATGATCAGTTCGTCCTTCGACTCTTTGGAGGTTCTCCTGGACTCCTTCGGGCCCGTCAGAGACTGCACCAAAGACAACGGAGGCTGCAGCCGCAACTTCCGCTGCATATCCGACCGAAAGCTGGACTCTACCGGATGTGTGGTGAGTCGCCGTTCTTCTCCGAGACCCTGAAAGCTGAAAGCCGCCATGTATTAGCTACAGTCGCAGGACATGGCCTTTCACTTCGATTGCACCACATCAATCAAATTCAAAGTATGAATATTGCACCGTGCAGTCAGAGTGTGCATCCTTTCATGACTGATACAATGCGAGAGCAGGCATTGAATGCATTTACCTCTGAAATTCCATAGATCCAAGCCTCTGGGACTTTTGATGTGATGCCCACTCTTGTATGGCCTCTTCACTATTGGTTCACATTCAAATATCCGTATGAATATCCTGTTGGGGCCATCAGTGTTTAAGTGCATCTACGTGTATAAATATTCATAGGACTATCTGCAGGCCAAGATGACCCATATCAAGGACAAGCAGCAGATCCAGCACTCTGTAATGTCTGAGTAGACAGTTTGACTTCGCCTCTTGTCTCATATGCCTCTTAGGCCAACAACACATTCATTACCTCCAGGTGGTGCTTAGCAACCAGGAAATGTAGCAGCCAGGTTTGTTTTCTTCTCCATCTGTCTGGGACTCCAGCGATACCGTTCTTGTTATTTGCAGAATCTTAGCGCCGTCTGCTAGTGTTTTGCTTCTCCTAAATCCCCCCACTTCTATTGATAAGCTGTCAGGCGCCACCCCCCCTTAACAATTTAATTTCTTTTCAAGTACTTTGATGCACTTGAGTAGAGCCTTTCAGGTGGGCTGGGGAGATGATATTTATGCAATCCTGTGTGCGTCATCTTATCTCTTATATTGCACCTCGAGAAGAGAGAAACAGCTTGTGAGATGTTTTTAATGGGAAAATGTTTCATTTATAGATTAGAGCATATTTATATTTTCAAGCAAACGGTCAACAGTAGGACAGAAGCGCACGATTATTTTGGGGCCGTCAACAGGCGTGTAAAGCACATGCTGATGTACTCTCTGGTTCTTTCATCATCCAATTTTAGTCAGTAGGAGACTAGACTGAGATTAGAGGCTGAGAAATACAAGAATTTATTTGATACAGATAGTTTTTTTTTTCTCAATAACTTAACAATTATATATAAACGAAGCCACTGCAACTGCACCGCAGCCTTGAACATTGAATTTACTGATTGTAATTGTGATTGAACGGTTTATTTAACTTCATATTTTCTTTTTTTTTTTTAGTTTTTCTGGGGGGGCTTTTATGCCTTTAATGATAGGACAGCTGGAGATATGACAGGAAACAGGAGGTAGAGAGAGGGGGAGTGACACGCAGGAAATGCGGGATTCGAACCGGGGTCCCTGCAGCGAGGACAATAGCCTCTGCTCATGGGGCGCCTGTTCTAACCACTACGCCACCGAGCGCCCCAACATTTTCATTTAATAACATGTTGGTAACTTAACTTAGTTGGATTTACATTTTCAGGACAAAATCTAACACCTTCAGCTAAATATTAAAGCTAAGTTCTGTTAACACACATTTTAATGGCAGCAGAAGAGTTTTTAAATTGAACCAGCTGAAGGGGATTTACAGTGTTGCATCTAAGGGATAAACTCTGGATTTAAAATTCATCCTCTGTTTAGCGTTTGCATATTCAGTGCCATTTTCCATTATGTTTTTCCACTATTGTTAATATCTCAAAGCTGACTGAATTACGGAAACTACGGAAAAAGTGAGCCTCAGAGTTTTACAAAACATTAGTACCTGCACAAACCTCCAAATGTCACATTTAACCCCTGACAAACACATCTCTGCTTTGGAGAAAAACAGGACACTGGCGCCACAACAATTCTGACAGACTGGTTTTGCTGACATAATTGCCGCCCCCATAACAGCACAGTGGCGCTCTTTTCTTGACAGAACATGATGAAATCAGTAGAAGAACGCGGAGGAAAGCCTCGCCTTCAGTGTATCAAGGTGTCCCCTCCTTTAACAACAGACAGTTAACTGTGTCCAAAATGCAAAGCTAAGTTTGTCTAGCTTGGCTCTCAACATTGGTGGTCCAACAATGCAGTACTTTTGTGATGTGGAGGGAGTAGAGTGAAAAAAAATGCCATGGCAGTGGATCCAACAGCCACGCAGGGGCATTAGTCCATTGCTGTCGGCCATTAACCTCCAATTGTAATTAATATGAACATGTTTCAAGTTGTACTCAAAGCATAAGAGTCATACAGAAGGACTCAGTGTGTGAAAGCCGGCAACATCCGATCAGAATTTTTATCAGTAACAAAAGGCGTTCCACAAGGATCAGTTCTGGGACCTGTTTTATTCACAATTGCTCATCTCTATGCAGATGACGCTGTTTTGTATTTTTCTGCTACCACTGTACAACTTTCAGTTGAGAACCTGCAGTTCTCTTTTACTGCTCTTCAAAATACACTTTTTGATCCTCAACTGGCACTCAAAATAAACAAAACAAAGTTCATGCTTTTTTCTAGCACAAGAGGTATTGATTTTAACAGTCTGCACCTATCAACACTGAATAGTTGCCATATTGAGAGAGTCACAGATAAATACCTTGGCATTTGGCTTGATGAGCCATTTACTTTTAAACATAATATTGAAAACCTTACTACAAAACTCTGGTAAAAACTCAGATTCTTGTGCAGAAACAGGTCCAGTTTCCCCTTGGAGGGGGATAAATATAGTCAAGGCAATCTTTTTGTCAGTCCTTGACTATGATGACATAATCTATAGGCATGCTGCTGCTACCACTCTCACACCCCTCGACCCAAACCTTGAGTGTGTCTGGTCTAAAAAGCTTCATACTCTAAAGATTTGAACCCTTTTTTTGTCATTCAGTTGCTACTTCAGTGGGATCTTGAACAGCTATTGTACAGAGAAGCTCCTTGAGTATCAGCCGCTATACTAAGCTAATGTAATTAAGCCTTTGAGCTTTTTTTCTGAAGGCTTAGCTGCACCGTTCATCCGGAAACAAACGCTCAGAAAATCACCTTGTTTGCATCCTGTGGGCCTGTAAATGTCACTAATCTGTTGCTCGGGAAGATTAAATCACCTGGTCGAGCGGATAGATTCCATCAGACACATCGCTGCTGTCCCCAAAGTGCTGGATATTGGCTTGTGTCACATGAGGGGCCATCGGTCAGGCCGCTGTAGTTCAGCTTTCACAAATGCCTTCACTTGTTACTGCAACTTATGAGCAGATATGAATGAGACCCTGGGAATAATAATGAGTCCAGCAAGTTGCAACAACATTGCAGGGGAATGTTGGAAACCAAAATATCCGTCCAGCCTCCATATTGTACCAAGAGATGACAGATCCTCGGCTTTGAAGTCTCACGAGAATCTAATTATGTTTTACAGAGTTAATGCATTCATATATACATATATATATATATGTATATATGATTTTTTTTAACCATACTCTTCCCTCATATGGGGAAAGCTAACTCCTGATATTTTGTAGTGATATTCCTCCTTTACACATAATTACTGTATGCTTTTAGACAACAGCTTGTATTCACCAGCATCTAGAGGGCAGCTTCTTCATGTTGCACTTTGTTGCAAATCCTTGCCAAAAGCACGAGAGAGAGAGAGAGAGAGAGAGAGAGAGAGAGAGAGTGAGAGAGAGAGAGAAAAAATCCAACTTCTTCTCCCTGAAATTAGTCTTACAGTACATGGATCCAAAAAGAATCCGTGAAAAGACTTCTTGCCAATGCTTTGAGGTGTCATGAGACTCTCCTCTTGTATTCTATTAATTATTTATTGTCCTGTTATATTTCTATCCCTTGAGCACGCTGAAGAATACTGTGATATTTTTCTAAGAACCCTTTGCGGAAAAAAAGAACAAAGCGAATGTCTGTACTTACTTAAAGCACTTATCCCTTAATGTATCTGTTTTCCCATCATTTGTGAATGAAAGAGAAATCCGTCCCGAGAATAAATCTATGATTTCACACTTCAGCGCGAGAAGGTGGTGGACAATATGTAAGACAAGATGGGAAAAAAAGTGATTATGACAGCGCCGTGGAGAAACCTGGATGCTCTCTCCTGAATAGAATAGCTGTTGCCTCCATTAAGTGCATGTTATTTAGAGCAAGGACGCGCAAAAGAAATTGCTTGCAAGTTTGAATTCCGCTGTCAAAAAATACATCCAATCTGTCCAAATTGAATTCTGTTCACACAGTGTGTAAGCACAACAGGCCACGCCATGTACTCCAGGTGTTCATAATATGCACTGTCACTCTCGCTAATGCATGCCCCCCGCTGCCATATCAGAACTAAATGTTCTTCATTAACACACAATAGAGGAGCTGTACATTTCGGGATGTTGCACGTGACGTATAAGGTTGCAGTCGGGTTGAATCGAGCTTCACTCTCCTCTGCTGAACTGATGATTATAATTGTAGCAGTAATAACACCAAACATACAGTAAGGGACAGGGAGTTGTTTTTTTTTTTTTTTTTGCTCAACGGCTCATTATGCATCATGTTTATGAGTTGCAAACAGGCTGGTAATTGTGTTCTGTTGATAAGACATCAGTTGCATTTGGCTGCTTTTTACCTCGGTGTTCTAGTGAGACATCAATCAAAGTCGTCCCATCCCCTTCAGCCGCTCCGCTATGAGCATCTGCTGGTCTTGCAGCTCTCTCTCTCTTTTTTTTCTCTTTCCTTTTTTATTATGTCATTCCATCACTCTTTTATACTCTATCTATGCCCCTCATTTTTTATTTTCTGGTTATTGACTCCTGTTCCATTAATGATATGAATTGACCCGCGACTTTTAAGCTCGCAGTTTACTGAGCAATAGACAGAATCGAACTGTGGCCCCGGCGAATGCTTTGAAATCGCATTACTTCCTTAGTGAGTATTTCACCGTATAGCGTCTCTCCATCTCTTTCCTTTTCTTCTGGGCGAAGAATCCCCCAACCCCGAGCTGCGCTTTTTTTCCCTCCCCTCCGCCTGCCCACCATCATTCACCGAATCCACCTAGAAGTTAAACCCGGACGCCGCCTCGGTAAATCAGGCGGTAATTACGCACAGATTGCAAGCGCAAATTGAATGAAACAGGCAGCGCAAATGTTCCCTTTTATTTATGTAAATCTGGCTGGAAACGTACACAATTATCAAGCGCGAATGAGTTGCAGATTGAGAGAGGCAGGTGAGTTATAGGACTCATTTTTCAGTTTGGTTTTTTTTTTGGCCACCGCTAGGACGTGCAGCCCTTAATGTGGAGAGATGGGCCTGTGGGTGCCGGATATCTGCTGTAATTGATTCTGATTCTCCCATGCTTTAAGAATACCTTATCACGCCTCCTAAATGGATTGGCATTCAGTTTGCACGAGACGTGTCGTTATTACGCTGTTTATCTAACAAGCGCCTCTTAGCATCGTCGCGAGTGAGCCGAGTCATTGATCTTCGCCCGCTTCGCCGCCGCGCCGCACATCCCCCGGTCCTGTCCATCACGGCGCGGCAACGCTCCCAGCTGCCGTCGCATATATTACTGTGTGTTTTAGTAATTATCTCGTGACTGTCGAGCTTATAAATGAGCCTCTCATCCGTCTAATCAGGGTGGTAAACTGGCTGGGCCCCAGCGCTCTGATTCCACCCTAATCAATTAACACCTTGTCTGAGTCCGCGCTGCCAGTAGCTGTCCTGTCTGCATTTAATATCTTATCCTTTGCGCCCGCGTGCGAGAGTCGACTGAAGCCGGCGGTCCGCGCTGACCGCCCCCCCACCCCCGCTTCCTCTGGCTGGCTGATGTATTGCACTCCTGGGGGGGGGGGGGGCGAGGCGGCTCGCGGCGCCTCTGGGAAGTGAGAGCGTAATAATCGCGGGATGATTGTGAGATTAATTAGCTCCGTCTTGTCACTTTGTCTCCTCCTGCAAAATGGTGGAAAACGAGGACGCCGTCGACGGAGCAGATTGCCGTCGGGGTTGGGATGACGAGAATAGTTGGGCGCCGTCCAAGCGGCTCACGCAGTGTTTGTGCGTGTGTGTGTGTGTGTGTGTGTGGGGCTTGATATATAGACCTGCAGCACACAGGAAATGTAGATCATTAGTGCTGTT
>JBCAUF010000036.1:3688993-3699758 GCA_038406115.1 Haemulon aurolineatum
GGACCACGGATGGGTTTGGGGCAAAACATTTAGAATACAGTGTTGTTGGACCTCTGACAGCTGTGTGAAACTGCTGAGAAATAGTATAATATAGGTCCTTTTAAAAAGAGCTGACTAACCATTTTCCTATCTCTGTGTTTCAGGTAACTCACCTTCAGAGGAGTCCGAGGAACGCGACAAGGAGCCGAGGACGCTGACCTACCCCGCGTACATCGCCAGCCTGCTGGACACGGGCGCAAAGCGCATGGCGGCCGGTGTCCGGATGGACTGCACCAGCCAGGGCCAGTGCCCGCGCTCCTGCCACCTCTGCCACATGAGCCCGCGGGCGGCGCAGGGGCGGCAGCAGTCCGAGCCCGTCCTGCTGCAGATCACCAAGGCCGCGCCCATCTACGAGCTGGTGTCCAACAATGAGACCTACCAGGTCTGTAACCGTCCGGGACTGTCTAATATCTGGAAAAGGCAGTTTCTTACAGCAGTGGTTCTCAAAGTGGGGTCTGGGGACCTCCAGGGGTCCTTGAGAGGGTTCAAGGGGGTCCCCACCTTTTTTTACCACTTTTTTCTGGAATTTGTAAAACCATTGTTCTAGTTTCTTTAGTTCTATTTTTACTTTTCTCGAGAAATCATATGAATTTTTCCAGATATATTAAAACTAAAATTTCTAGAAAATCTTTCCAAAGATTCATGCCATTGGCCCTAATTTAAAGGTTCATTGACTAAGAAAGTACAGTACTGCTATTCAATTTCATAACAAATATTTATGTATTTCTGGTGTTTGTTTTAAAATTTTACCAAATGGGGGTCCGTGGTCTAATTTCTATCAGTGTAGGGGTCCTTGATGTAGAAAAGTTTGAGAACCACTGTCTTACAGTACATTACGGGAGCATCTTCTCTCATCCTCCTCAAGTGGATTATTTCACTATTTCATCTAAGCCAGTTCAACATAAAAGAGCACAACAGAAATTCTAGAAATGCAACAAAAAACACAAAAAAAAATCCAGGAATTGGTACAGGTGTGTGATCGTTAAGCCTCAGTCAGTCTATTAACCGGCATCCTGCGGTGAAACCCACCGTGTGTTTGCGACTGAATCTGTCAGGGCCCGAAACCTCACGGCCTCATTATGAAACCGGTCTTAGAAGCAGAGGACTTAACAGGGCCTTTTTTTGGAGTATCATGCCTTCCTCTGCCGGCAGCATGCTGTGCTATAATCTGCCGTACTGTGCTGTGACTTCTTCGACTGCATCAATACCCTGCGTCGATACCGCTTCCACTCCTCCAGCGGGAGGAATGGTCGATACAGGGAGGAAGCTCGGGCAGACGGATACAGCCGCTGTTATTGACAAAGGCTGTTTGCAGGTTTCTAGTTCTTGACTGTGCAGTTACAAGAATTTATGGACACAATGCACAAGCAACATTTTGAATGAATGCAGTTCTTTTTTTCTTTTCTTTTTTACGTTGAGTTATCAGTGGTGTGCATTTATCCCCCCAAGTATGCAGTCAGGAAATATTCCATGAGATGAAGAGGGTCGATATGTAGAGTTCACCCCGGTCATCTTAGGTGTGAACTGTCGGTCGAGCCAATCAGTTACATCCACATCCAGTTATTTACAATATTTAACACTGAACACTGAGATATCTATGCCATATTGATCACTGAGGAGCGATCAACTGCTGAACTCTCTAAAAGGGCAGATCAACCATGATATAGTTAGTAATAATATGGTTAATACAGATAAGCTGCTCAGTATCTTTACCTCATCAGTCTGGCGTCTAGACTTGCTGACTGCTAATAATTAAACCAGGCGACGTGTGAAGACAGGTTTTAGTCAGTTAGTAGATTTGAAACATAAACTTCTCTTCAGATTCCCATCCAAAACTGATCTAATGGATTTTTAATATCCTCAAAACTGTGATATGAAGTACAATTTCATACATTCAGATATTGCACGTTCCAATGTAACATGTGCTTTGAATTTAGGTTTCTCTTTTGTTTTTCTTCGGCCTCTCCTCCCTGTCTCTCTCTCTCTCTCTCTCTCTGTAGGCTCTTCAGGAGGCAATGATGAGCATGCTGTGGTGCTCGGGAAAAGGTGATGTTATCGATGACTGGTGTCGGTGCGATTCCAGCGCTTTTGGCTCAGACGGACTGCCCACCTGCGCCCCACTTCCCCAACCTATGTTAGTAACTAGAATAATATTACCATTTCTGCAAACACATCACTCTTAAACAGGTTGTGATATTGCCATCCATCATTTTACTGGCAGCGCTCGGTGCTCTGCTGCAGTGGTCTCGAGTAATTCTGCCACCAGGATGCTTACTTTACAGAATATTACAGCCATGGATAGACTGCTAACTGGGCCTGCTGGGCACAAATACGAGGGCCAGATGGGTCAGAGGGCCACTTGGCCAGAGACTCTGTTTGAAGTGGCTTGTTGGGAAAGTCAGAGCTCCATTCAAGGACAGGCAATGACTACAAAGAGACAAAAAATACAGCTACAAGGAGAGGAAAAACAACTCCAAAGAGATTCAAAGCGACCACGAAAACACACAACATGATAAAAGATTCACAAAACAAAAATAAAAAAGACGCAAAAAGACAAAAAAGTGGTGCAAAACGATGACAACGAGACTTGGAACAACTACAAAAGAGATGAAAAGCAACAACAAAGTCGCACAAAACAATGACTGAAATGCAAAACAACTACAAAGAGGTTCAAAACGACGACAAAAATGATAAAAGTTTCACAAAACAAACATAAAAAGATGCTAAAAGACCAAAAAGTGGCACAAAACAATTACAAAAAGGCTCTAAACATCTACAAAGGTGGTCGTTTTTTGTAGTCGTTGTCTCTTTCAGTCTTTGGGCCTGATTTACTAAGATCCCAGATAAATTGTTTGTGCGCGCTAACAGATTGCACGCGCTGTTGGTTTGTGTGTTTGCAAGTGATCAAATAAGGAGCAAACGTGGTGGACTCTGCACTATTTAAATGAGGTTTTTGCACATGCAACTAGATTTCACCATGGAATACATAGCGAATTACTGCAGCAACAGAAAAAGCTGGGGCCTCTGTGACGGGCGCGTACCATCGTTGCCCCGACAAGAGAAATTGATGGGCATCGTCAGGGATGGAGTGCATACAGCCAGGGAGGTCATTCAACCCCAGTGCTCTTTCATCTACAGAAGGAGGGAAAAGCACAGGAGGAGATGAACGCACGTTACGCACTGGTGGACACCAGCGCAACCTGAAAAAAAAAACAGAGAAACAAACCAATTTGACAAAAAGATGTCAAAAAATGTTGACGCGACCAGAAAGAACTTGTTCTCTCCGTCGTCTTTCATTGTGCCTATGCCACCTCCTTGTTACAACACCTACAGCCCTTTGTGTGCAAAGCTGTGCCGGTTAAGATGTGCCTTTCAAACATGCTAAATAAAGTCGTAAAATTAGTGAATACAATCATTTGCCGGCTTGGTAAATCACATTATCGTACTCCAGAGATGCCCATTTTTTCATATTCATTAAGGCAAACACACTAAATGGATTGCTCACGCTATTTTGCCCATTTGAAGGACGCAATCCTCCTTGCATCCAGTCTGTAGATCCGGTCAACATATGTTTGCACATGCAGACCTTTAGTAAATCAGGCCCCTGGTGTCTTGCTTGGGGGGCGTTTTATGTATTTAAGCCCAGGGGCCCAGTGTCCTATAACCTGTCTATGATTGTAACAGTCATTGATTTTTTTCCCCCTCCTGTCCAGTATGGGCGTGCAAATCAATGCAATGAGCTACTGTATTGATTGGTTGGCATGAAAACCTCTCTATACGCGAGTCCCGATGCCACATAGCTGGAGAAAGCCACTCGAGAGTAATTCAGGTTAGACATCGGGGGATAAATGACCATATTTTCTGTTGACAGAAATGATTGTGACATTTCAGAATGTGTTTTCATTAGGTTGCAGTTTTGCTGAACACAAGGGATAATGTTTGCTGTAAATTACGGTAATGAGACCCGTTTGCTGACAGCATCTTTCACTCTGCGGCCTGTTTTTTTTTTTTTTTTGCATCTCCGTCACTCCTGTTGCCAGGCTGAAGCTGTCTTACACCTACGAGCCCAGCAGCTCATTGGTCATCATGGAGTGGAACCACACGGAGCCACCAATCGGCGTGCGGATCGTTGATTACCTCATCAGCCAGGAGAAGGTGACAGAGAGGACCGACCACTCCAAAGTTGAGACAGGTACGTCAGTCCAGGGGCTGCCCACATCAAGAGTTTGGCCACACGTGATAAACAAGGACCCACAGTTGGGGAAATTGAGAAATAGGCTAGCGTTGCCAGGCAACCAGTGATGCCAGTTAATGAAAAGGGAGTAAAGTCTTAAGTATTTGTATGCTAGACTAAGTTATGCTTTATGTACAATATAATGTAGGAATTGACCATCCTCTTACAGCGACCAAGTGAAGATGTCGTTCTCTTGGACTCGTGTCAGTTCCTCCAACTCGGCTCCCCCAGCTCACTCCCTTTGTGTCCAATATTTATCCAACCAGCGAGAGGGACTGTTGATGTTTTGGATGGGTAATGAGTAAGTCAGTTGGCCTCTGTTTGTATGGGCAGCTGTTGGCCAGTGTTCATTATTTATGCTGGCTCCAACCGTAAAACCCCAATTTGTCAGCACCATGTGGCCACATAAGCCCTAATTTGTTTTATCTAGTCTACCACCTGGAAGAAATCCTGGTCCAAAGGTGAAACAGGAGAAGGTTTTCGTCACACTGTGGGTCTACAGTTTGCAACAAGGGGTTTTTGTGCATGTTGTGCTTTGACATGCATGTGCCTTTTTAGTTTACTTTGGGTCCATCTAAAACAACACATTTCATATGGCTCCACTTGCACTCATCATTTCAGTGTGACAGCATCATTCTGCACATTATTTGTTAGGCTTAATTCAGTTGTAGTTTTTAAGGCCTCCACAAGATGGTGTACACCAGTAATAATGGAGTACTGAAGTATTTATTTACAGTATTTAGTTGGTTGGTTGGACTGATTTCATAAAAATAAATCAGCTTTTTACTGCATTTGTACACAGAGTGATCCAATGCACGAAGTGTTGCAGAAAAGGAGCCTTGCAATTTGTCATGTTTATAATCACAGATTAGTCACATGACAGAGTGATATTCATGTAATTCTAGGTTTCTCTCAAAAGTGTTTTAAACTTTACAGTAAAAGTTTTTTTCTTTTTGCCTTTTTCCAAGCACCTTTTCTTAATAAGGGTCCTATATTTTTTTCACAGTTTAATCCATATGGGTTCAGTTATTTGCTTATTAAGGCATGTTCTCCCTCGTGTTTTCACTAAAAGGAGGAAATCATATAAGCAGCCACAGGAGCAGCAGGAGCGTGTGTAGCTCTGTCATCCATAACCGAGAGCACAGCTTATTTGGCCGGACCTATATGAGTGGAAGCTGGCAAAACAGGGGCGGTTTATTTTAGCAGTAATGACCCAATCCATAATGGAGACTGTTACAGTTCCCTGTGAGTACCAAATTTTGTTGGGAGCTTAATGAGAGAATAAACTGTATTAGTCACGACGGTGGGGATCATTAATCAGTGCAGCACATTCAGACGGGAGAGGAAAGCAGGTGAGCATTTTCTTTATTAGTGCTGTTGTGGTGAATATGAACTATAGCTTCAGCAGTTATGTTCACTTCAAGCTGCAGACTCAAAAACATTTACCTCTCACCTGTCTCTGCAAAGAAAGATGGATGTGAATGTGAATGCTGCTGTGCAAACTCTATGCACATTATACATAAGAGGAAGAGTGGCACTTGACTCTCGTCTCCTCTTCTCTCGTATTGCAAGCATCACAGTGTATATTTCATAGGCTGATGATGAAAAAGCATAACGCCACATAAACCCGTGATCGCAGATCGCATTTTCAGCACTCACGTACTTGATGGTGCCATTGTGCAGCTGCCCATTACGTCTGTGGAGACGCACGTTTGTGCAGTGTTCACTGAATAAAATCCTGAGGGAGGGCTTTGAATATTTTACTGCTCGAGGGAGAAAACACATTAGCAATGGCAGTAATTGTGGCTGTTGTTAAGCAGCATGCTGTGTATTTGTGTGACTCTGTTATTTAGTTTTTTTCCCCAGCATGCCACCTGTTCACTGAGCACTTAAAGTTAAAAATCTTTGTGATTGAAGGGTGTTGTGCTGGATAGATGCGTGGTGGAATAACCCCGGATCAACATCAGTTCAGCCTGATGTGACATCCAATCCCAGGCCCTATAGGCTGCAGCTACAGTGAAATACTGCAGTGGGTTCACTTATGTCCAGCTGTGTGTGAGCTTGTTGATAAGACTATTGTTCTGCTATAATAATGAGTTCTACAATATCACTTTGTCTATAGTTTTTTTTATTTGATTATTTTCAGTTATAGTCTTACATTTTCTTTGGAGGTGTTTTAGAGCAGAAAGCCTGAATTTTAGTGTGTAGAGTACAATACTGATGCATACAGAAATACATAAAACTACAGTACTTCAACAGTTTAAAATAATAGTTAACTAATCATTCTTGCATATATATAAATATATATATGAAATGAGTTGCTAGGCCCCTCTCACTGCCCACTGTGCACATTGTGTACAGTATTCCCATCATGGAATGTTACCTATCTGCATTGCATGTCAACACAAGTGTGACATTGCATTTCTGAGTATTTCCGCCCTCAAACTGCTTTGAACCAAAGGCAGACACAAACAGGCAGTTTCAGGCACACTGGGGTTTGTGATGCAACAACCCCAGGGCGTGCCTTGCCCCGCTCAGACCCTGAGGAGTATAGAGCGACAGCGATGTATAGAGTAGAGTACAGAGTACAGCGATGGAGGGGCTGCAGGGCTGCAAGCTAGCTAAGACCTAGCGGGGCAGCTCAGCATGAACGGGGGAGGGTGCAGAGCAGAGGTGCATTGCTGATGAGCTACTGGCAGTCTGCAGAAGAAGAGCCCTAGGAAATGGTGCAGGTGTTGTGATTTTGGCTAAAAACTTCATCATCACCAAAAAAAGACCACCAAGAATTCTTAAAAAACAGCTAAAAAGGATGATTGGGGTTGGGAGGGCGTTTTTAAAGAGTGAGTAGGTTGATTGCCAGTGACTCCCAAAATGAATACCAGTGACCAGGCAGCTCGTTCTCACCAGAAAGAACGGCTGCACTGGACGTTCAGAATTTGCAGTTTGGTCAGGTTTACAGTAAGCACCAAAAACTGTGTGGTTAAGTTCAAATAAGGGATACAAACTTCGGTTCTTTGTGTGTTTGACCTTGTTTTAGGTTAGCTATACATCACATCAATTCTTTTGATCTCAACGTAATTACTGTGGTCACTACAGATCGCCATCACTGTGGTCATTTCACCCCACTTACGGTAAACAATCAAATAGCATTTTCCTGACGAGTCTCACACAAATTAATGGAGTTAACAGAATAACAGTACAATCTTAAAACTAGATTCCTCATGTCAGCTGTTGGTTCACTTTAGTTGCTCACATTCCTGTATTTCCAAACAAAACTACAATTACCACAAACAAATTGCCACATGAAACCCAGGGCTCTTGGGGCCCCTGAAGATTTGAGGCCTAGGGACAGTTACCCACTTTGCCTGGGTGGTAATCCAGCCTTTTTTCTCTCCCCCTCTTTCTCTCTTTTAAGTTCATTTTCATTTTTTTCCCTCTCCCGTTGGAGTAAAGAAATGGAAAGTGCACCATCAGTGGAACCCTCTGTGCTAATGTGCAGTGAAGGCAGGAGGGAGGGGGGGGGCAGCCGCAACTTTAACGCAGGGGAGCGTTTCGACAGGCAACAATGAAATATCACTTTAATGGCAAATATGACCTTTCAGTTTCTGTTTTGGAATTTTGGAACATTATTCCTTCCTGTGCCCTTTGAACAAATCGTCTGTGTCAGCCCAACGTTACCGCTGTGTTCCTTAGCCGAACAAAACAAATGTTTGTCCCGTCCCCTAATTTGCGCTGTCGGGGCGATAAACAGAGAAGATGAAAACGGTGGATGCTCGAGGATCCGGCCCGACTCTCTCCGCGGTTGAAAGAACACTCTGGGGCTGCGGTGCCCTGATATAATGTTTACTTAGACTTAAAAGTTCAAACAAACTTCTTATCTGGCCACAAAGTCGATCTTTCGGGCATCGGAATAGCACTTTGGTTTCGGCTTCAAAGTTTTACAGTTTTCTGGAAAGAGTTTATCGTGATCAGACGTATTGAGAGAAACATCATTTCTTCGTGACGCAATAGGAACTCCAGCAATCTCAAATACAGATTAAGTCATTACTGCAAAAGTAACCTGCTGATGTCTCTTTGTTGTTATCGGTTAGCGGGTTGATACAGAGATACGAATGAGGAATATTCCAATCAGATAAACTGTCCGACAGCAAAAGGTCTTGCATCTAACAAGATACTGTAACGACCGCAGAACTTATGGCAGCGTTTTTCATGGAAATTAGCATCGGTACTTGGCAAGAAACACAAAAAACCGTGGCACAGGAATATTGCACTCATGACTGGATTGTTGCCGTCATGCTGCACCTTTCCACTTCACCGATCGCTGTTGCACTGTCGAAAGAAGACAATGCTTGTTTCCATGGTGCCATGCACTTTGGCCATCCTCATTAAAACTAATAGAGATTACTTTGCTACACAAGAAATGTCTTCGCTATGCCTTCAGCTCCTCGAGCTCCACACGGGGATCATTTCTTAAACATTTCCAGCCAGTCCCATGGCCAATCATTAGCTCTCTCTACACCAGGCCTTTTAAAAAGATGCCATCGATGTTATTATATGCTCTCACTGGACAAAAAACAGACTCCAGTCTCTTCATTAATTGCCTCAAAACTATCTCACAGACACACCATCCGCGTGGGAGGTATAATCCATCACTGCAGAACTGAAGCAGTGGGTGACTTTATCAGACTTCACTTGTTTGTTCGCCTAAAGCCTGATTTTGTTCATGCTGCACCACCTGAAATGCATGACATTGCAATGTTGAAAAAGCTGACTGCACAACAACTCCAGTTATGCTACTTGAGCAGTCTTTGAGAGTGAAGACGCCTTTTATGTATAATACGCACTTTAATGACTGCCTCAGGGTGTTTGTGGCTGCTTTTAGCTCAGTAAGTTTAAATTTTTTGACACGAGATCAGCAAGTTTGGGAAATTCTCTTATTTTTGACTATTCTGGACCTTATCTGTGATGGTAAATGCCATCTATTATCCAGAATCATCCTGAAATAAGGCACCTATGCACATTTGATACGTGGAGAAATTCTGATGAGCTGACACATCAGAGCTGTTTTCCATCTTTCCATCTTGATTCAGACTTATTAGTTAAGTTATAAAATGCAGACCTTCTCCACTGTTTTACAAGCCTGCAGGATTATGCCTGCAGAGATTAGCATCAGATCCAGTAAAGACAAAAAAGACCTGTACCTCTCTGGTGCAGCACATCAATTGCTGGCCGCGAATCAAGTCCGCCCTGCTCTGCGAGAAGACCTCCACGCCAGTTTAGGACTGTTTAAAAGCGCGGGGCAGCTGTTTTGACTTTGTGACCATAGAGAGTTATTTGTTGTTGTGCTGTTGTTTGCGGTGTCGGGAGGCTCACCAGCATCCAAGTTTCATCACTTTGGACGGCGCTTCTCTAATGGGAAATAACATTTTTTTCTGTGATGCATAAACTTGCTCTAGCATGCTGGTGCTGGTGTTGAGTGTGAAAACATATTGAGCATACATTTTGAAATGAAGCGACTCATCATTCGTTGTCTTTTCCAAATATTTGGATGTAATATTATATGATGATGCTATATTTGGCAGTCTGAGCAGTTTGCAGTCCTTATTAACTTGTCAGCACCCCTGGAAATCCTTTTGTCTTTTGTCCGTGTTCGAGAGGTCCTGATGGCAAAAAGTAGCGCGTACGCCAGCTGTTATCACAGGCAGTCAAGCATAGCCTACAGGTCTGCGATATGCAATGAACAGACGCAGCAGCAAGGATGGCATGCCCGGAGAGGAGAACGTGTCAGTCAGCACACTTTGTCACATCGTTCAAGTGCTTTCAGGTCCACAGTCTGAAGCGGCAGCAGCTACTTGACTTCAAGCAGTGGAACAAGGTGGAAATTTGTTGTGGCATTGCAGCAATTTTACAAAATCCCGCAGACACGGAGGAACATTAATCTTCATTTGGGGGGCCACGTTTCTGCCCAAGTGACGGAAGTAAGTCCCTCGTTCACTCTCCTTTGTTTTGT
Organism: Haemulon aurolineatum; assembly: GCA_038406115.1. Taxonomy (NCBI): domain Eukaryota; kingdom Metazoa; phylum Chordata; class Actinopteri; order Lutjaniformes; family Haemulidae; genus Haemulon; species Haemulon aurolineatum. The sequence goes on from JBCAUF010000036.1 coordinate 3,699,277, forward strand.
TTCAGCTCCTGAGGGAAATATTTGGCTTTTTACCTGCTAAATGCTCCGCTATGTTCACCAGTTAATTACCGTTGTTTGTCTGCTGTTTGGCGCCAGTCAGATAGCGTGCATTGGGGTTTATCAGAGCCTTTTTTTTTTCCTGATAACAGCCGACTGCTGGAGACAGAGTGACGAGTGGAATGAGACTGAATTAAGTGAATTTACCCACTGCAACACTCTGTGGAGCTGAAGGGAACCGTGGGTTTCTCTCTGCATATGCACTAATTTTGTCCACTGCTAGTGCAAAGGTATTGATTTGTGCAGCTTTATGGTTGGAAGGCTTCCTTCTTGATCACTGGCAGTTACCTTGATTTTATTAAGTGCAAAAAGTCCCATATTATACTGTTTTTCAGCAATTTCACACAGCTGTCAGACGTCCAACAAAACACTGTATTCTAAATGTTTTGCCCCAAACTCATCCGTGGTCCTGAATTTCAGCTGTC
>JBCAUF010000036.1:3761941-3772688 GCA_038406115.1 Haemulon aurolineatum
TTAAGCTTGTGAATATTCTCACTTGCCCAGGTCATGGTAATCTCAAAGGACATTAAATCGAAGCAACTGGACTTAGTAGCATGATTTGTTTGAGTGTTTGCAACGCGTATTTGACACAGACGGAGTTGGATGACGCCACTGAGGTTTCTCGAGGTGTTGTGCCTTTCACCTTGGAAGCTTGAGGAGGCAAAGGGTGAATGTGGCCGCCTAAGGTGCTAAAGAATTATCACCTCATAGCCCCGTCACTTGCAAGTCATTTGGACGGTGGCATATAATTTGTTTAAAGTCTGAACTGCATCATGGCACAGGTGATTGAAACATATTAAATGTACTGACGAACGATCCAAGACCTGCTGCATAAGTAGAAATGGCTTCCACTTCTGGAGTCTTTGTGAAGACATGGAGTGAAAATAGTTTCTTTTGGCAGTCCTGGACAATGTGACAACTAAGATTCATTCAATTTCATTAAGCAAGAGGGGTTTACTTTTCATCTCATTTAGCTGACCTTTTAGTTATGCTAGTATGGATAGAGTAGACAGACAGATGTCATTTGATGACTGTTCAGGTATGCTTCACCTTACTTAGAAAAACTATTAATGACAATTCCTCAAACTGTTTTTTCTTCTTTTTTTTTTTTTGCAATGCTCTGGCCGGTGCGAGAGTCCTTCTGCAGGATCTCTGGAGTGGCACGCAAATTTGTGGAATTTAAGTTAAGACAGAATCTCAAACACGTCATGATGAAAGTCTCCTTAATGTTTTCGACTGAACCTTGAGGGCTTCCTCAAAGTGCCAACAATATGAAAATAAGCGCCGAGTGCCAAAGATACTTTTGGCTTTCTCCGATGGGCCGATGGAGTCATTTCAAAGACTTAGGGTTCTACCTAACCTGCGCAGGGGGAGAGAGCAGCTGCTGAGAAGATTTCTGCAGTTTTCTCTTCACTTCAAAGAGCTCCCTACTTGACGAATCCCCTTGCCTTCCCAACTAAACTGCCGTGGCATAAATAAATCTATTTAATCGTTCTGTTTCTGAGTAAATACTTTACCAGCAATTGCACCAGATGCCTCACCCAAATCGCTCCTACTATGTAAATCTTTGAATTACCTTTATAGTCGAGGGCAGTCATGCGTGATATTGACTTGCTTGGCCTGCTGTCAGTTTTATTTGATTTTTTTTTTTTTTTAATGTGGGCCTTAATCTCCATTTCACATGCATGTCTAAAGACTGGTAAAATTAGCAGACCCACATGCTTCGCCCACATGAGGTTAATTTTGAGGTCAGGGCTCACGTTGAGGTTACTGTAATTATTATTTACATTCCCCTCCCGGCAGTGTATTCCTTACTCTCAACAGAAATGCGCAAACCTGTGAAGAGTATTAAACCAGCTAGAGTTGGCTGCGCACCTTCGTCCCCCAAGGGTAATTAAAAGGTCAACTGGTTTGTGTATTACCGTCATACAGTAACTCCCTTCAAATCAGTGTAAAAGAGACGCGCCGCGGCAGCCAACCCCACACCTCGCTAGATAAAATGTTCCACTTCTTAGCGCTGGCTTCATCGTCAGGAGCGGGTGCTCTTATCAACGCGGGCCAAGCTCTTCATCCGAAAACATTATAAAACACAGATACGAGTTCTCCTGAACGCTTCTGTCAGGCAGCAATATATTTATTTATTTTTCACTTCCTACCAAGTATTTGTATCATTCTTTTAATCGCTGGCATTTTATCGTCTCCCCCTCCTTCGCCCTGCCTGCCCAGAGCTCTCAGTTGGGGGGCTGAGGAGTGTGAGGTTTGCCCTTTTCTCTTTTCCGTGTGACTCAAAGTATTTTTCCTTTTGATAGGAATGTCATTTCGTGGGGTTCAAGGGAGGTCTGTGTATTGCTGGTGGTTGTAGTTTGGATCTGGTGAAACCTTTGTGACACTGCCTGCGTATAGAATTTCAGTTTTGGAACGGTCCGCTGGTTGTGGTAACCAGCTTATTGAATGGTTTCCAGTGTAGGTCATTTCAGTTTTGTTCAGACCTTGAACTGAATAGTTTGGGTACAAAAATGCACAGCAACAAGTCCTAGTACAGTACTCTTAGCTTCCATCTGACTGCAGTTTTGGTGCTGTTGTTGCTCTTTTCCTGGGTTTATATCACGCACATGCATGTAAAAAAAAGCCTGTCCGGTTTCATGAAACTAGCTGTCTTACCTGTGAGTCTCTTAATCCCTTAATCGTCTAAGAGGAAACCAGGTTTCTGTTTACACGTCTTTACACAAAGTCACATTACCGCCAAAATCGGTGAATAAACACATGACTTAAGTCACATAAGCACATTATTTGAGTTCAGTTTTGACTGCCAACTGCTTGTACTTCCACACTTGACCACAATATGTCACAGGTCACCTGTAAAACCCTGTTTTCACGGAAGAACCACTTCTAGCACATTTTCATGTGTTGACTGCATGTTCCTGTGCATGCAGTCCACAGAGTTAAGTGCAGGAGTGTTTTTGCCCTTCTGCCTGTGAAAAAGCTTTAAATCTGAACCAACGAGACTGGCGGCCACTAACTCAGTGATCTGTGCAGCAAGATAAGGTCCTCTTTGCAGTTATAGTGATTTTTAAAACCTCCCAAAACACATTAAGGTAAGCAGCCGTTCTGTTGTCGAGCAGGAGCCTCAACTGCATGAAAAGTCAACATCAGACTCATTATCGGTCATACAGGTCTCCTACCTGTATGGAAAGTCAACATCGGGCTCATGAACTCACAGAAATGTCATTGCATCAGTGAGTTGTGAGCTGCAAAGCAGTCAGAGTCTCAGCAGTCGCCTCCTGAGTAACTCCCAGCTTTGATATTTCAGGCTAGTCCACCTGGAAGATTCAAGGGAGACACCAGGGAGGACCCAGAACATGCTGCAGAGATAATATTTACCGAATAGCATGCGAACACAGCGGGATTCCCCCGAAACCACTGGAAGACGTGGCTGGGGCAACGCACATTTTGCCTACTCTGTTTAGTCTGTTGCCGCCGCAAATTGGACCCATGGATGGATGGTCCGCCGGGGAAGAATTCATCAAATGATGAATTGTTTTAAAATAAAATGTGTGCTGTCAGGAAACGGCAGGAAATTGTGCCCATAGTACAGGGAGGAAACGACAGTCACACCGAGGAACGCAGAGAGGTTTATAGCTAGCGAGGCGAACTACAGCCGAGTGAAATGAATGTAATTTACATTGGTAAGGTGCAAAATCTGAGGATGTTATGTTCGCATTCACACATTTGCTTGACTCTTTCTTGGAAAACAAGTTTGTATTTGGAAAGCTCAGAGAGCCTCTCCCAAATTATTTGCTCTGTGGAGAGACTTGTGGTTTTTACTCCACGGCTTTAATTCCAGTTATTGTGAATTTACCAAAAAAAAAAGAAAAAAAAGAGGAAGAATCATAATTTATTCTGCTGTCAAACAATTAGGGCTGTCTGTCGGTCTGAACTAACAACCCTACTCTTCTGGCTGCCCTCAGTCTATAGTGACTCGTTTGTTTAATTTGTTTTGGTTGTGTTTATCTTTAATTAAACGAGTACAGCGTGGGGTTCAGAATAAATTAGAAGAACAGAGAAGTGCATAGCAAAAAAAAAAAAAAAAAAAATTCTTGAAGTCTTGCAGCAGGTGTTGACAGATTGTTGAGTTCACTTTGGGTCCACTTTGTCCTCAATTAATTTCAATACTGGTCTTTCATCTAAAGCACAACACCAAACATTCAAACTATGTGCGCCAGTGGAGAGCTTTAGGTGCCAGATGTGTGGCAAAGGTTAGAATCAGAAATGTTGTTTGTGTATATCCGGCCTCATGCAGAACTGTTGTGTTATAAACACAACTGTCCCTAATCCTCAAAGTGAAACTTATTGTTCCTTGTGTCAGACTGGAGGGCTGCTATACGGTGCTTCATGTTGTGATCAAGGGGATTAACACAGCGTCCACCAACCAAATGGTTTACATAGATGGATTCTATCCTTTTTGCCTAAATGCCTCATATTAAGTGATGCATGAGTCGATGCATTTAATTGGCTTGCTGTTACGCACTCGTATCGCATTCTTTGCCATTATTGGTCCAGCAAACGTTTTAATCACGCTGAGATCACTGTGAGAAAAGTGTGAAGACACTTCTGGAAAGACACGGCAAAGTCTTTTGTCACTGATGTTAACTCTTTCCGGGGGCCGAGCAGTCCATAAAACCTGTCGGAGGCCGCCGTGCTGCCAAGGTACCTGCGCTGACTTTGACACTAATTGCCATCTGGGTTTTAAGAAAGAATGGAAAGAGAGGCAGAGTGAGAGAAAGAGAGGGAGCAATGGCATCTGGATGAGATCTGGCATAGAGCATATGCAGCACATGTGGTCTGGTATAATTTACAGTGTTGTCATGGAGGAGCGGGTTATAAGCAACTGTTTTGCCTAGCAACATTCACGGGAAGGTGGAAGGGGAAAATGGAGTGCTGGCAGGTAGGAAGAATATTTTAATACCGTGAGACATCAACAGTTTATGTGTTCCATCGGTAGTTCCAGCCTTTTCTGAACCCAACAGACGAATGCCAAATAAAAACTATCTGGGTTTATGATTGTAGATGATTTACTGTCACTGCTAAAATATTACTGAGCAGAGATGGACGTTAAATTGCAGATTAAACTAACTTTCATTTATGATACAAACTACTGCACACAATATACTGTGTGATGAAACGGAAGTCCAAAAGTACAGAGATGCGTTTCAGCGGCCTCTAGAGGCTGCAGTGTTTATTATGCATCACAATGTGAAGGTGTTGAATGGAACAAATAACATTTTGAGCATTTTTCTATTCCTTTTAGCAGTTATCAGAGCAATGGGGAAATCAACTTGAAGGTGCTAGAGGGAAGATCAGGAGGTTATCAAGATCTGAGGGTTTTTTTAAATTCCTGAGAGCTTCATTGTGCTAAGGAAAATGTTGACAATCTGTAATTCTGATTACTTGTGCACAAATGAAAGCCTGTGAAAGATAGTGACTCCAGATTAAAGGTCAAGGGTCACCTAAAGTATCACACGACCAGTTATACATAGGTTTGTATGCTCTCTGTAGTAAATCTTGTAAGTGGACCTTGAGTTAAGATTATTTTGTGAAGCAGAATTCCTACTCCGGGAACCATTAATCTCAACAGACTTCCCACCAAGAGGACTAAAAATGAAGTGTCATAAATGAAACTAAAGCTGTATAAATGATCAATATCTCTATTGTTTTTAGAGCTAGCTCCAGTATCACAAGTATGAAAATTGATGCTCTCAGAGCCCTTCATGTTATGCACGTGTTGGATAGGATCATGTGGGTAAATATGTATTTTTAGAAGTACACAGCTCATCCAATTTTATAGCTAGCGTGTGAGTCAGTGACTCAGTGATGAAACAATAGATCTAGTTTTATCATTTTTCATAATTAAGACTGGAACAAGACTGACAGATTAAGTGTCCAGCTGTTGTTTCCAATAAAAGTTAATTTATTTTCCCCCAAAATGCATGAAATTGGACTTTGTTACCTTGTCACCAAACAGGAAACTTAATCCAGCTGCCCTTGTAAAACAGCAACAGTTCCAGCACACACTAGGTAGACTGTTGTGAAAGAAAGATTTAAAAGCCTTTTGTCAGCCTAAATAATTAATCTAAATCTAAAAAAATCCAGTGATTAATTCATTTTCCTTTATCAGATAATCCATTAGGCTTGGCAGGCGTAACAACATTCGGTCATGCCAGGATCCGTGGAAAAAAAAGGCTCTTTGGACAGATTTGAAAAGAATTCTTGTAAAGTTTGAAGTGTGAGAATATCAATTTCTGCCTGAGATTTGTCATCATGAAATGTGAAGCACATTGCACACTGGCTTTGGTATCTTGAGTAGTGATGACAACAGGGATACAGCATGTTTTGCTTCATGTTTAATATTATTGGAAAGGTCTGGCTAGGGCAGTAAATTTAATGTGGTTATGCCCAGAAATGGTGTAATTGTTTTAAGGATTAAGTATTCCCTATCTCAACATTAATAAAATAACTTTGATAATAACAGGGTGAAAGCCAAACTGAGATCCTCCTGACCTCAAGTCTTTGAAAGCACATACTAGACATGTTATGTAAGCAAAGAATTACACTTTCACCTAATGACTGTGAAAACAGAGGTACCAGTTGGTTAAGCGAGATGAATTCATAAATTTCCTTGGCGCTCAGTTGCACGACATGATACGTATGTGCTGTCAGCTTGAATGGACAGTTGCATATGATGGAAAGCACCAAATGAATGGTTCAAAAGATGCATGTAGCAATAACCACTTCGACATTTTTCCCATCTGCACTAAAACATCAGTGAGATAAGAGAAAAAAAAACTGAACTCAGGCACTCTCAGCTGCAGTAAATAACATTCTGGTCCTCGTGACTAAAATAGACATCCACTCATGTATTCATTGACTCTTTCAGAGACTTGGGTGAGACTGATCTATGGATGAAAAGTATTTGCACATACATGTGTGATGCAGGAATGCTTGGCTGTTTGGACTCTTACCTCACAGGACTGGATGCAATGGATGTGTTGAGGGTCAGGGTACCACTTCATCATCCCCGTGCAGACTATGCTCTGGAAAATGAGCGCATAAGGACAACAGTTGAGCAACGCAGACACAGGAAATTGATTACCACTGTGTTCACCATCGAAAACAATTGTACACTCACTCACAAAAGCCAAAGTTTTTGCACGCTTGAGCTTCCAAAGTAATACTAGTTGAGGTAAGAAGCATTGATTTAAGTTGAACATTAATTAAATGGCCATACTGTAGAGGAATGATAATGCCAACCTCCTTTTAGACCACTGGGTTAATTCAGCTGATGTAAACACCAACACGTTATCTGCACCACTGTAACACTTCTTGACCTGACTACTGTTTCAGATGAAAATAACATAGGGTAGTTATCTATGTAGCAATGAAGATGAATTCTGTTGAGATGCTTTAAAAAACTGCAGCAAAGATGCCTTTAGTGAGGATTAAAAAAAATAAATCAAATATTTCTCAAATTTTTGAATGCCAGTAGTATGTTGAGAAAGTTTTCAGTCTTTTTTATACCAATGTTTCTAGATATTTAAGAATAAATCAGAACAGAATCAAACAGAGACCTGACCCATGGATAAACAATGACTTACTAAAAGATATCAGATCAAGAAATGCAAGTTATGTAATCTTTAAGCGGAGCAAAGACCATTTCAGTTTTTAAAGGTTTGGGAGTTTGAGAAATGAGGTGAAGAGAATGGTTGCTAAGGTTAAGAAATATTTTTTCAGTGAGGCTGCAGAGGTGATCACTCCTTTTGTTGTTTACATGAATAATATTCAATCAGGCTAAGTTACAAATGAGCTAAAAATGGCGAGAATAATTCCATTTACATAAAAAAGGAAGCCAACGTGACCTCAGCAGCTACAGACCAGTATCCATTCTAAGTACTCTTTCAAAGATAATATAAAGAATTACACAGGAACCAGGAAAAAAAATAACCCTTTATGAGACTACATCAACATGCTTGGATTCAGTCGCACTGGCCAAATCGTACACAAATGTTAAAGGTTGATGGACACTTGGAGTCAAGAATCATGGAATCATGGGGTGCCACAGGGTAGTATTCTGGGTCCTCCATTCTTTTTATTACATATAAATGACTTCAAAGCAGCTGCCTCATGCAGTCATTTCTGATGATTCTGTTTTATTTGTAGCTCATAAATAAAAAAATAGTGCTTGAAAGCACTCTCAGTGAGGAGCTAATAAAGTACATGAAAGTAGATGGCTGTCCAATAATCGGTTTGAGAACTTCTGAAGCCATTCTTTTTTTTCCTAAAATCAAATTAGCATAGTCACCTGATTTAAGATAAATGTAGGATAACTGACTAGTATATAACTGTCTATACAACTACTAAAAACAGTTTAAATTACCTATGATGCATTTTAGTTGAGAAGATGACTTTAAAAGGAAAAGTTTCTAGTCAGAAAAGCTATCTGTTATTTCTAGTTCTATGTTTATTGTTGTGTCTTGATTTTGATCTTATCATTTGTGCCGTTATTTTGTGGTGGTTTAAATGTCAAAGAGGGCCACAATGGACCATCAAGCTTTATTGTGTTTTTATCCTCATAACTTTTTAATGTATGTAATGTCTGATACGCAATGCTACATGTGTTTTTTTAATCATCAGATAGATAGATTCAATCAGTCAATCAATCAAGATAGAATACAAGTTTGCTTTCTTATTCTGATTGCAAACTGACAGCTAAACATATCTCACAGTTATAATCTAAGGATGTCATCTCGGGAAGCATGAAAGTGCGTTTTGTGTATTAGATTATTATAGAATATTGTGTATTTATGTGGATGGACACAAGAGTAATGAACTATATTTGTAGAAGTAGAGAATAAATACACCACCACTGTACATTTGTGGTATCTCTTTGCCAATGATCCACCAGACCTTGGCCTGCCATAATATGAACTACTATGTAAAAGTGAGCAAGACAACATCTTGCACTCATTGTGATTGCAAACTGTCCAGCCATTCTAGTGTTTTCTTGGACATATGCAGTGCATTATGAAAATTTCAAGTTTTTGTTGCAGTTTGCAGTGTTTGTTATGCATTAAAACCTTGTGATGGAAGAATAATAATCGCTTTATACAGCTTAAGTGGATGCAAAAGTCAAAATTTTGTGGTGAAATTTGGGTGAGGCTGTGGTCCTCTGTCATTTATTTGACCCCAGGAATTTACAAGGTGGTTAGCAGATAGCTGATTGACTAACAAATATGGACAGAGAAAGTGGATCCTCCCCTGTGATTTCCCGTGCAGCCTGACCCAGCGAGGGAGACCTGATTCTGAAGTATTTGAGATAACACAATGCCTTGAAATCACAAGGCAGTGTCAGAGATATGGCGTAAGTAATAAGACCTCCATCCAACTATTTGACCTTGGCAAGGGTGGATTAACTGGCTGGCTGGCTGGCTGACTGACCACCCAAAAGTAAGTCGAAACTGGAGTAGTGTTTGCGACAGCGTTAACGTAGAAGCGATTCCTGAGATATGATATTGGGTAACATGACCCACCTTGAAAGCAAAACAACAGCACTCTAACTCCGACCCAAGATCTGACATTCCTACGAGTTTCTTCATGGTGACTTGTATACACTGTGTGTGTTAGAGATCTGTGTATTTCCTAAAAGGCTTGACGTCAACTGGAACCTTTACTCTTGCTATCTGCCTGTGATTTCCAGTAATACAAAAACGCTCGAATGATAACGAACACACGCTCGCGTACACACGAGGTGGATTTTGTTGTGTGATAGCTGACGCAGCTGGGAATTAAAAATGTTTTCCTAGAAAATTCTAAAAAGATACTGCTCTGCCAACGATTCAGACAAACATCTGATATGAAACACATTTGCTCAGATTATGATGAATTCAAACATCTCAGCTGCAATTTGACAGGGGGATTCATTTTTGGGCATTCTCAGTTCCTCAAGAGACTTCTGAAACGATCTCTATTAGGGAGTAAATTCTGAAATTACTGGGATTTTGTTGTTACACTCAATGAAATATGTCTATTAAAAAAGTGGTTCTGGTCTTTAAACTTAGAAGGTAAGTGTTTTGAAAGCTAATAGTGATGAGATAACTGTCTGTGGTCTGTACAGATAATGTGGCAGATCACTCCAGTAGACTTAAGTGAACTGTAGAGAAAGCTGGAAATTATTTAACCCCGTTGACTGATTTATTTCCCGTGTAAAAACAGGTATTAAGGGGGCATGAATCGGATACCTTGTTTTGCAGCTAATAAGCATGGAGCTCGTTTCAATTTTTGCTCAACCTCAAGTAGTTTCATAATCAAGCAAAGAGCAGACAGCCTCTGTCCAGAGATTTAAGGTAGCACTGAGGCTCAAAAAGACACAAGCAGCCAGAGATTTAGATATTAATTCTGAAGATAACAGGTAAGCTAACAAAGTGAGGAGGTGTGAAATCTCTGGCAAATAAGTGTGTTTATCAGTAAAGGTGAGTCAGTCCGGTGCAGTAGCTCCGGGTATGACCGATGCTGTTGTTCAGACCACCAGATGTTTGGATGCATTATTCATTCTGATGGGTGTTTTTGTGTAAAAATCTCAGCTCTGTTTGTCAGCAGATCGGCTTTCACGGCGCCCTGGAACTGGTCGCATGGCAGCGAGCGAGCAAAACAACAACTGTTTTAAAAAAGCTGCCAGGAGTTTCCAAATGGTAGCGAAACCACAATCCCTTGCGCAGTTGCGGTTATTTAAACTAATCAAGCTATCTAATTTTTTCAACACATCGTGCCGCGTCATGCAGCATGAAACAGCTTAGCCACAGGTGCAACCAGTTCTGCAAGCTGATCTGTACAGCACCTTCCTCGAAGATCTGTCTCCAATTGAACTGGATCAAGTGGGCATTGGATGATTATTACTATATATATATAAATATATATATATATATATACATACAATATACAGTAAAAGTCTGTGAATAAAACAAGTGTTTGAAGAAGGATTTTTCAAAGCTTAGGCAAATTGCTCATAGTAGATATTGTGAATTTTGAGATATCCAATATCAACACAATGGCCATGCCAAAAAAGGCCAAATTGGAAACATTTTAAAGAAACTGTCATCCAAGTTTCTGCAGGTTGATATTTAAAAGAGAACTCGGCTGATTTTATATGTCTTTATGTGACAGCCTGTGA
>JBCAUF010000036.1:3820910-3831444 GCA_038406115.1 Haemulon aurolineatum
ATTTAGAATACAGTGTTGTTGGACCTCTGACAGCTGTGTGACATTGATGAAAAACAGGATAATATGGGACCTTTAATATTTTAGATTATTAGATTATTATTATTTTTGCTGCAGCCACAACTCATTTAATTCAGTGGGTAGCCTATCACACATGTCCATTTTCCTCCATCAGACATTAGATATTCTTTCACTTTGTGCAAGCACGTACCTCTGCTCTCTTTCTACTGTCTGCAAATCGCAGCACAAATAACATCGTGATCCACCTATTCAAATGCTCTCCTTTTGAATTGTAAACCACTTTAATGCTTGATGCAGCACATAAACTAATTTAATCCGTCTCACCAGGAGCGCGGGCTGTTTTCCCTCAGCCCGAGAACTCAAACCAGTCCGGACTGTGGCACAGGCAGTATTTCAAGGAGACGCGAAGGGACAATTTTGCCAACAGTTCCAGCCAGCAGTGTTTTGCCATTAAACTTATGTTCTGCATTGCCAGCCATGATATCCGCATTGAATTTGTCCAATTTCCCCCCTCTCCCTTTCCACCACGCTGAAGGCAATATTGCCCATCTCCGCTGGCTGACAAAGTGACCCCTCGCATCATCGTCTTTAGAAGTGGGAAAGAGTGAAAAGGAAGCCAGGGAAGCCAGCAGACTGGCTGTCTCCTCAGCTGTGTGCATACCACTGTTTAGAGTAAGACTGTAATTGACTCTTTATCATCATTATGATCCCACAGCGAAAGAGAGGGAGCCGTAATCCCCCCTGTTCCTCCTCGCCGCTTGTTTTCAAAGCATAAATTCCAGCAGAGGATTTCCACATATTTGGGTAGAGTTTCCACGGCAGGGGAGGAAAGTGTGATTGCGTCCGTACGGTATTTTGTTGTCTCCCTCTCTGTATATCTCTTCCATTTTCTCACTCTTCTGTGTTTTTCCTGTGCTTTCTTGTTTGCTCCCTCGTGTTCGGGTTTTTTTTTTGTTGTTTTTTTTTTTCTTCTACTCCCTCGTTTCTTTTCCCCCCGCATGTCATGTCAAAGCAAACCGGACTTCTCCAGAAATTATGATTGCAATAACAAGAACCATGTGCTTACATGAAGCGTAATGTTTCAAAGTACAGTGCTACAAGATACACTTTTTTTTTTTTTTTGGCTTTTTTGTTTATGACGGAGGTTCAATGTTTGAACAGCACCCAAACATTACCCAGAGTAGACGCTTTGCCTAATAATCCTTGTTCTCGCTTTGGCTAAAACAAGACAGAGACAGAGAGAGGTCTGTAGCTGAGGGCAATTATCATTTAATGATTTTCTGCTTTTTCCTCTTCCAGGAGCCATTAGCCTCGCACGCACCTGAAATTTACAGGGAAGAGTGTGTGTGTGTGTGTGTGTGTGTGTGTGTGTGTGTGTGTGTGTGTGTGTGTGGAGGGGAAGGAGTTGGTGTGCTCTGTGGAAACAAGAGACAGAGGTAGAACTCAAGGACACAAACTCAAACCTGAAACCGCCACATTCCTCACTGTCAATAATTATTGACAGAGAAGAAGAACTCAACTTCAAGTCAAGTGATTTTTCGGAGGAAAGACGAGTAAAAACAATAACTTTCCTCCAAAGCCGCTATCGATCTTCATTTCCACTTGGCCATTATTTATTTGAGTAAATTCCGAAATGGTCTTACCAGGTAATTAATCACTAAAAAACACTCCGTGTCACGGTGAAAATCAAACTTAAAGTGTTTTGCATGCAGCTCCAACAACCTCTCATATTCCGCTCTGTTTATATTCACACTGATTCGAAGAAGGGCTGCACACGGCGTATGTTGCAACAATTAAAAGGCCGCTCTTATGAAACACTATTCTGTTTTTTGTTGGTGAGGGAGACAGACACACAGATGCTGTGATTTTTTTTTTTTTTTGACTGACCGACCGCCTCCTCAGGTGTCCAATAGCCTGACGTGTCGCAGATGCGAGGTGAGGTGGCCTCGTGGGCGTACTGGTGGAAAACGCCATCTTTCTCGCAGCCTCCGCAGTCGAGAGCAGACACATGGAAGGACGAGCTGGGAAAAAAGGAAACAGAGGCGAAATAGTGAAATATCACAAGTTGTCTTTCGCCTCGTCACAGCGAGGCAAATATGTCCCTTTTGAGACCTGATCTACAATAATGTTGTTGTTTACTCCGCATGGAAAAGCACTAAGGCTGACGGAGACCGAGAGCCAGGCCAGACACACGAGAAAAAGTAGACGGGGATGAGTTGCAGTTGCAGAGTTTATTTGAGGCTACAGTCACAACAGTACCTGAGCCAACAAGGCCTATGCGATTTCAAAGGCTCCAAATTGGGCTAAGAAATGTGAGCCTTCCTCTGCCAATATTTTGAGACATTCAAAGTTATGTTGAGAATCCCTTAATCCATTGCACACCTGTCAGTTGTTTATTGTTCAGGTAATCTCTTGCATGATGTGTCCACATTATTTTTTATGACAGTGAAAGGGGATCATCGTGCACTGCTGAATACAAAACACGAACGGAACAAATTATAAAGATACTGCAAGATTGAACCACGCATTAACTGGACTGATTATTCTTGTTAGCAGCCTCAATGTGTGTTTATTCATGAGGCGTTACGTATAAATGACATTACAATATTTGCCAGTCATCTATTATGTGTTCACAAAACCTGGATAAAACTTGGTTATCTAATTTATTTTAGGTATACCACTTTGTAGTCCATTCGGGGTCAACTTTCTCGTGACGAATCCTGAATTTCCTGAAAACTACATGTCGACGCTGGGCCACTGAATGCACCATTGTTTCAGCAGGCTCAGGCCTATTTTGGTTTGTGTTGCTTGAAAAATAATATGCATACGTCTGGACTTGGCTGGCCATTTGTTAATTTTGCACTAGCTTTCAGGATAACCCTCTTTGAAGATGTAGACATACTTAAGATTAAGAACCCATGCAAGCATACCTTTGATAAAGTGGTCCCCGTATAGGTGGCAGCCAATAGATAGAGACAGAATCCGGACCCTGGCCGGTCACTATGGGGGCCAGAGGGATGGGGGTGGGTTGCTGGTCCATGAGCCACTTCTGGTAGACCAAGTCAAGGTAACAGTGCATCCGGGCCACTTGGTTGGGAGTGAAGTGGTTGGTGCAGTTGTCATCTGACGAAAAAGGAAAAAGCCCGGGGAATCAAACGCACACAGTTGGAATAAGGTTTATTGCAGACATCGGATGAGAGGAGGTGAGATAACACAGTGCATGAAACCAAAGCTGAGTGCATCAGGCAGCATTTAGGTCGAATGGTTCAAGGGTTATTTTTAATATAAATGCCTAAAATGATCATTTCATTCTACTCCAAATGGTCCAAGAAAGGAAAGACTGTGCATCCACTCCACCTGTGTAACTCATGTAGTTGCTGTAAGGTGTGTCCTGGTATGTGGTGACTCCGCAGGAATCGTTGACGGCTCCGGGATCATGGCAGGCTTTGGATTTGGGTGTTGGTGCGGTGTCGGCGCAAAGATCTCCCGTCTCCATGGATGGGGTGGTCTCCTGCAAGAGCCAACCATCAGCAAAGAGGTAGGCATTGTTGACAGCAGTACGAGGACAACTTTATTGCAATACCCATGAATATACATGGGATGCACAAAACCTTCCTACCTCGTGACAGAAAGAGTCACATCGAGTTTCATCAAGTGGTCTCACCTGGCATGGGTCATCACAGGAGTCCCGCTCGCTCACCCCCTTGAAGACGTGGTACAGTCCCAAGATGTGGCCCATCTCATGGATCATGGTGTTGTGGTGACCAGTGGTACCAAAGTAAGACGGGTTCAGCACCATCCCACCTGGGGCGAACGATGAAGAGGCGAGAAAAGGTTTGAGTCTTCACGAGATACAAACCTGAAACCTTTCAAGTCTGTAGAACCTCGTCCCACCACTTCGATGGGATGTAATGATCTGGAAAAAACTGTCCCTCAACGGAAGAGCTGGTTTGGTGCCCTTTGGCAAGACAATAAATAACAGGAAATCCCACAATTCAGCATCTGTTCTGCGTTTCAAAACACGAAACCGTGTTCAGATCTATTACCCACGTTGGATTGTTTTTAACAAGATTTCACCAACAGCAGCCCCCAACAACACAACTGTTTTTGTACCAAAGAAATGTGGTATTGTAACTACCAGTTTTATGTTTACTTACCACCGCTACAGCAAGCTGGCTTTTCAGAAAGGGAAACAGACCATCATAGTAAAACCAATTAGGAGTGAAGTAAAGCTTAAGAACTTCATACCAAAATCAGGATGGGGTAAAAGGATACAGTAAGGTGGTCATGAGTGGACTGAAAGATTTCTGTACAGACACCATGTATTCAGGACTTGTGACTCATTTTCCATGATTTTTTAAAATATGATTAAATGCCTTCTTGGACATTTCTACTAATGTGCTTCCTTAGATGACATAAAAAAATTCTGTTAGTATTTACATTGTGTTCCATAAAAATGAAAATTGAATTAGAACCGGAGACAAAACAAAACTACAAATCATTATCAAAGTATTCCAAAGACTGCAATTTTAAAATCGGCTCTGGTTTTGGGCCCGTAGTGAATTCTTCCGAAAATGGCCTTTAAGTGGAGATGCAGGTTTTCTGCAGCACGCTGATAATCACAGAATCAAGAACAGACAGGACAGTTATTGGTTTTCTAATTAGAAACAGTGTGTTCGGTGGTAAAGACACTGAACAATGAAGACATTAAATACGAAGACACTAAACAACAGGGCCTCCGGAGACGACTTGTCATCCACTAACTTGTTTTTAAGCAGGGACAGATGCTCAGCAATTGAAACAAATGTCATGAGGGAAACATTCAGTAGAGACCTAACTCCAACACTTTGATTTGAAAATGTAATATAGACTCTGTAAATGTAACTGGTCTGATAGCATCAAAGTCATCAGTTCCCTTTTTTAATTCAACTAACAGCCTTTTCAAGCCTGTACCTCCACAGAACGAAAACATTTTTCCCCAACGTGGAATTAAAGCCCTTTAGCAAAGTGACAATTTTGGAAGTCTAATTTAGATATTTGACATCCTGTGTTTATAGTAGGCAAACAAATATGAAAAAAGAGCTGTGTTCAACCTTTCGTGCTAAAAAAACAAAATTAAATGTCGACATCTGCATAGAAAATCAATTTACAAACAGAAGCAGGAGGGAACGTCTGTTGAACTTAAAGCTGCATCTTTGCATTTTTCAATCAGCGGTCACTATTCATCTGATAAATGCTGGTGCAAACATGAGCTTGTGCAGTTGTTCTGTTTTGATTACGCCGTGTCAGCATTTTGGCATCATTTCACGCTAATTTGTTTGTGTTTGGAAGACAGCCGAGATAAATTTGATCTGTGTATTGTGTGGACATAAAACTCTGCTGTGTTTTAACCCACCAGGCTACAATATTTATTTTCATTGAATCAACCAGTTATGTTTTAATTACTCAATTATCAATTTAGTCTATTACATTTCTCAATACCAAATGCCCAGGAGAAATTGCCAAAGCTCAAATCTGGTTATTCAGTCCGACTGTTAAGATGGACAAGGATTGAATTACTAATACGATATAAACAAAAGAAGAAAATCCACTGGAAAATTGCATCGCAATTACAAATCAATTAATTATCAATCATAGAATCATTCCATCACTTGTTTGTGTAAGGTAAATAGAAAAAGACAAATCTTTCATTGTTGAATGTGATATTCCTTCAACTCAAACATACTCAGTATCCACTTGTATAAATTAACAGGAAGTAGATAATCAATAATCAATACTTTTCCGCTTCTTACCGCATGATCATGCATTGATACTGGTATTGGTATGAACGTTTTGTCCAACCAGATGCTCCATTGGGCCAAGATATGGACGCCAGAGTAAAGAGGAATTTCTTGGAAACATCTCGGTCAGATTCATGTCAATTATGAGACCAGTCAACAGTTTTTCGTCACTTCGGTTGAGTGACAATATGCCCATATCGTCATCTTCTTGGTAATGACTACCAGAGGCGGCAGATTATTTTATATGCACCAGTATTGCTATATTAAAGTTGTATTATTGTTGTCGTAATGTTTTTTTTTAACTTCTTCTTCACAAGCTCCTAATCAGAAAGTCCAAGGACCTCCAGTGCACCTTAATGAAAACTCAAAAAAAGACATGTGACTTCTTCCAGTGAGATGTTTAAAAGATGAATGCTTCCACAGGAGGTACATCTACCCCACGGGTCTCCTACTTTTGAGTCTACTCACTACTTTGTGTCGGCACACGGAGGAAAAAAGCGCATAAATGAATAAAGAACAGCTGGCAGGAGGGCATGGGTGGCAACAATGGTACGGAGCCCACACTGCCGTTTGTTTGTTTGGTTGTTGTTGGGTTGATTAGCCTTTTCCAGTGGAAAGCGGCCTAATGATTGAAAGAAGAAAGAGGCAATGTGCCGGGAATATCTCTGCCAGCTCCAATTGTTCACCCCCGTCTCGATTGGATATCGCCATCGCGATGGATAAGAGAGAAAGAGAAGGAAGAAAATAAGAGAGAGAAGACAGAAAACAAAAAAAAAAGTGGAGTAAAGGCTGAAGCAAGAGAAGTGGAGAGATCACATTTATATACAGTATAATACACAGTCGTTTGATGTAATTTCACTCACCCTGCTGGGTAAGGGCCTCCTTCGCCCATGGCCAGGTTGCAGCACCTGCCAGCTCTTGACGCACCGAGTTGCTGGCAAAGAAAACGTTGAGTGTGTCGGTGCCGCTCAGGTGTAGTTCCTCCTTTAGCTCTTTCACACTCATGTATGCTCTGCAGGAGTGGAAAGAGAGAGAACATGAAAGTATTAGAACAGTCTTTTGAACCAAACGGGACTGCTAAGATCAAGCACTTTGCGTCCTTGACGATCTGGAAATCTGGAAAGTGAGAACTTGCAGAGCAGACGAATACGTGGTTACTGTCACTGTTCTGAACGTGAACTTGGCCACATACGCCTTACATTAGTTTGTGAATCTACCGACCATAGATCTTAACAGCGTTTACATGTTTTTAGTTGTTTTGTTGCCTTAATGACACATATCTTGCTAGCTAGCTAGTCAGTCACCAATGCATCCACCAGGCGTTTTTTTTATTTTTATTCAGAGTTACCACTTTTCACTTATGTGTCCTGATTAAATCTTTTGTCAGGACACTGTTACATGTTACACTGTAACTGCTTGGCATCTCCCGTTTGTTTCGCTGCACCTGCTACACCTTGATGGTTTAAGGCAGTGGTTCTCAAAGTGGGGTCCGGGAACCCCCAGGGATCCGTGAGAGTGGCCAAAGGGGTCCCCAGCTTTTTCTCAAAATTTTCCACTTTTTTCTAGAATCTTTAAAACCTTTGTTCTAGATTTTTTTTTTCTAAATTCTTTTATTTTTTTTTTTAATATATATTTTTTCAGTAATATTAAAAACTTTTTCCATAAATTTCTTTAAAATCTTTCCAAATATTCACACTACTGGCCCTAATTCAAATGTACATTGACTATTTGTGTATTTCTGGTGTTTTAATTTTTGACAAATGGGGTCCATGGTCGAATTTCTATCAGTTTAGGACTCTTTGATGTAAAAAAGTTTGAGAACCACTGGTTTACGGTATAAGTTGTTCAATTTAAACCTAGTTTAAAACTAGTTTATTGTAACCTGTGACAGGTTTTAAGTAAAGTTTAAGATGAGGTAAATTCAAAATAACCTGTAAGTACAATACAGTTTACATGTTGCAAGTCTAGCAGGGGAAAATACTAAGCTCAGGTAAAAACATGTTGGACAAATGTCTGATCCTGAATGCAAAGTAGGAACAATTAGGTGATAAAAGATGTAAACATGTAACTTTTTCCACATTGTTTGATTTCACCTTATCAAATGTGAATATATTCTGCTCTGATTTCAGTTCAAGTTGATAATCTCGGTTTAGTGTGTCAGACAGATTGCTTCAATCCATCAACTCGTCCGCCTGTATAACCTCCGAATCATAATTGTTTGAATTGGTCGGGGCACTTCAAACCACTGCCCCCTCCCCCCCAACAGCCCACCACTCCTCACCTCTTTCTCTCTCTGACTGTGATTAATTACCCTGGAGGCACTTTGATGTGTGAAGCCGACTTTGTTTTTCCTTGGCTGCTGTAATGTCATATGTCATTTTCTTCCTTTGCTTTCATAGCTGGAAAGCTTCTGCACCCACCTACCTTATACTGGGTCTGAGAGCCTCAAAGTGGGGTCCCGCTAAATGCCCATTCATGGAGACAGTTAGAGCTTTTTTTCGTTTTTCTGGATCATTACAACTGCTTGGTGAAAAAAAAAAAAACAAGTCTTCCACTGGTGCATCATTATAGCGCTGGGTCAAATCTGTCCATATTTACAAAAAATACATTTTGTTAAATGTATGAATCATTCACAATTTTGTTTGTGAAGTCTTGTTTTCTTTCATCTCGCAACGGCAAAGCTTTGAATTTAAGTGTTTTTCAACAGTTATAACGTAATGGATTATTGCTTCATGTTGTATTTCTCAAGCAGAGAGTTAAGGTTTTATGTGAGTGATCAAGTTCAGCTGTGAGGCTAACTTTGTTAAAATTACTAAGCCATGCTTTAATCTTTACCTCAGTAACTCCATTTGGATGATTTGTTTTATGTTGGTTTCTTAAAAAGAAGTTAAGGCTTTTGATCAAGCTCAGCTGCGGGGCTAACTTTATTAATATTACTTCAATCTTAAAAGGTTTAAAAGTGCTCATTGTTTCATCAGAAATATAATTTTTATAATTGCTCATTACATATGCTCTTCAGCTTTGGCTCAGGGCTGCTCGCATTGTTCCAAGAGCCCGGAGGATAGACAGGTGAGCTTGTGACCGTAAGATCTAAGCGTTCAGCTGGGAAAGATCGAGATGGATGAAATAAGAAAGCCCTAATCCCCATCCTCCCATATACTACTGTCAATGTGCCATTAAGTGAGGCACTTCACCTCTAAATTGGTCCAAAGGTGTTACTTAGCAGCCAAGAGCCCTGCATGTGTGTAATCCTCCCCTTAATGCAATCCCTCCCTGAGTGCATGTGTTGTACTGTAAACAAGAAAGTGTTTTCTCGGGCACTTTGCCTGACTAAATGAGGTTTAAGATTTAAGATGCTTCAGGGAAACCCTGCTCTCACTACATTACTGAAGCTGAGTTCAGCCGAGGCTGCATGCAGTATCCATCACGCGAGGCTGCGCAATTACAAGTGACAGAAAGTTGACCACTAAAGAGTTGACTCTTCAACTTCTGAGAGTCAGAGGATGCCTCAATGGAAGTCCACGGCCAACCTGGCAAAAAATAAATGGCTCTGCATGATTGAAGTGAAAACCCTGGTTATGAAGTAACAAAATTACCATTTGTGGTCAAGTCAAACACTGTGTGAATCAACAGCAGAGTCAGCACCAGCACTGTCACCATGTAAAACTGCAGATGTGTGTTCACTTTAAATATTATTGTTGACAAGTCAGTTACTTTGAACCATCAAGACTCAGATGACAGACTCTAAAAATATCACACCAACAGCAGTCAAACATTTGAACATATTATATACTTCACTGTGCACATCACTTGCCTTTGTGCAATGTTGGGTGCTGAAATAAGGCAAATACAAATCATCTGCAATCCAAACAATTGCTCCAGAGGTCTTGATGAACGCAGTGCGAGGAGAGGATAGCAGCACTTTATTGCATGAGTGCAAGATTGTACTCTACACATACTGTATATGGCAGGCCTGTCAAGCTTTCTCAAGCCTGGTTAATGGGAGGGCCCTCAATACTTTTGATGAGTGTCACTCAACAGGAAAAACTTGAAAATGTTGCTTTATAAATAAATTTTGTTATGACACTGTCACATTTTGAACCAAAGTCGCTTCCTCTTAAATTAACTCAACGATTTCATCAAACCCCCGCCCACTGTGAAACAAATAGACAAAAGCTGTCAGTAAAGCATATCCTACAGTAGGATATACGGTACATAAGGGTCGGGGTGACATAATGTAACTGAGGAAGTCGGCTGGAGAGTAGCATCTGGTTACCATTGAGATGACAAAAACCTTTCGCCGAACCATAAATTGAAAACGTCGCTCAGCTCTTTGTTTTCTTCCCAATGACACTCATCAAAAGTGTTGAGAGCCCGACTATAAATCAGGTTTTAGCGGCTAGGTTTAAGCGTGGGCGAATCGTTGTTGGTCGTTGCAGTAAGTGCAGTAAGAGTGATGCTCTCTGCTCTCGACCAAAGAGGTTAGTGGATGTACGAAACATTTTGTTTGTTAGCGTATTCGGGTAACGAACAAGCAACTCTTGGAACTTAGGTACGTTTAAAGGTCCCATATCCTGTTTTTCAGCAATTTCACACAGCTGTCAGAGGTCCAACAACACTGTTTTCTAAATGTATTGCCCCAAACCCATCTGTCGTCCCGAATTTCAGCTGTCTAAAAGTCGCTCAAGTGAGCTCTACTGAGAACAGGCTGTTTCTGTGCCTGCCCCTTTAAATGC
>JBCAUF010000036.1:3880290-3891378 GCA_038406115.1 Haemulon aurolineatum
TCCTTGACTCATCGTGTGTTTGCACCCTTTGATTGGCAGTTCGACAGACAGTCAGCTGAAGCTGTGGAACGTCAACAAGCCTCACTGCCTGCGCTCCTTCAAGGGTCACATCAACGAGAAGAACTTTGTAGGCCTGGCTTCCAACGGAGACTATGTTGCCTGTGGTGAGGATTTAAAAAGGAAAAAAGGAAAAAAAAGCCCATTCTGATGTTGCAAATGAATCCGTAACGCAGCATAAACCTGATATTCGCTCGGCCATGCAGGGCCGATTTTTGTTATCTGTCCCCCGAGGTGGTAATAACAGCAGTCGATTAACAAATCACCTACTGCCTCCAACGACACACATAGAACTCTAGAAATCATTAGAATCACAATAAAAGCTCTCTTTTCTATTTGTGTGTGTGTGTGTGTGTGTGTTTGCAGGCAGTGAAAACAACTCCCTGTACCTGTACTACAAAGGACTTTCCAAGACACTGTTAACATTCAAGTTCGACACCGTGAAGAGCGTCCTGGACAAGGACAAGAAGGAGGACGACACCAACGAGTTCGTCAGCGCTGTCTGCTGGAGAGCCCTGCCCGACGGAGTGAGTCTCACTGTTGTTATTCGTTGCACACGCGCCGCGCGGGGGAGATTACGTCAAGTGCTTAAAACGAGTCGCCATCCTGTCCCGTATCCACGAGTGACTCAGTCTTTTTGTTGTTTGTTTTACTCGTGATGCTTTGTCTTTTCAGGAGTCCAACGTGCTGATTGCTGCGAACAGTCAAGGAACAATCAAGGTTCGTGTTTTGACACACATTCGTAAAACATCACGGCAGGCCAGACTACTGTCGAGGTGTCGGTCCAGTCAGAGTTGGCAACTATTTTTAGAAGAGACGGGTTGACATTTTTGCCTGGAAAATTACTAAAACCATCAGTTGATAGTTGCTAGTTAATCTTCTGTGAGTCACTCTTTTCAATAGCTGCTTTTTGCAGGTTAACCTTTTATCATGCTTTTAAAGGCACACCTATAATCCAAATTTAATGCATTTTGATAGGCTCGATGGGAAAATACATAAAAAATAAAGCATATTTGAACCAGTTTTTGGATGTTCCTACTTACTCTCATTGTCCAGGTTGGCAGAGAAATGTCAAAACCTGTAAATCTTAAAAATGTCTCAAAATGTTTCATTTAGTCTCAAAATGTCTTCATTTATCTGACTTTGAGGCTTTTGCGATGTAGCTTAAAACAACAGAAGCTATTATATAAGAAGAAAACAGTATTTTGGGGGGGTTACACGTTGGCATAGTGTACAGAACAGAGCAAAGAGGTGTGTTCACTCAGTCTATATTATTGTATTGGACTTCAAATGTCCTTCCATTTGGCATTAACATGTGTCAAATCTGGCCTTTTGCACCTTCAACAGCACAGATCCAGCTTTGATTGATCTTTGATTTTTTTTTGCCTAACAGCGTTGTGTTTTCTCCCCCACGCAGGTTCTCGAGCTCGTCTGAAGGCCCGCCACGACCCCTCAGCGAGCGATAGACCCCACCGTCGACCTCTCTCTGCTCGGTCGTAGGATCAGTCTGCCGCAGAGAGAGAGAGAGAGCCCAGGCCGCCTGCTAGAGCTAGGATACCCGACAACACCCCGGAGGGCTGAAATGAACTGAAAGCTGTCTTTTATTTTAACGAGCTACAAATTTCAGACGGCAGTCAAAGACTTTGGAGCAGTGCATCGGTATAGCGGGAGAAGATGTGCTGTCATTTTACTGCACAGCACAGAGAGGACCTAGCTTGGGCACAAATGGAACAAGAGACTCCAGAAAGCATATTTTGTTTCTTTTCAGTACAGTTATATCGGCTACAATAGAACACCTCTTAATGGTTTTAGGTCAAATCAAAACTTGTACTTTTTTTTCTTTTTTTTTTTTTAATTAAGCTGTCATTCTCAAGGGTACATCCAGCCAAATGCTACCAGTGTGATGCATTATCCCTTTTAAAGGCCAAAGCACAAGACGAAAAAAAACGACATGCAAAAACGATGTCTTCACGAAAAGCTTTTAATCCCCCCCTCCCCCTCATTGTTTGTCACCGTTTTTTCCCGCCCTTTATGTGTAGTTTTTTTGTGTTTTTTCAGATTGAGAGAAACCAGTTTTAATAAATATGACTTGAATTTCATTCTGTCAAGCGTATCGTCAGTTCCTCTCACGGCTCGAGTGTGTGTAGAATGTGAAAAATCGGAAGACGCGACGGATCATCGGATCATGGGGGAGGAGGGGGGACTCCTCAGATGTTTCCGTTGCTGTCGGGACAAAAGTTGAGATTTGACACGTTCGTCCGTAATCACAGTGAATCTCATGTAATTTAAAGGCATTGATCTGCAATGCGACGTTAAACTGGATTATTTTTTTCCACGTACGTGAGCTGTCATGTTACTTGTCGAGATGTCCGATTTAGTTCTTTTAAAAGTAGCAGTGGAATTACTCTTCACATACTGTAGGTTCAAACGTCTGAACTGAGCTGCATTGTAACTTCATCAACAGCTGTGGAGGAGTGATCCACGTCGCAAACATGAACACGGAGAGTATTTGGTAAACACCGCCAAGACCTACCTATTTTATGATAACTGAGTGAGAGAGGTGTTTTGTATTTGTATAACTGAATAAATTATTTCGAAACAATTTTGTTGTGTTTGGTCATTATTTTTTATTAGATATTTTTGGCATTTCAGTGATTCTCTTGACTGACCCCGGGATGACTGAGTGATGTGTTTACAGTTGGTAATGGGTCTCATATGGGGTGTTTTTTAGCCTTGTGTGAAATGGTAATCTATTAAATCTTCAGTCTCCCAGAACACGTCAGTATTAGCCGAGACACCAGAGGGCCGTTAAATGTCACCTTAGCCCCGGGGCTGTTTAGCTTCTTGTGTGAAACCTATTACTGTGAGATGCTTCCATAGTGGCTCTGGTACTCGGGAAATTTCATGCATTTCCTGCGTAATGTTTGTGAAAACAAAGGATTAGCGGTCTCAACAGGGAGACTCGATGCAAAATCAAAATTGCACAAAGTTTTACAATGAACAGAATCACAATCAAGGCTCTGAAATGCCATGAAGTTGTTTGTTTGCAGACCCACATTTGTCTGTGGATGTGTTTACAATAATTCAAAAGACCTCAAGATTGTTATGTACCAGTAATTAATATCACATTTAACACTTAGCCCATTGTATGAAACATTTAATTAAAATGTACCCTTTGAAAGCCATTTACAATCAATAGAATTAGTCATGGTCAGATGTTAATCATTTAGAGCAGTGGTTTTCAACCTGTTTCCTTAAGAGACTTTTTGGAACTTTTCTATTATTAACAAGCCCTAATTAAGGGCCATTTGACATTATGTTCAAAGAATGTTAATCACTGTAATACAGAATAACTTCAAAACGGTGCAATCCACCCAAACAATACATGCAATAAATGCAAAGAGTTGGTGTTGTGTTTGGAAGAATATTGCAAATATTGCATCAGAGAGGAGTTCCCAGATATTTTTGGCAACTTTCTATACAAAGATCTTTGCTTATACATATATATATTAAAAAGTTTAACAATTAAACATAGTACAAACATCCAAACGTAAACCTTAAAACATGAACCTCAGTGTCTTGGATAACTCTTAGCAACGTTTGCTAATGACACTAACAGTTAGCCTATCTAAGACACACATTTGATAATCAAAATTAATGGCAAATAAGCTACCATTAATAATATACTGCTGTTCACTTTTATTATTTTTGGTCATTCTGATAATCTCATCAGTCTTAAATAACTGTCAGCGATGTAAGCCAGTCACTGAGTTTAGCACCGTTAGCCTGATTTTCAGAGCTTCACTGCTTCACAAGATGCTGGACGTCAGTCATTACAATGTGTTGTACGTCTTCCGAGCATGTTGCTTTTGTATAATATCATAATGTTCTTGATTATTTAGAATATCGTTTTTATGCCATGTTTACTAACTCCCAATTATGCAGTAAAGGGCCCTTAAATTCCATCTTGAGTGTATATCACCACCTGCTGGATGTTCTGTGTATCTTTCTCCTCATTTCACTTGCAAATCCCTGTCAATAGATTACATTGTGCAATCATGCTTACATGCATGTATAACAATTACCTATAATGCATACAGTGTAATATGAATATAAACATAAGTGCTCATGCATGAAATGGTAATCAATTCCCATTTCATCTTACAAATTGAATTCCGGGCTTGAATAGGCTAATAGGTTGTCATAGACACAGACCTTCCACAGGCCTACGAACCTAACCTGCATGTATTTATTAATTTATTTACTTAGTAAGGGAAAGCCTGAGAACCTGGAGAAAGGTCAATGTTACTTCAAAGAACCTGAATCAAACACAAGTGGACTTCATCATCAGTTCGTGCTCATCCGACTGAAGGCTGGGCTCTTCCGCTAAGCATGGACTGATGGAGCGTCTTGGATGAGAGGTTAAAGATCATCAAAAACGTATAACCAAGTCCAGTTGTGTTTGGTTGAACTTCCTTCAGATATATAAACATGAATTATGAATGTGGAGATAGATAGAGAGAGAAAGAGAGCAAGAGAAAGAAAAAAAAAACAGAAATCCGACTCATGGATAGGAAACTGAATGGAAGACAACTGGACTTCCATCAGTTCATGCTCATCAGACTAAGCTGGTCTCGTCTTCATTCCACCTATGACGTATATGAAAAAATATTACAGCAGAAAGCAAAATTGGTGTATTAAAATGTTATTTCCATGTATCTGTTGCAATTGAAACACTATTATTAGAGTTTGTAAATCTTTAAAAGTAACTTTTTGGGTTAAAATGAACATAAATTATGCAGTAAGGAATGGAAGTTGCAGAAGTTATGGATATCAATTTCCTTTATTATGTTATGTACCCATGCATTACACTTTACTTGAGGTGCCAGGCTGGTTACCTCTCTTTGTTTCCATGCAGACAAGTTAATATTAAACACAGGGTTACAGTAAAAGTCAACAGCTTGTGGTCAAGTATGTCATTTGCTTTCCAGCAGGCAGTGAGCGTGATATTTATGGTGACACATTTTAAACAGCTGTCAGTCTTGACTGATTTATCCGTGAATGCAACGTGCTCGATGGAGAAATCCTTACCAGTGGTCTGTTCAGTATCAAGCCAGGCAGAATTGGCAGACAGGAAATATGGTAAAAACTTGGTGCATCAAGCCTTAATTTTTTTTTCATTCTTTGAGTGTAGTTATTTTGATCCTGGGCTTTTTGCCTCCTCCTCCTCGTCCTGGCACTCCTCCATCCAGTCTGCACACGTCCGCACGGTCCTGCAAAGAGGTCTAATCAGCCAACATAAGTGAAAACACCTGTGCGGGTGGACCATGGTTGCGTGGGAATATTTTCTCACTTTCAACTGTAAAAAATAAGGGCCCATGCTTATCGTGCATTATTGTGTGGTGAGAGCTTATAAGCAGTACGTATACCCCTAGAAGTTGTGGATGAGAGGCTCAACCCAAAGGAGGATTTCCACTCTGTCACACCAGGCTTATGCAGATATTGACAAATCCTACTAATTCGTGACTGATTGATTTGATTTGGTGAAATTGGTTTAATGGTGGTTGGAAGCATATTATCTCTCTTTTTTATTGAGGAAGAAAGGCAGACAGTCCTCCGGTCACCAATCTATGACTGAGGAGAACATCTAAGGACAACAGGTTCTGTCTGGAGTTATTCTCTTGCTATTCCAATCAAAGGAACAGCCAGGAAATCTCATGAGTGTCTTTCAATGGAAGGATCCAATCGATCACGATGTCCTCACAGCAGACTCCAGGGAGGGTTTGATGTAAGTAGGTAATTCTCCTTCACTTTATACAATTATAGCCTATTTCATTTTTTAAAGATGCTAAAACATTTTGACTTTGTTAAACTAGCATGAGAACTAGCATGACACCATTTTGCCTCGTTTAGTCTACTTATTCAAAATACTGAGATAGTAGGCTATCTAAGTAAGAACAATGTTGTGATTATAAATTTGGCTTAATATTTCATGATTTTCTGTTTAAAAGTTTGGCTATTTCTTGTTTTGTTTTGTTTATTTTCACTTATTCCATTCATTTTCTGGCAGGAATGTGTTTCCATGGAAACAACATTTTGATTAAACATGTGGGATACCATTTTACCTAATTTTGAATGAATAAAATCAAATGTGAGATATTAAGTCAGGTCTTTGACCTAGGTCTAAAGAAGAAATGAATTTAGGTTATAATTCTGACTTTTATCAAGTTAAAATGATAATGTTTGGCTGGTTAGTTGAAACATTAAGATAGTAAGACATAGGGCCTAACTCATAATTTCCTGTTGGCTACATTTTTTGTTGTTTGTTTTGTTTTGTTTTGTTTATTTTTAATTTTTACTTTCTCTATTTATTTTCTAGCGGGAACGGGTTTCCATGGAGACAACTGTGGCGAGGGGGCACAGGAGGAGAGGACGGGATTATCTCTGACGGGATCAACGTGGGAACAAAACAATGGAGCGACTGTTTTCCAAGTAGCGTCGGAACGTTTTAGAAGACGGACCACGGACAACTAAGCAGGTTTAGCGGCCGCTGGAAACAAAAACCCCTCCGGACTCCCCCAGTTCTTATGTTACCCAGTTAAAAAAAACAAACCTCGCACCGTATTTAGTTCTACACACATCTCCTCTCGTGGTTTGACTGTTGGACCGATTTGATCCGGAGGTTGAAGATGGGAGTCCCGAAGTTTTACCGATGGATCTCGGAGCGCTATCCGTGTCTCAGTGAAGTTGTCAAGGAACATCAGGTAGGAAACCACAGCCGCGGCGCTAGCTTGGGCTTTAGCTTAGCTTAGCCGAGTGGCTAAGTCAAAAGCGGGCCGTCGGGAACTTTTTATTCCACGTAGCTCACCGATGTGTCTCCTGTTGCCCAACACTGTTGACTCCATTATTCATTCAGCACACTACGCGTTTACACGTCATTGAGTTTATTAATCAAATTCAAAGACTGGGTAGCCCCTCTTGTTTTGGTCTTCTGCATGGACACAGGTCGAAGTGAACATAACAAGAACATTCTGAGCAACAATGAAGCTTTCACAGTCAGACAGTTAACCAAACTTCATGTTAACAAGAGCTCCATAGAGGCTGCTGCCGCCGCTTATTGTCGCAGGCGCCGCGCTTTAACAGTGTGTGCACGGGTCAAACATTTGAGTTAACCTCACTGTACTGGTGCAGGTTATTTATGCTGCCTCGGTGACCCAGTTCCCTGTAGTAAAGTGGAGGGGGGATAGAGTTTCAGTGTCTGAGCAGCAGTTTCGTCAGCTGGACGTTGCTCCGTGTCACACACTCCTTGCGTAAGACAGCCTCGGGAGGTGTGTGAGGGCAATAAAAAAAAGGAAAATATGATGCCCTTCTCTGATACTGAAGCGCAATCTTCAGTAGCCATTTCAAAAATACACAAAAACGCCCCCCATTTAGTGCTGCATACAGACCCTTTTACTTATGACTCCCACAGTTTGCACATCTGAAGGAATACCCCTCTTGGGAGTGTTACAATACAACAACACAGGACCGTAGGGCTGCAGCTGTGGTCAACTAATCTGTAGATTATTTTCTGTATTCACCGATAAGTTGTTTGAGCTGTAAAATATCAGAAGATTGTGACAAATGTCGATCAGCGAACAAGATTTTTAGCCCACTGTCACAGAGGAGCAACGAAACCAGGAAATATTCACATTTAATAAACTGGAAACTGGATACTTTGACTTTTTTTCCAGCTAAAACTCCAACAGAACAACTAATTGATGACTTGTTGTTGCAGCTCTTCAGGAATGTGTTGGATGTTGACACAGGAACATTGAGGTAACAGATAAGATGCTCCTGTAATCGTCCCACAGCGGGGAAATTTACAGCATTGCGTCAGCAGAGTGGATAGTGAGAAGCAGAGCTAGGAATCGATAATCATTGTAAAAACATAGTGATAAAAAAATGTAAACATTATATACTAGAAACAAAACAAACAACAACAACAAAATCTGTTCTACACAGTAATCATATTTGCTTTTTTATTTTTTTGTTCTTCAGATCCCAGAGTTCGACAATCTCTATCTGGACATGAATGGGATCATCCACCAGTGCTCCCACCCGAACGACGAGGATGTCCACTTTCGCATCTCCGAGGAGAAGATCTTCGCCGACATCTTCCACTACCTGGAGGTGCTCTTCAGGATCATCAAGCCCCGCAGGGTGTTCTTCATGGCGGTGGACGGCGTGGCGCCCCGCGCGAAGATGAACCAGCAGAGGGGACGGAGATTCAGGTAGAGACGGGGCGCGGGGGCGACGTTGAGGTCGACTCGGGGTCACGTGACCTTGCTCCAACCCTGAAGTGAATGTTGTGCGGGTCTGCCGGGGGTTATTTTAGGTTGCTCCTGCACAGGTTCCTGTTACAGCAGCAGGATCACCAACCTGTTTTTATGAAAGGATTTTTAGCCCACAGCAGATATCGATGAAACCTTTCATACCTTTTTCTCCCCTCGGTCTCAAACACACTTGAACACGAGTCGCTCGGCCGAGCTCGTCGCTGTAGCCTTTCTCTAGGTGACCAAATAAAGAGATGGAATTTCGCGAACATGTTTGCGCCGTGATGTTTCCTCCTTTTGAGTTATCTGATCGAGATGACAACTCTGTATTTTCGTACGCCGTCGGCTGTGATTATGTGGTTGAGCAGTGACGGACGCGGTGCCACGGCTGTAAAACCTGGGCCCCCACGCGCGGACCGCCTAATAAGGCAGAAGGAGCCCCAAACTGACTGGAACCAAAACGCAGTGTTTGCTTTGGGAAACGAGCGAAGAAAGCAGACGACGGGGGCAGGATAACAGGCAGGAGACTTGAGTCTGACCCGCTGCTCTCTTTCATATCTGCCCGTCTGTGTGTGTGTGTGTGTGTGTGTGTGTGTCTAGGTCCGCCAAAGAAGCAGAGGACAAGATAAAAAAAGCTCTGGATAAAGGAGAGGTGCTTCCCACAGAGGCTCGCTTCGACTCCAACTGCATCACGCCCGGTAGGCTCGACACACAAATGGAAAAATCACCCGTTAAAAAATTAGATGCCTGTTCATCGGGGCGAGGAAATCAGTTTTCTCTGACCCTCTCTGAAAAGGAAAGCATTTACAAATCGAGAGGAGTGATCGTTTGTCAATCACAAATCACAATTAAGAGACTCTTCAACAAGCTTTTGTTGATTTTGTAAATGAAAACTATAACGAAATATATTCGCCAACATGCATTTATGTTGACAAAAAAAGACGAGACGAAATCATGACATGACTTCATGTTACCCTCAATGCAGCAGCTCCGTTTCCTGCGAGCGCCGCGCATTTAACACGAGCTACACGACAGGGAGCGACATGACAACAACAACAAAAAACGAGGCGATGTATGGACCCGTTTTTGTTATCATGAGACTGAGAAAAAAAAATCTAAACATCAGAAGAGCACAACCAGAGACACAGACATGATGCAGCCTCCATGCTGGTTTCACATGAACTTCATTCATTCATTGAACTGACCAACGTGATCGTCGTTTCCATGGGAACGCAGTTGGTGGGTGTGGTGTCAGAACATTTTCCATGTCTGTATGCATCTATTTATTATTATTTTGTTTGTTTATTTAAAAGAGGACAGTGTGCAGTGACATTAATTATTCTGAGAAATAAAGAGATGGCTGCACCAGATTTGGCAGGACTGCTAATTTCCATCTGAAGTCCTCCGGGAAAGGGCTGACATGGGGAACACATAATATTACACAGTTTGCATCAAACAAGCAATTACAACAATATGACATATATACATCCATGACAACATAACAATTTTAAGAGTCTGCCTGAAGTGCGCTAATGCATTCTGAATAATTAAATGGCATCTATCAACAGTTCTGATTGACTAAAACTAGACTAAAATATTTCTGTTTTCTTTGACCAATATGAGACTTAAATGCTCAGACTTTTAGTCGACTAAAACTTGACTAAATAAAAACAGGATGAGGAATTGGACACAGCACTAAGGCTAAATATAAAAATAGCTGCCAAAATGAACACTACAACAAGCCACCACTACAAATATGTTAAAACTGCGGCCATCTGGGACAGTTTGACACATGAACAATCCCAACAAGAAGCAGAGTTGTTCCTCACGTAAGCCTTGACCTGTTTGATTCAGTTTCTTTCGGCTCATGTGAACAGCCGTCAGTCAAAACTTGCATCACCGACGGTTTGACAGAAAAGCAGACCGAGCGCGGGATTTCATGGTGGGACAATCGTTAACGGAAAAGATCCAATGGCTGACCTCCACCCGTAAGCAGCGTGTCTTTGCAGCTCCCCGGTCAGCGTTGCGCTAACAGTCGATGTGTTTCATGTCCGATGCGAACGCAGCTGCTCCGAGGAGGTTGGCAGCGACTCCTTTAATCACACCTCCTCCTCCTCCTCCTCCTCCTCCTTGTCCTCGTCCTCCCAGGCACTGACTTCATGGCGCGACTCCAGGAGCAGCTCAAGTATTTCGTCCACAACAAGCTCTCCACGGACAAGCTGTGGGAGAACGTCCGGGTCTACCTGTCCGGCCATGAGGTGCGTCCGCAGCCGCTTCACCGCCGCTTTCAGCGTTGGCGGCCCGAAGTCGACGTTGCTCATGCTGTGTGTGTGTGTGTGTGTGTGTGTGTGTGTGTGTTTCTCTTCCCTACAGACTCCAGGGGAGGGAGAACATAAGATCATGGAGTTCATTCGCTCGGAAAACGCGAAGCCGGGTCACGACCCCAACACCCGACACTGCTTGTACGGCCTGGATGCTGACCTGGTAGGGTCTGCGTGCCCCACCGCGGGCAAACGTTACTGCTCCGGCCCTCATTGGATGCTCACGCTTTTACCCCCTCTCCCTCTCTTCACTGCAAAAAGCCAGCTTTCAAAAACAAGAAAAAAGTACAAAAATTTGGTGTATTTTGCTTAAAAAGAGCAAAATTATCTGCCAATGGAACAAGAAATTTTGGCTTGTCAAGACTTTTCAAAACAAGTAAAAATATCTAATCTCA
>JBCAUF010000036.1:3903505-3914220 GCA_038406115.1 Haemulon aurolineatum
GGGCTTTCTGCCAAAAGGGTCTATTTCAAACCAAACCATGACCTTTTCCTTAACCTAACCAGTTTTGTTGCCTAACTCTGTCCAAACTGCGACAGAAAACTGAAAATATATATATTTTTAATTAAAATAATAGTCAACTTAGTCAAAGAATCGCAAAAATAGGACATAAATCCCTGTCTGCATTGAAATCCTGTGCTTGACCCATTCATCCACCATATCCTTCTCCATCTGTGGACTCTGTTGCTCTTTCCACGATGTAACCCGACTTCCTGAGGCTCAGGCTGAAGCTGTCGTGGAGCTCTCCAAAGCGTACACTGCTGCATCCTGAAAAAAAGAACAAAAACGCTCATTCAGGTGGAATACCAAGTTTTATGCTTTGCAAGAGTTATATCCATCATCTAACCCTGAACCAAACAACCCACCAATCTACCTGGATCTGGGTCCCAGGGTGAGAGACCAAATTTAACCAAACACCATAATTAAGTGATTAAAGATTATGTTTTTTACCACCATAATAGCCACTGAAATTAGCTGTCTTATCTCTGAGTGACTCTGGATGACCTCGGACGGACGGATGGGGTTTAGCTGGCAGGTACTCAACCTGCTACTACAACGAAGGAAAGACACTGCCATATGTCATACTGCTCTCTCACACACACGCATACAGTGCACATGCATATGTACACAGAGAGAAGAGGCGGATTACCTTAGTGCTGCTTAATCACATGGCTGAGATGCAGCATGCTTTGACCGCGGAGAGCTGAGGAGAAACACCGTAAACGGCTACCAGCAGAATGAAGGTAAGGCCCCTTCCTGTCCTGTCCTCAAGAATAGCAAATTTAACATTAAGAAATGAAGTTTATTTAAGTTTTCAGGCTCTGAAAGGTTAACCATAATAAATATGACTGAAAGTACACTTGTTGTCATAATTCCCAGTGATTACCTGCATGCAGAATCTCTGTCCAGACACCAGATTGAGTGAGCAGTTCAATATCAGCTTTGTGTTCTGAATCCTTGAAACATATTCTTTAGATTTCTTTAGATTTCTTTACATGTCGCAGCACTGCAGGTCTTAAACCTCCCTGATGCACCTCAGCAGGTTGTTGAAACCTGGCCCTGTTGGGGATTTTCCTCTGTAAATCCCAGTCAGGAGGCTCCCAGAGAGGCTAAAATGCTTAGTGCTGTCCACACAACCTGCTGCTGCCACCGGTGCAGTGATTAATGTCACTCACATTCAGAGGTGGAGTATTAAAACAAACAGGGATGTTACATTTGGTATTGCTCACAGCTCAAGAAAAAGATGTATACTGTAGCAACAATTAATAACAATTATTATTGTTATTATTAAAATTGTATCTCCCTAAATGCTGTTTGAAAGCCTCTTCCCCACTGCCAGGAAATACAAGACCACTTTATTATTCAGTATTTAATTAAAAGTAATTTCACCAGTTAATCAGTTTCATTCAAACTAAACTCAAAGCCAAATATATTAGGCGTGACTGGTGCGTAATTTTAAAATATAAAGTTCAGCGCAGGATAAGTGCACCTGTGTTGGAGTTACAATATTTATAGACCAACATCAAAGACCAAAAACTCAGTTTAATGGAGGGTTTAATGGGCCGACACCACAGGGGGGGGAGCTCAAGTCCTGACAAAAAGCAGCAGCAGCATACACACACACACGCAAACTCAGCTCGATCTGAAACACACTGCAAAGAAAGACGAAGGAGAGTAATTAACTGACCTGCTGTGCGCAGAGCTTTCATCTGCAGACTCTAGATGGCAGCACTGTCATATATTACTCACGTATGGAAACTCATCGCCCTGTTGTCCACATTAGGCAGCCGCTCATCAAGAGGATTATTAGTTATTATCCATTATCAAGAGATACGTTTGGATTAGTGAACATAATCCTTGAATTATAATCCAGATTATCTCTGGCTGCCTTAATCAAATTTGCAGCAGAGTGTTTTTCTCTACGTAAGATTGTTTCAAAGGAGGGAGTGTGTCATTTAGGAACATCTGAGACACAGTGAGCTGCAAAAGGTCTGTTGTTTTAATATTTTTGCCTGCTCATGCCAAATGCAAAAGAGACTTTTTTCCCTCCCAATGCAAATAGTTTACTCTCTGATGTATTTTCATTAAGTGTTGCTACTTCCAGAAAACTTTTTGCACTTACTCTACTGGCGCCAACAAAGGATGGATAAGCCCAAAGCCATGTTTCAATACAGTACAACACAACTCAATACAACTGGACTGCAACAGAAATGTGTCTTTTGCACTTTTGCAGAATGCAACATTAAGACATAAAATATCAGAAACAGACATAACAACATACTAATGCTATCCATGTGTACATTTTCTATAAAATGAAAACAAGCATGATTTATAAAAGTAGAAGAAAGCAAAAATAAATGTCGAAATAACAGCAAACCTGCAGTTTCACAGTTAAAATCGCACAAAGAGTGAAAAAAAATCTTGCACATTTTTTCTTTTGTCAGGAGATTCATCTTAAAATACCTCTCTGAATACATTTCCTGTTTTTGGCCTTCCAACGGAGTAGGGCCTTTTGTTCATTTTATCAGCCACTTTCCGAGTTGCATCTCTTCCAAATGTTGCTTTGAACGTCTTTTTGCTCAGTTCTGCTCGTGTGTATCCATCTCAGGGTTTCCAGCCTCTCACCACGTGGCAGAAATTACAGTTATTCTATCGAGGGATTCTGGAAAATGGAGGCAAGTCTTTATTTTCACTCTATTAATCTACTTACTTACATATTTCAATGATATACTGTTCGGTATTTATGCAGACATTAGGTCAATCGTTGCTCGATCTCATGCATCTCTCTTGCTTTCTGTGTGTCTAGACAAGAGGACAGACAGTTGGCCTCTGGTCTACTCCCCTGTGCCAATCAGCTGTATCTTCCTGTGCTACCTGGTTGTTATATTGGTGGGACCGAGGCTGATGGCGAAAAGGCAACCAGTCGACCTCAAACCCGTCCTGATCGTTTACAACTTCGCCATGGTCTGCCTGTCTGCATACATGTTCTACGAGGTACCACTGTGATGTACTGCACTTGTGCAGTGTGTAGGGGATGTGCAAAACAGCTGCTGAATGAATGAAATTAACAACTGGAAACCTGAAAACCTGCATCAGCCAAACTGGCATCAAAGTTTGAGACTCCAGAGTTCAAATCTCACCAACTCTGCAATTCACCTCAGCTCTGCAGAGCGTCATAGCACCTTTCAGCGTATTAATTTGGTTCGTGACCTGCAACTTTACTGTTTTAGCAGCTGTTTGCAGAGAAAATGCTCAGCTCATGGCCAAAAACACAACTTTTTGTTTAAGAATATCAACTTAAGAGGCGATAATATGCATATGATAGTGTTGTGCTCACAGGTTGCAGGTTTGATAAAGCAAAAGTCCTTCATTAGCTGTGTGAGATCAGTCAAACATATATCTGAGGTGATAGCACAGCATGTACGTCCCCTGTTCATTGTCAGCGCGGAGCAGGAAGTGATTTCACTCATTCACAGCCAATTTGCGTGTGTGACAAAATGGGATGAAAGGTCCCCTGTGCTGATTGAGAGAAACCAAAGCGGAGATGAAAGCAGCTTTTGTCTTTACAGTTCGCAGCCTCTTCCTGGTTGGCCAGATACAGCCTGCTGTGCCAGCCGGTCGACTACAGTGACAGCCCACTGGCCATGAGGGTAAACCTTTCTTTTTTTTTTTTTTTTTCTTTTTTCTTTTTTTTACTGCGTCACACTTTATGCAACAAATTTCTGGATAAAGCTCCACTCTGGTGTTTGCTTTATGCATCTGCACGCACAAGTTTTGCGTGCGCCCCAAAATCACAGTCTAAATATAATTTGTTGTTATACTTGTTAAAAATGTGAGATAATCATCTGCGTTAGAAACCGGCATATAAAATGTTAAAGAAACACATATTTTTTTCTTCTCTTGGACAGATGGCCAGAGTGTGCTGGTGGTTCTACTTCTCCAAAGTTATAGAGCTCAGCGACACTGTGAGTATGAAGGAAGTCAAACTGAAGTCGTGAAGAGTTATTTTCTTTGTGTTTCATTTCCTTTCATTCTTCACAAAGCATTCACAGAAAGCCCCAAATAAAGTGACAGATCCTTCAAAACATGCTTATCTGAACGTGTGTGTCTGTACATGCATCGCTGCCATTTATAGAAACACACGACTGCAAGATCTTACTGCAGTGTATGAATTCCATGGTGTGTGTATGTGTGTGTGTGTGTTTGTGTGTGTGTGTGTGGTTCAGATATTTTTCATCCTGCGGAAGAAGAACAGCCAGCTGACCTTCCTCCACGTCTACCACCACGCCACCATGATCTTCAACTGGTGGGCTGGGGTTAAATATGTGGCTGGTGGCCAGTGTGAGTACACGCCAACCCAACCCCGAACACACACACACACACACACTGACACATTATGCTCAAGTGAATACTACGTATGTGATACTCATCCTGTGTCGTCTGTTTGCAGCCTTCCTGATCGGTCTGATCAACTCCCTGGTCCACGTCGTGATGTATCTGTACTACGGCCTGGCAGCTGTGGGGCCGAGCATGTCCAAATACCTCTGGTGGAAACGCTACCTCACCTCCTTACAGCTGGTCAGTAACACGAGTTTAATCATTCACCGAGCTTTCCTTTCCTTTCCTTCTATCTATATTTTTATTTGAGAACATTATCACTATCACACTCTATAAATGAAACACTTTGTTATGTTAATGTGGCAAAATGCATCTTGGATCATGTTAAAGAGGTGATGGATACTGAACGCCCAGTCTTGTAACCTCAAGAAGGGGGCAATTGAATATAAAGATCTGGCAAAGGTTGCCCGGTTAGTGAACAGTTATGGTTTTAGATTAGTTCAGTGATGATTGCCACACAGTCTTCACAGTCCACTGATTTCTTGAAGGACTTGAACATCCATCTACTGCGAACATGACAGTGTGCCTGTGCGGGTGTGTGGTTTCTAGAGAAGAAAAGACATCAAAGTTATCCGGCGAGGGATATGTGAATGTGAAATAAATAATGTGGCATGATACAATGCTGTGAATGATGAACAACATGAACATAATGATTTGTAAAATGTATATAAACAAAGATCCATAAGGGAGTGCCAACAAAAACCAACATAATGCACAGTGATAATGCGTCACAACAGAAACTGAATATTCGCTCTGTCATGCACGCACACAAAGAATCATAGAAAAAGGAACAGGAACGATGCAGATCACAGTCCGGATGGCAAACACAGTCAAAAACAGCAGAAACAACCGTAACAATTCACTCGGCTCCACTGAGTCGGAACATTTAACAAGCTGAGTGAACGCAGTCTCTGATTGGTGCAGAGCACCTAATCACCCTTCTGCTCAGGTGAATAGTGCATTTGCACGGCAAATGGGCACAGGATGAACCTTTGCTGCACATGGTGACCTTCTGTACGGATCACCTCTTCGGCTAATTTTGGCGATTGATTCCATTTTTATGTTGAAGTGCATCTAAGTCTGATCATTTTAAGAGAGTCTGTGGTTCCACCGGTAACAAAAAGACCAGACAGACATCTGAATAGACATCTTTGACTAAAATCAATAAGATACATCACTTTTAGGTTCCTGTGCATGAAATTATGTTGTCTGCAAGTTTAGTCCAACGACCTGTTCAAAAAGCTTTAAGTACTTAACTTTGACGAGCCCAATATGAGGCCTCCTGTTTCTTTTGTCATTGTTCTGACCGGCTGTTGGCATAACTAGACAGATTAGCAGCGCTGATGCTCCTCAACTAACTACTGGACCATCTGCTTTCTATACTTATAGCTTGATGAGGAGACAATGCACCCTGCGAGTTTTTCCCCCCCCCCTGTCTTGATGACCACAACATATATAGGTCAGTGTGGTGACTGACTGCCATTATGTAACAATAACTGAGCTGACGTATGAGGTGACGACCCCCCACCCTCCCCTCCCCTCGAAAGCCTTCGCTAACAGTTGGCTTCGCAATTTGGAAGCTGAGGTAGTTGAGTTGATTGGGGTGAAGAGAGGTAATTATATACATTGAAAGGGGAGACGGGATGAATAGATGCTCAGCGTCCATTATTTCATTCATACACATAATCCCCGCCCATAGCGACTCTATGAAACATATGGATATGGACTGGTCCACAGTTCCTGTCATGACAGTTAGTGCAGAGTTGTGTCTTTTTTCCAGCTGAATCAGACTTGTCTTGTCTGTGTCTGTCCTGCTGGGGTGGTGGTCGCTCATGCTATAGCTTCACATGTCATCTCCACGCTTCAGAATCACTATTTTATTGTTCATGCTATTGATTCCTTCTGAAGTTCTGTGTTACTTCAAGTGCTAACAGTAAACGCCTCTCTCTGTTTGAAACACCATCAAAACGAGGGCCAAAGGGTAACAAGCACTGAGGCAACAGCAAGCGAGCTGTCTACCATTAGCTCAGGGAGCTATTATTACATCATCATAATTACATTTGTTGTGTATTTGTCAGGGTAATCTCAAGGGTTTATGATTTATTAAATTAGAATCGACTCATCCTACGTCCCGCCCCTTAAGAAGAACCTCGGTCAACCAGCAGGACCTGGTTGTAAGCCATGTGCAAGGTTTGTCTATGTTGAGAAGATAATTTCTGAAGGCTTCTGTTGTCAAACGTCTGTTGTCCCAACCCTAACTAAGAAGGGGCGGGACTTAGGGAGGCTCAAGTCTGTCTTTTGTCAGGCACTCCACATATTGTATTAAAGAATTTGAGTGTAAATTCTTTGATAACAAAGCAATACAGAAATACTGGGCTTGGCTAAAAGGATCCTTAGTGGTGATTTCAAAATGTTTAGGCCTGTTTGGTTTATTGGTATGGCCATAATTATGTTGAATACAAGGTTTCAGAATTTTTTGGGTTAGCACATTGTGCACAACTCTACAACTAGCATGTACAAGTGCATGGCTTTATGACATAGTAGATTATGTGCTGACATGATGTTTTCTCTTGGAATTCATCAAAACAAGTCAAAACATGGAAGCGTGGCTACACTGAGTGTGGGAAACTGCGAAACTGAGAGTTAAACAAATGATCATCTGCTTAATTTAAAGGCAGACAGACTCACAAAACAGCTCTCTCCCATTTTCAATGGGGTTTTTTTTGTTTGTTTGTTTATTTGTTGCCACTCAGTGGTCGTAACCATGGCGACTTCCATACTGTGACTGTGCACATCATCAGAGTTGGAAATAATCCTCGAATAAAGATTATGAACATGAACATTAGACGCACTGTGGTCGAGAAGCACGGAAGAAAACAGACAAGAGTCAGATTTTCGGGGAGCTCGGTACAGTTTCATGTGTTGTCTGACAGGTTTTCACTTTTCTCTTTTGCTCTGACATATTTTGCCGCTTCCATGGCAATGTCGCTTTATTTCAATAAGTAAATATTGAATTTTGTTTTGATGTGAATGTGTGTCAAATTCTCTGTATTTCAGTTTGAGAACTTGCTTTTTCATGTCTTTACACAGGCTGCAGAGTGGGAGGAAGTGTTGCACTGTCACTCAGCGTGCCCACAGAGTCTGCACGCTTGGTATTGTCTCACTCTCTCTCTTATTTCTCCTGTCTGTCTGTCTGTCTGTCTGTCTGTCTGGCTGCCCAGCTCCAGTTTTTCACGGTGACCATCCACACCACCTACAACCTGTTTGCCGACTGTGACTTCCCCGACTCCATGAACGCGGTCGTGTTGGCCTACTCTCTCAGCCTCATCGCTCTCTTCAGCAACTTCTACTACCACAGCTACCTCGCCAAGAGGAAGAGCAAGAAGACATGAGAGAGAGAGACAGAGAGAGAGAGAGAGAGAGAGAGAGAGAGAGAGAGAGAGAGAGAAAATCTGGTGTACATTATCAGTATGAAGAAAAGAGCCGAGATGTAAAAAGCAATACAAGGTTGTTTGTTCATCTTAGTTAGTTATGGTAATTACTGCTTGATGTCTCATGTACACAACATACATAAACCTTTACAATAACAGGGAATTGAGAACCATAGTATATTTATGTTTATAATAAAACCAAACATTTTTCATAATATTTTTGATGTCATATGAATGACACACACACCCACACAACCTTGAGATGTTAAGTATACTTCTTATGGTCTTTCATTTACTTCATTCACTCATTCATTCCTCCTGTTCATTCATCCAGTACAAAGCCACAAACACACTCAACACACATTAACCCTTGTTTCATCACTCCCCTCCCCCACCTGCTAATAGGTGCGACCCCCTAATCACCATCGAGTCGCTTCAGTCTCCCCTCGCGCCCATTGGCTGGCAGTCGCAGCCAATCAACTGCTGGTTGCCATTAGCTCTGTATCCCGCAACTCTCCATCCATCCATTCCTCCCCCCGTTTTTTTTTTTTTAAGATCAGGGTTCCCCTCCCCTGTTTAATCCCTCTCCCCTAAATGGGAAACCCTAGCCCCAACCCTCCCCAAAATAACCCCCCTGCCTCCTGGCTCCATCTGTCACGATGGAGACGTGTAATTGTCTCGAGTTGAATGAGCCCAACTGCTCCCCCTTGTGGACGGAAATGAAAGATCCATTAGACGAACGGCTGAATAACCCGTGCATTATATTTCCCCTGCCATCGTCACGTATTCCCCATTCTGTTCAATGTCTGTTTCTCTACTTTTATCTCCAGCAGCATATTGGTTTTGACTCTCCTCTGTTTCAGACTCAACAGGGGGGCAGACAAAATAACAGAACACCACATGAAAAAGCACTTTGAAGTGACTAAATCAAAGTTCCATAGGCAGCTACTCAGGCGAGCCATTTTAATACCCATCAGCACAACGTGGCAACGCCCCGCTCAACAAAGTTTGTAAAAATCGCCCCCCTTTAGTTTTTATAGTTTTTCAAAGCAACATGAAACAGCTTGCAGAGAAAACAGAAGCCAAGTTAGTGTTGTGTGTGTGTGTGTATGTGTGTGTGAGAAAAAGGACGTTTTAATATTGCAAGGTTATCGCTCGGTCAAAAGAAGAATGCCAAAGCAGAGGATAGAGAGACATTCAAAACTGACCACTGAACCAAATCACAGCTTCCTCAACATGTGAAAAGGGTTACATAGACCTTTCTCACAGGGAACTTTTTTAATGTAATGTCATAATTAACATAATATGATAAAGGACTCTATTGTGAGTTTTAAATATATGCAAAAACTTACAAACTAATTTGCATTTAAAGATCCCATGTTATACTGTTTTTCAGCAATGTCACACAGCTGTCAGAGGTCCATCAACACTGTATTTGAAATGTTTTGCCCTAAACCCATCCGTTGTCCTGAATTTCAGCTGTCTAAAAGTCGCTCAAGTGAGCTCTACTGAGAACAGTCTGTTTCTGTGCCTGTCCCTTTAAATGCTAATGAGCTCCATCTGTTAAAGGGACACAGCCCTCTCAGGGAGAGGATGCCGCTTAAGCTAGCGGTAGCATGCGTTAATGTTTACGGTGGATGTATCTCTATGGCTATGGAGTGTTTTCACACAGAGGATCCTTTTGTTACATCTCGTTACATCAGAATCACATATTATTGTCTGATGCATTTTCGTCTTCTCTCCAACAATCTGATGAGCTAAATGAAGTCTTACCTGTTGAACATGGTGGTCGATCTGGAATACGAGACTGTTTCAAAGCTGTGCAAGCCCCGGCTCGGCGAGTTCAGCATTTAGAACAGCAGCATGACGGAAAAACACTCATTTCACCCTCTGATCAGCTCATTGACACATTGTGGAAATACACCAGATATTCAGCCGATTCATCCCTCAAGATGTGCTCTCATTTCAAGACAGCAAGACGAGAAGGATCAAGAAGAAAATGGAGGATCAGATACAGGAAAAAAATGTTCATACTGGATTTTGCACGGCAACGCAGTGCAAGGCTCTGTGCTTTGCTGGCCAATTAAACGCACAAGCACACCTTTACCTTTGCAAAATAAACTCCATATTTCTTCTGTTTTCCTTGTAAATGCAAAGTACTGCAAGAAAAATTTATTCTCACAACTTACCAGAGCTGTAAAATTCTGTCTCAGAGTATTGAAAACTGCTGAATAGGCCTGTCAGAAGCCAAGGCACTTCACATTGGTTTATAAAGCAAATTTTTGACCATTATGGCGCAGTGTGTCTACAACCAGGTTGGCAGTTTTATCAGCGGCATTGATTGACGTTACAAAGGGCCGAGAAAAAAACACAGGGGGCCCGCAAGCTAGCAAACATGTATTTAAACAGTGCAGCTTTTTTAAAGACTTCAAGAATTGGCTTTGCAGACATTTAACGAGAAAGGAAAAAGGTTGAGAACATTTGTTAGGCCTCAAGGAAGCACACACACACACACACACACACACACACACCTCACTTTGGTGAGAGAGCTACTACAGATTTTGCCTACTTTCTTTATTGGTAGATGAAACGCTCTTCTGAAGGCTGTGTGATGTCTGACACTTGGCTGACATCAGACAGTAAGCTTGTGTGTGTGTGTGTGTGTGTGTGTGTGTGTGTGCGTCACACTGAGTGTAATACAGCACCGTATGGCCAGTACTAAAATAACACAGAGCACACTTGTGTAGCATTATAAGCCATATTTTGCTGCTGGCAAGTACTTAATCTGCTCTCCATCTCAACACAAGTGTGGTACAAGCACACACACAC
>JBCAUF010000036.1:4088871-4099142 GCA_038406115.1 Haemulon aurolineatum
AATTTACCAGAAAAAACACAAATAAAAAGTGTAACAGACCATGTCAGGTTCAACCCATTTTTGAGCCTGTGGCTCCCTGACTATATGAGGAAGTGGTCAGTTGAAAGGATTACTGAGAAAAGCTGCTTTTGCTACAGGCAGCAATTTGTGTTAATTGTTATTCCTGACTTTTTAAATTCTGCAATTGGCCCATCTGTGAGAATATGAAATGGATAAAACATAAAAGAATAACTGATTTACTTATCATGCCCCCGAACAACTTGTGGCTCCACCCACTGAGGTTTTACAAACAGTACATTTATTTACTTAAGTCAGGCCTTGGCTTCGACAGAGTCATTGAAGCAGCACAGGGGAGGGGAAGCACCGACCCTGCCCATGTGCTGTTGCCACATACCAACACAAGAGCCGGGATTTAACAGGGTATTGTCAGATTTGTACTTTTGGTTCTTGTTCCTCCTTTCAGTTCAGCAATGGAAACAGTGATGTCACATCTGTTTCACAACTACGATGGACGGCGGAGCTGTGAGAAAAAAAAAAGAAAAAAGAATGCATATATTGCGGTGGATGTGAAAATCACCTGCGCCGAGAAATCGATGAGCTTGGGTAGTTGCAGTCTGCACCCTGCTTCGCTCTTTAAGAAGTCTAGAAGGCTCCCTAAAGACAATACAGGAGAGAAAACAATGACTTTTGGACTTCCTATTACTGCATGCTCATTCCGACGATCTAATAAGTTTATTGCACTGATCGGAAGGTGCCTCTGATAAGAATATCAGGCCGATGTGCTCATTTACCGTTTGCCATAAACTCAGTGATGATGTAGATCGGCTCTATCTTGGTGACGACGGCGTAGAGCCGCACCAGCCTGTCGTGCTGCAGCGTCTTCATGACGTTGGCTTCGTCCAGGAAGGCTTCGACCGTCATGGTGCCCGGCTTCAGCGTCTTCACCGCCACTTTGGTTGTGTTGTTGTAGTACGCTGATTTCACGGAAAGAGGGGGAGGAAGGTGACAGAGAGATACAGGGAAATGGAGAATATTAATACATTTCCTTGAAACTATGCAATTATCTGGTTGAATTGCTTAAGAGTCTTCTGTGCTGCCAAGGCTATTTCACCATCTACAAACGACATATATAGATACAATATTACACTGTAGGCTATATTAGAAATATTATTTGATTTTCCATGCAAAAAGCACGGGAAGTAACAAGATATTTTCTGTTTACACCTTAGTGACAACGTCAAAAAGCAGAACATCTTGTTCAATGACGCATGACACCAAAGCAAACTAAAACCATTCACATTGAAATAAATAGAGTGTGTTTGTGTGTGTTTGAGTTAAAGCTGCAATATTACGTGATGCTATGTCTCAACTGTGTTTAAGCTAGTTTGAGTAACTTAAAGGAGGACTCCACC
Organism: Haemulon aurolineatum; assembly: GCA_038406115.1. Taxonomy (NCBI): domain Eukaryota; kingdom Metazoa; phylum Chordata; class Actinopteri; order Lutjaniformes; family Haemulidae; genus Haemulon; species Haemulon aurolineatum. The sequence continues at coordinate 4,090,284 of JBCAUF010000036.1, forward strand.
GATTTAGCAACCCACTGCCACAAAGTCAGGGGACTTGCGACAGACAGGTCTGAAAAACAGAGCAGAGGTCGAGATATCCTGACTTTTATCCCCTATGGATCAAACTCCAGAGATCCTACATGTCCCATAATGCAACTCAATATCATCATATCAGCTGCAGTGAGTACATCTTTCATTTTAAAACACCACAGCTTTCTGTTAAAACATGCAAGCCTTCAAGCTAGAGCTAAAATAACCCTGATGACATCATCAGAGGGCCTTATACAGCAATCGCAGACCCACATAGGTGTTGTTGCTTATTTTGGCTAATTAGATCATCTGAGGTTGAAGTTGGGTGGGGCTATATGCTAGTCTCATCTCATCTAATCAGGCAGCAAGAGTGAAAGCAAAGACCCGGGGTGTGTTTGGCCTTTAATATTCAAATTCAAACGTGTTAGCATGACTACCAAAACAACACACAACAGAAATTTGAGTAGCAACAAGAAAAGGATGACGGGAAATCAGCGGGAGTGGCCCAAATAGACAATCATATTTGGGGCCCTATGATTTCCGCGATAACGGAATCGCGGACGGAATCGCGGAATTGGCCGATTGAAATGGAATCTATTTTTTAGCGCGGAATATCGTGGAATTTGACCGAATTTGACTGAAATGCTGCTTTCGTGTGGAAGAGGAACGTATGTCTGGGGTAAACTGAGCGGAGGGAAGCAAATCTGGGTGGCACAACAAGTCCCCCGCCACAGACTGAGCCCCCTCCCCTTGCAAACAATGAAAACATGGTGAAGCACTGCGGTCGAGTGAGCCGCCTTTCGCCTTTGTGAAGTCGAGCCAGCCGCCCGAACATTTTAAGTGTGTCCATAGTGTGAAACTGACGGCGGATGCTCGGGGTCCGCTGAGAAAGTCAGCGCTCCTTCAATACCCAGCACCGAGCAAGCTAACTTCCAGTTTTCAAAATAAGACGTCATTTTATTTTGTCTAATTTTAGAATAAAACCTGTTTGTTCCATAAGTAGTTCATGAAACCTACAGTATACTGCTGCTCTAAGTACATCATGGACTCCTGCCATGGGTACTATCAAGTACTTTCACTGTATATTTTCTGAGTAATTTATAGACAAAGTCCCTTAAACTGAACAAGAATAAACCCTCTTTTGCTAACTTTGATGAGGCATAAAACCTGTTTATGCCTAACATTAAAAACACACTGTGTTTAGTAAAATGTTAGTAAAATAAGAGTAAATGGTTAAAAAAACAGAATTCCCAAAAATTTAAATGAAAAACAACAACACATGAAAGTGCTTTAACTCTCACAGTCATTCAGTCATCTTGATGCAATTCCAACATAACACCCTGCCATAATAAATTCAAGACTATGTACTGTATAGTACAGTAGTTCTTTTTTCATGCTGGCCATGAATGCAAAGCATCCGAATGCATCACCTACGATATCCTCACATATAGCTTTTTAAGTCATGCAGTAACTTATTTTGAGTGTATTTCATGTAATACCCTTATAATCAGTACAACTGCAGTATTTGTACATTTCAGTACAAACCTCATACCTGGAAACAACACCGCAACTTCCCCATCGTTTTCCATCCACAGAAGCAACTAAGACTACACTTTTTCACCACTCTGTTGTAATGGACTTCCCTCTTGTTTCAACCAGTTGCAAAAATACTTGTGCTTAATAGGCAATCAAAAAAAAAAATGATTGAAAAAATGACCTGACAAAGTGTTTGATGCCCGCAACATAAATAAATGTCAGTCCACCACAAGATTTGCCAGTACAACTGTGTCTCTCTGTTAGCCCTATCAACAGATCCCTTTGTGTGTGTGTGTATGTGTGTGTGCGTGGGTGTGTGTGTGCCATCACCACTCTGAAACCCATGATGCAAATCTCCCTTCAAACTCAAACATTTCCTACATAGATGATCAGACTGATCAAACCCTCGTGTACACATGAGCCAGTATAATCTTCCTGGGCCAGTCTTTATACTACACCACAGAGGCTTGCATGGACCCATTTGAGCATATATTTTCAGAGAAAGCAGCGAGTTCGGTCCAAAAATACTGAATTCACCTCATGGCGAACAAAAGCGGGAAGTCATTTTTGTTTTAATTAGGAGGAAATGGTGCTTCCCCCGTACGGTTTGCTTCTGCAGCGCTGAATTTACAGTAAATACGAAAAAAGAATTCAGGAATCCTCAGGCCTGCAACCCCTTCGCTCAGCCGCCAAAGATATTTAAAGGGGCTATCAGGCATGAAAGGGGACAAGGTTTTCACTTCACTCACCCATCCAGACTTCTCCAAACTGCCCAGCTCCGAGTTTCTTCACCATCTTGATGGACTCTTTGGAAATCTCCCATGCGTCTTTGTCCCACGGCTTCTGGGCTTTGGGTTTAACACACGGACGGTCCAGTTTACGACACAGGCCGTCTGCTTTGTCTGGAAGGTACACACATACAAGTGGTAAAGAATAACATGACATACTGTATCAAATTGGAATAAAAACATTAGTTATGATCCCATTCCAGAGCCGCACTCACTGTGGTAGTGTTTGATCATGCTGCTGATGTCCTGGAAGGAGATTTTAGGGGAGATGTAGTAGCCGCCGTTGTCCATCATCCTGATCTTATAGTGTTTGACTGAATCTGTCCCCTGGGCGTCCAAGTCTCTGATGGACAACGAGTAGCTCCCTGTAACGGAGTAACAGAGAGTGACCAGCAACTCCATGTGTTGATCAGATTCTTCAAAACCTTTATTGTCCCACAAGGGGTGATATTCGCAACTCATTCTAATTGAAAATGAGGCTTGTTTTGTGGTTGCATCCCCGTCTCTCAGGCCTGTTGTGATTTCCATACCTTTTGATGTTTCACTTTCCCTGATTAGATAAGATCCCGGCTTATTCGCCGGCGCCAGCAGCTGCCTCTCCGCATCCTTCCTCGTGATGTCCTTGAAAAACCACCTACGATCAACAAGAAACGCGCTGAATGCACAAAATGGACACATCTGGCACGTTCGTACTGACTTTCCACTTCCATTTTTTACAACTTGTCTTGTCTTGAAGGCTTGAAAATCATCCTTTGTGGTCAGCGGATTAAATACAGGTTAATAATACAATACAAGTTAATAAAGAATAATATCCTTCAATAGAAGTCACCGTGATTCATGTAGAGTAAGTTATGTATATGTATTAATGCAGCATGAAAGAAAAATACTTGAGAACAACATGAAGTAATTAATTGCGATGCAGTGACTCACTCCTCTGTTTCCATGGTATCGGCTTGGCCAACATAATTGGACGGGATGAATCCTTCTCTGTTGGTCGTCAAAGACTTTGCTTTCCACCACTCTCCGTGTCTGCAGGAAAAATCATCGGTCTATTTAAGCAGAATTTTTGATTTTTTTTCTCTTTGATCTTCGGTGTTGTGTTGGTGGCCTGAAGTCAAAGATTAAGACCCATTCTTAAGGAGCTTTAAAGCAAACGAAAAATCATTTTCCCGTACACGTAAAAAATATATCACTTATCCATTCATCAGCTTGTTCCAACACTTCATCGTTATTCTGCCACGCTTACAGTGAGAGCAACAATGTTTTTTTAATGGATGCGCCCTTCTAATTGGAATCCGTCTCATGTTTTAAGCATCGTTTCGTGAGTACTTCTTCAAATCCAGCGGGAGATCTATATTAATATCTTTGGAAACTTTTGGATCTTCAGCAGAATCTAAAATACGTCGTGTGGGTTTGAACAGACTTTTTGATGACGCAAGAGTCTGTAAGGACGGTTGGACCGGTGCGTCTGTCAGGGTTGAAGAGTTCATGGTGATCTGAAACACACTCTGACATCTTAAGCTCTTGCCCCACATGATGCTATGATATGTGTCAATATGCACGATGCATTTCCTGAAGTTAATCAGACACTCACTCCTCTAAGATTTTCATCTTTTCTCCCTTCTTGAATCCTAAGTCGTCGGGATGCACGGCTTCGTATGGGTAGAGACCGACCATTATTTTACCGACGCCCCTTTGCTCTGAGAGACGAAACAGGGAAAAAGATATTGACGTGTTAAATACTGTACAACAAAACAAACAGGCTCAATATATTTTCATATGCAGGCAAACATTCATACAGAAATGCCAGACAAAAACTAAAGAGATGACAGATAATAATGTTGAGTGGCAGAACCGTTCACTGTCATCCTCGGCTAAATACCGTGGGACTGTAAATGTGTCACTGGGATTATCAAGGCCTCTTCCTCTTCGTCTTCCTCTTCTCACTCAGAAATTCCATTAGTTAATCAATTATTAAGTCTATCTGAAATAACACTAGTCTCACTCAGCATGTACTAACAATACCACTACATCTCACTAACCGCCAGTTGTGTTAATAATGACTATTAAATTAGTCGCATATGCCTGAATACTTTTTTGTGTATTTTTTGAAGATATTCATTTCATTGTTGACTTGACACAGAAAGCTCAGCACTGGCCAACATATCATATCCTTGTTGCTAACTGGATATTTCACTGCATTACAGTTTAGCATTAAAAGTCCACCCATGCCTACAGTATATGTATGTACTGTAAGTCGTCCAGTGGGTCTCACAGTCTTTTAAATACAGCTGAAAAGTCAAACCACAGGTTATTACTGGTGTCATAATGAACTTTATATAAAGCATGATGTGTTGAGAAATGTAGTTTTGCAAACACTTAATAAGTAAGAGAGTGAGACAAACTTAAAGAAAGAAATAACGTGGCATACCCTCCATCTTTTGGAACACCTGACCAGGTAACAGCGAGTTATTCTGCAAAGGCAGAGCAGTAGTCGTCAGTTCATATGATAACAGTACACAGATGTCAGTCACTGCACCAATCACAATATTTACATAGTCACGCATTTCCATTTTCATGATTTTAAATGACATAGTTATCACTTCAGACTACATTTTTTCGCAATCTGTTCTTTCTCTGGTAGACTTCATCACAACAGACTGGGAAGTTACGCTGATTTAGAAATATTTGACTCACTTTTTCCAAATTAACAAGGGAGGAAATTGTGAAATATTCCCTTGAGAGCCAAATAATTTTCCCAGAGATGTTTCGTTTTTACTTTTCCATTTCAATCAATTTTGAAATAACTATAAAATACAGGATTTTTAGCTGTGACTGTTCACCACGGCACTTGTTAAAGTTATCTCAGAAAGAGGAAATCAGCGTCTTATCATCTATCACTAATCTACATATTGTCTGACTACTTACTATGTTGTTTTTTGTATTGGAGGTGGGGTCTCTGACATAGTGCGTTTGCTCGGTACGTACAGTCTGCTGGTTGATCTTCTCCTCCACACCTCCGCTCAGACCTTCGCTCAGCGTGGACTTGATGCAGCCCATCCCGCCTGCACGAGGAAGTGAGAAAAAGGAAGAATGAACCCCACAGTTACACATTTACCATTTACAGCTGGCGAAACAAACAACGCTCAGACTATTCGGTGTCAAACACCTGTGAGGTTTCACCTCTGGCATGCAAAAATAACACCTCTAATGACATGTTCACTTCTATCTTCTTCTTTTTTTCTACATTCGGTGTTTAAAATTGTCATGAAGGGGAATGCACAAATACATTCAGAAACTACCAAGAGGCAGCAGGTGTAGCCTGTAATGCAAAATGTGAATGGACTCGGCTGTAAAGGACCATTACGCTGATTTTTAGCACTGATTGACATGTTTATGATGTACCACATATTGCGTGAGAAAATGCCAATCACCCTTGATCAAAGTCTCACACATGACCTTGAAATATGAAGCATTATTAAGCAATAAAACAAACAAAAAAACGCCTAACAGCCATGTTTGTAGTCACTGGTGGTGGTAGTAGTTCATATGCCGTTCTAAATAATAAGCCGCAAGCAAAATACACAGAGCAACAATTGAAGATTTGCACTCATTTTGATCCTTAACTGAGGTGGAAGCATCAAAACCCCAGGTATGAAATACTCTTTTACAAGTAAAGGTACTGCACTCAAGATTTGAAGTAAAAGTACAGCAGTATTAGAAGCCAAAAGTAGAAGTACTCATCACCCGACAAATGATTTATGATTTATGTCATAAATTATGTGTTATATAATTATTAAATCATAGCACTGCATTAATATAACTGATGTGTGATTGTTTAAGCACAGTTTTAATGTTGGAGCAGGTCGATGTGGAGCAACTTCACATGCTGTTGGGTAGTGTAATCTGGAGGATAGCATCATATTTTAAAAAGTGACCTCATATTTTAGCTGATTTATCCAATCTAAAAAAAAGTAACTAATAGTTGTCGCAGACATATAAATGTAGGGGAGTAAAAAGTACAAAATCTCACTCCTGTATCAGCAGTCAATCTCCTGTGGGTGCAATAACATGATCATTGTCTTGATGTCTCCTGAACGTTTTAAGTGTTTCCTGGCTTCAAACCTGATATAAACACAATGTAATCGAAAGCATCAGTCCATACACGACTTTGATGCATGCACAAGAAATAATATTTACGTGTTGGCACTATTGCTGCAGTTTTCTGTGATGTGTGTGGTTCAGTAATATGGTCAATATTGTGGCCGTGTATGCACACACGCACACGTATATATTTCGGACAGGTTTGAGGAGGCCATTAGAGGAAAGACCAAAGAAACCACAACCTAGATAACCTCACCTGTATGACAGTTTTGTTTTTAGCAGTTTGACTCATTGGCCGAGTTTAATGCAGAGAAGTGTGTGGACACTTTGAATTCTTTTCATTTACCCTTTTTTTTTAGCTTCTAGCACTTTATACATAAGGCTTCAAAAACAGGCATAAAAGAGGAAGATATGACACTTGTTAGCACAATGTCACCTGCTCTACAATGGGGTTTAGGGAAACACACACCCTCACACACACCTCACCAAAGTGCATGGTTATAAACCGAGTTTGAGCATCAATTTCAGCAATTGGAGTCATTTGCAAAGGTTATTTTGTGGCATTGTTCCCAACATCATGTGTTTTCCTACAACAGTGAGCGTCTCTATGCTCTAATGCAAAGTGATAAGGATGCTTCACATCTAGCAGAAGCTTGTTTTTTCTTTGGAGTACCTTGATACTCATTTATTAATTCAGCACAGTATTGCACAATATTTTTGGTGAAATGCTCAATGCTGTTTCCATCCTCACTCTTTATTATGTTGAATCACACTAAACTTTGCTCCTCTCGTCTAGCCTTTATAAAGTTTTGGCCTATTCTGCTTGCTAAAGTCAACTGTGGTGTTAATGTTTGAACATTGCTCCTTTGTGTATGGATGTGAATCATCGTCTGAGTAATTCAAGCTGAGTTGAGCTGTCAGCTTATCTGGTTTATTATTATTTCTGTTCAAACAGAGCTGTGATACTGATAGTATAGACACAGATTAGAGAAATTATAATATAATAATAATCCACTGGCATGGTGAATGAACGTACAAAGATAACCTTTTACAAAGATATAATTGCCAAACGAGCATAACAAAACCACAAGGTGACAATTGGATACGATCAATCGATACAATGCAAGGAAACTGAAGCATGGCAGGAGCAGAAGTAAAAGTTGGAGTGTTGGTTATCATCAACAGTTGTTTTCTAAAAACAGGAAACTAAAGTCCACTGAACAACACGGAGACAAGAGGAACACATGCAGCCAGTCCTGTGGGCCAATGCACGCTCTAAACCCTAAACCAGGAGGAAACGTCAAACAGATGTTGTAAAAGACACAATATACGGTAAACGGTGTCTGACCAAGCAACCAAATCTGAAATGATTATGATTAAAACTTGTGTTCTGTGTGAGGTTTGGGGCAAATGTTTGTTTAATAGCACACAACACAGTTGTGTTTAAAGTCTTCATAGAGATTCAGGTGGCACCAACCTACTGAAGAGCTGGACTGGGCTCTTCAGGAGAGGACCTGAATATGTCGCGAATAATATGAGTCTTCTTTAGCAATGCACTCTGCTGTCTGTGTCTATGACCTTAATGCTTACACTAGCATTTGACAATCTGACAAGCACATTGGTCATCATGTTCCCCATCTTAGCATGCTAACGCACACACAATGACAGCCTGCCGCTAGCCAGCTGGCTTTTGTTTACAATGTTGGTTAAAAGTGTTAGCTAGGCTAACGGTTGGGAATCAGGACTAAACAGAATGAATAGTTGAGGCTGATGGGGACGTCATGAGTTTTTTTTTTCAAAACCAAGCATTACACTAGATTCAAAGTTGGAATTTGATAAAGTTATGACAAATCAGCCCAAACGGGAACATGAATGTGTGCCTTGACTCCCATCACAATCCTCCCAGTAGTTGTCGAGACACTTTACCACATCCTCATTGTGGCCCATGAGTGAAGGTCAGGGTACAGTATTACCAAAGTCGAACGGATTAATCACTTTGGGAACGATCCAATCCATCCAGCAGATGTTTGTGGTAGATATTTCACAGGGCATGAAAACTTTGACATGTCTGGTAAGATGTTTCTGTCTGGACCAAATTAATGAACTGACCATGGGCCACCTGGAAATCCAGCCACATATTCAATCCAGAAAGAATTTCATCCTGCAATATAAGCTTTACACATACAGTCGGGCTGCTCGATGATGGCGAAAATCATATACACAGAACTTTAGTGAAATGAAGGGGGCGTACTGGATCCATAAGACAAGACAAAATGAGAGCATTATGGCAACCTCTCAAACATCCTTCATAATTTCTAAAAACCTTCCCCAGGAACCCAAAATAATTGATTAATTCCCAATCCCCACCCCTAACATACAGTTTTGAGCAACAGTATGCAAGCTAAAGTGTATTTTGCACCTG
>JBCAUF010000036.1:4532218-4545395 GCA_038406115.1 Haemulon aurolineatum
CTATTCTGAGTCACTACAGTGAACTGCAGCAGCTCAGGCGTGGAGGAAGAGAAGAGGAGAAAACAAAACATAGCAGTTAGTAAAACAAGTCATTTGAGAATGATTGAGTCAAAATATTATGGATGAACAAGTGAATAAAAGAGCATACTTTACTTTCAGTGTCATTATATTAAAACCTATTCTGAGTTACTGCAGTGAACTGCAGCTGATCAGGTGTGGAGGAAGAGGAGAGAAAAACAGAAAATAGTTGGTCAGATAACCAAAATAATATTTGAATGAAATGTGTCCCCTTTATAATGTCTGTTTATACATTATGGTGTGCAATTACATACATTACTTTCAGTGTCACTATATTACAACCTATTCTGAGTTACTACAGTGAACTGCAGCTGCTCAGGTGTGGAGGAGGAGGAGAAAGCAAGAGATAATAGTTAGTTAGACAGCCAAAATAACATTTGAATAAAATATGTGATATTATGTTCCATATTTAGCATTTATGATACATAATTACATTCATTACTGTCTGAGTCATAGCACTAAAACCTATTCTGAGTCACTACAGTGAACTGCAGCAGCTCAGGTGTGGAGGGAGAGAAGAGGAGAAAACGAAATATAGCAGTTAGTAAAAAAAAAGTCATTTGAGAATGATTGAGTCAAAATATTATGGATGAACAAGTGAATAAAGGAGCATACATTACTTTCTGTGTCATAATATTAAAACCTATTCTGAGTTACTGCAGTGAACTGCAGCTGCTCAGGTGTGGAGGAAGAGGAGAAAACAAGAGATAATAGTTGGTCAGATAACCAAAATAATATTTGAATGAAATGTGTCCCCTTTATAATATCTGTTTATACATTATGGTGTGCAATTACATACATTACTTTCAGTGTCACTATATTAAAACCTATTCTGAGTTACTACAGTGAACTGCAGCTGCTCAGGTGTGGAGGAAGAGGAGAAAACAGGAGATAATAGTTAGTTAGATAGCCAAAATAACATTTGAATAAAATATGTGATATTATCTTCCATATTTAGCATTTACGGTACATACATTACTGTCTGAATCATAATTTAACCTATTCTGAGTTACTGCAGTGAACTGCAGCTGCTCAGGTGTGGAGGAAGAGAACAGGAGAAAACAAAACATGGCAGTGAGTAAAACAAGTCATTTGAGAATGATTGAGTCAAAATATTATGGATGAACAAGTGAATAAAGGAGCATACATTACTTTCTTTGTCATCATGTTCAAACCTGTCCTGAGTCAGTTCAGTTTACTGCAGCAGCTCAGGTGTGGAGATGATTGCTGGTTCGTTTATGTGTGAAGACTCTTTTTCATACTTCATTCATCTCTGAACTAAACTTTGTACCAAAAATGACTGATTACAGCCAGAAAGCAAAGCTTCAACAACCACAACTCATCTGTCACAAAGAACAGAAATGCTTTCATCTGCACATTCTGAGCAAAAGTGAAAGTTCTGTCGTTTCCATGGTGTTCAAAAAACACTCTTTTGGGGGGGCATTTTTCAAAAAGTGGCCCACCAACATGTTTTAATGCAAAATATCACAATGAATTTCTCAAAATATGGCTGGTCTACACAAAAATAATGTGTTTTCAAGTCACCACATACAGTCTACACCTTTCCTCTGATAATTCATATGTACCTACCTTCTCATATTTCAACCAAAATATCCACTGTGTATCTGTCCTTCCACACATTTCTGCTAAATGTGTGTATCATAATAAACAGGTGAATAAAGTAACATACACTACTTTTTGTGTTATTATATCAAACCTATTCTGAGTCACTACAGCGAATTGCAGCAGCTCAGGTGTGGAGGAAGAGAAGAGCAGAGAATAATAAATAATCTCAAAATAACACTTGAAAAAAAAAGAGTAATATCATATTGTGTGTTGTGTTTCATTGCTTAATTGATTGTTATTTAGCTTTGATTAAATCATGTGCAACTTATAGCATAGCTTGTCCAAAATAAGCATACAAACGTCTGCTCTTCTGCCTCAAAACATAAATACCAAATCGTATTTCAGTACCTGATGAAAATGATGAAAACACTGCATGTCCAGAAAAAGTCCTCCATTTGATGATTGAACACAACAGCTCTGGGTGCAGGCCAAATAATTGTCTCCTTCACTCAACATTGGCCCATTTATCCGCAAAGGCTCTTGTTTTTTTTTATTCATTATGCCTCATTCGTCTTGCAAACTTTGGACTTAAAATGATCAATAACAAAGCTTCAGCAAGCACAACTCGCCTGTCCAGCTGTCTGCATCTTCTGATGTTAGGACATGAAAGTTCCACCGTTTCCATGGTGCACATGAAAGGCACATATGTTTGGCATTATTCAAAAAATGACCAACCGGCATCATTTAACTGTCTCAACAAATCTGTAAAAATGGAGTTTCCACACAAAAATAATAATGTGTTTTCAAGTCACCATGTACAGTCTGCACCTGCTCTCTGATAATATGTTCCGACCTTATTTTACATCAACAAACTACCAGTGTGTGTCTGTTCATCCACACGTTTCCATTCAATGTGAATATTATAAAATTATATTACATGAATGGTCAGGTGAATAAGGTAACATATAGAAGAAAACAACACATAATAGTAAGATAACCAAAACAAAGTTATGTGCACATTATTGAATCAGTAATATTATATGGATACACTGGTTAATAGAGCAGCATACATTATTTAAAACCTATTCTGAGTCACTATGGTGCACTGCAGCAGCTCAGGTGTGGAGGAAGAGAAGAGTAGAGAATAAATAATGTTTGTTTAACGCGCAAATGCTTGCTCCTCTGCCTCAAAACATAAATACCAAATCAAATTTCAGTACCTGATGAAAATGATGCACATGCAAAAGTCCTCTGAATGATGACTGAACAACATCTTTGGGTGTAGGCCCACTCACAGTCACACACCTGTCGTTCACTTTGTCTCTATCACTGATCCATGGCCCGTTTATGCGCAAAGACTCTTAACTCATTATACGTCATTCATTTTACAAACTTAAAATGACCGATAACAAAACTTCGACAACTACCCACTCATGAGGAAGAACAACAGAACAGTTTCTATCTGCATGTAAACAGCATGACAGTTTTAACGTTTCCATGGTGCACAAGAAAAATGCTTTTTTGGGGGGGCATTATTTGAAAAAATACCAATCAACATGGTCTCATGCAAAATGTTACAAATTTGTAAAAATGTATGTTCCACACAAAAATCATGTATTTTCAAGTCACCACACAGTGACTTGAAAATACACTTTGCAGATCACTTTTCCTCTGATAATTCATATGTTCCTGCCATCCCATATTTATTTTACACTGAAAAAAACATGATGGCATCTTTTAAACCACTTGATAAAACATATGTTTTTTTTAAAAAGCTCTTTATTTATTTTAGTGCATGGGCTTAAAGCCACATTTTGCACTTGTTCTCATACAGTTCTTGCTTTCATTGTCTGGGGTTTGTTTTTCCTTCTTTCTTTGTTCAGTTTTAACCATTTTGAGTATTTTAAGGCTTATATTATTCTCTGAAACTCTGTTTTTGAAAAGTACTATGCAAGTAAAGATTATTATTAAAGGTATTATTTTTTTTATTATTGCTAATTGTCTTCAAACTATAGCTATTTTTTGTGGAATATGAGGCACAATTTGAACAACACTGTCGCTGTCCTACAGAAGGGGGCACTGTTGCACCATGAGCTCACCATGCACCATGTTGCATCACACGAAGAAGAAGTCATGCTCCGGTAGCGAGGAAGAGGCAGTGGCGGTGAACCTGTTCACTGGTCATTCTGCTAAATTAGGCTTCCTTTAGCTTGTCTATCATCCTCTTTTTATTTCTTAACAACAGCCAAATGAACCAAAAGTCCGCGTCAGAGAACAACAGCTGATACACTCTCACAAACAGACATGGCGGACGATGAAATAGACTACAACATCGTGTTTCCAGATGCGGGGACGTCGGGTGAGCATCGTTTCATTGTACTGTGCACGATGACGACACCTCTCGTTAGCCTAGCATGCTAGCTCTGTGAAGGTTAGCTTTTTTTCCCTCTGGGGGTCGGAGGGGTGTAGACGTGCTGTTTTCATGTGGCTTTGTTTTGTTTTTTTGTTTTTTGTTTTTTCGCAGAGAGACACTGGCAGGGGACAAAGGAGCCGGTGGTGATCCTGCTGGGCTGGGCTGGCTGCAAAGACAAGCACCTCTCCAAATACAGCTCCATCTACAATGAACAGGTGAAACATTAAAAATCAATGAGATGAAATGAAATGTGATCTCAAGACATACTGCTGACTGTTCAGTCCATTTAGGAGCGTTATGGCATCACAGTAGTGAGGCAACGCAGAGCTGCAATGGTTAATTGATTAAAAACCAACTGTTTTGGTAGGTTTGATGAATATATTAAGATATGAAATAAAAATTCCCGGATTTCACCCTCTGAAATGTTACTATTTTCCAGTGTCTTTGCTCCTCCATTGCTGTTAACTGAATATCTGTGGGTTGTGTACAATTAAGATGTTTGTGGGTGTCATATCATGGGCTGGTAAACACTGATTTTCTGACATCTTACAGTCCAAACCACTTATCAGATGCTAAGAAGAATACCCTTAGTAGTACACACACAAATCAGTGATGATGAATTCAGTCTCCTTATAACACCAGTAGTGATCACACAAGCAGGGTGTAGGAGCGGTGGTCTGCACTGATTGAGCCCGGGGAGCAATCAGGGGGTTAAGTACCTTTCTCCTGTCACGGGATTCGAACCGGCCACCTTCTGTGTACAAGCCCTATCCCTTCTTCTTGGCCACGTGTTGCCCAATTAATTAAGAAAATAACTGACAAATTAATCAGCCACGAAAGTAAATGTTTCATGCTTTCTTTCTTCGCCTTCAGGGATGCGTGACCATCCGCTACACGGCCCCCCTGAAGACCGTCTTCATCTCCGAGTCGTTCGGCTACAAGGAGCTGAGCAGCACGGCCCTGAAGCTGCTGGAGATCCTCTACGACTACGAGGTGGAGAACAGCCCTATTTTCTTCCACATATTCAGTAACGGCGGCTTCATGCTGTACCGTTACATCGTAGACTTGCTGCACAGCGATAAGCAGTTCAGCTCCCTGAGTGTGATCGGGGCCGTAGTGGATAGTGCCCCGGGTAGTGGGAACGTCCGTGGGGCCCTGCGCGCGCTGACGGCCACCCTGGGGCCCAAAATAAGTCCCGTTTTGAGATACGTCCTCTTAGCTCTTTTTGCAGTGACTGTTTTCCTGTTGCGAATCGTGTTGTACCCCCTGACCAAGTACATCCACAAGAACCACTATGACGCGGTGCAGGAGAGGCCGCCCGCCTGGCCCCATTTCTTCCTGTACTCCAGAGCCGACCAGGTGATCAGGCACCGGGACATCGAGGTCTTTGTGGGGACCCTGAAGCACAAAGATGTCCCAGTGGACTGTGTAGATTTTCTTTCCAGTCCCCATGTTGGTCATTTCCGGGATTTTCCCGAGCAGTACACTCTCAAGGTCCGCGATTTCCTCGTCGATTGCATGAAGGACTCGGAGGGGGCTGAGATGAAGAAGAGACAGAGGGTTCAGAATCACTGAAACTTGGAGAGAAAAGTCACAAGACTTTGCAAAGTCTCTGTCAAGCAGTCTTTTGAGGAGAGGTGAAGGGAAATCAGACAGCCGAGTTCTTCTCACTGGTCTGTAAAAACCGGTCCGAAAACGAGGCCGAAATTATTTGCAAGATTGCTCGAATTTGAGCTGAACCAGTTCTGAGATCTTGCCGATGTTTTTTCCGTCCCAGTGCACATAATGGGAAGGCTCCACACGTGCGGTCTAGGTGCACAGCGCTTAATCCATGTCTGGAAAACCAGCCATATGAAACACTGTAATTCACATAAAGTGTGTGGCACAAAAGCCTAACCCTGCCTACTCCAACAGTCATATACTACATGTACAAATAACACTACAAACTATACACTGGAAAAAAAAAAACCTTTAGGGTCGTTTAAATGGTATTTAATATTGCTGTGAAATGTAATGCATTGTAGATTAGTGGTAGTGATTCTAAAACTGAGGCTGGGTATTGGAAAAATAATAATCTATCTTCTATTTATACAATTTACAAGGTATTTATGGTTTTAATCTTGCAATTTGTCACTAAATTGAGATCAGGGGTGTTCTAATGAAGGCAACTGTCTAAAATTAAAAATATTAATCACACACTGTTTGTTTCTTTTTTTAAAAAAAGAAAAGGTCTCAAAAATGTTGCCTTAAACAGTAAATGCCTTTTGAATTGTTTTGGGTTAGTTTTTGGGGGGGGGTTTGTGGTCCAGAAATTGTAGAATACCCAGCCCTGATATGTGATACACAATTGATTTAGTCCAAGGAAAACGGTGATTGACAATGAATGTATGTGTCCAGCACAAATATGGTGTTCTTTCTAACTGATGTGCCTTCAATAAATCAGAATGCTCATAGAAAAGTTATGTCGCCATGTTTATTCCACGGGGGTCATATACATGATGTCTAATCTCTCATGACAGGGAAACGGGTCCAAAGGATACCTTGACTGGGAGTCTCTAAAGTATATGAATCAAAATGTATTTATTTTTATTATTGTTTTTATTATTTATTTAAATATGCAATTATTAGGCTAATTTTTAACACATATTTCCAATGTTTTATGTTCAAGTACACTGGTCTGCATGAATTGGTTATTCTCAAGTTCTCGTCAGTAAAATCCTTTTATAAAGACATTTTGCAATATTAGGGCACACACCGACAATATGCTTCAATAGTATTCTGTTATGTACACATGTGCCATGAGCCTGGATAGTTTTCATGCATGTGTTGATATTTTAGTTTAAAATGTGAAGTGAAAATGAGTGAGTCCTGCAGGATGGAGTCAAAACAAAGCATTTATGTGATTTTAATTGGAGAAAGTTTACAGCAACTCTTTCTTTTATTTGCTCTGAGGGTTGTTTTACTTTAACCTCAGCTGATCTCTTGACCTCATAACCACAATGACTCAGTTTGTGTGCATAATAAACCTCATCACTAGAGGGCTCACCGAACAGAAGACATCAAGACAACAAGGTGTCTGTGTGATGTCGCGCCCGGAGGCGGATCGGGTCCAGCCGTCTCCCCTCCTATGCCCCTCCGCTCTCGTCGTGAGATATCAGGGACTGTTTGAAGAGCGTGCCTCTGAATTGGTCCAGCAGCGGTTGGTTATTGAATGTCGACGGCATGTCAGACTTGACATTTGGAGGAGCGAGTGGTTGGCATTTGTCTCCGCACCGGGCCCGGCCCGGCCCTGGCACTTCATGTATCATGCAGAGCTGCTCGGAGGAAAGGGAGAAAGAGGAAAGTTTACATATCGGCACGGACAGATGAACATCGCTTACTGAAGTGAATATGAGACGGACGGCTCTGATCCGTCCTCGATGGTTGTCCCGTTCACTCTGAGTCAAAGTGCTGCACAGATGCTGTCATCTGTGATTTGGATTTATTGTTTATTGAATTACATGAAGGAGATGTGTGTCATAGACCTCAGAAACATCTGCAAGATTGGAAATTTCATGTCTCTATGATTGGAAACAACTGCCCTTTTATCAGATACACGTTCTTTGGATTATATCATTGCATCCTTTTGCATTTGGAGCTAATGATAATGATGCATTTGGAGTTATGATTAAAATTCCCTGTATTGGCATGGTGAAATATTTCTAAATCCTGTTTTATTTTGAAGGTAAAGTCCATCACAATGTGAGAAAAAAAGAAGACAGCGATCACAGAATTTTTAGTACACTACATCATGATACAAATATGTAAGGAATAATGTGCAGTGAGCAAGTCATCAATGCAAAATAAATCCTTTATTTTGAAGTTCATTATTTCCCTCTGTCATGCAGTGGAGTAAGTATCACGTAGAATTTAACGGAAATATTTAAATGCAATGCGTCGTGTCATATTTTCACTTTCTAAAGGCAGACATTTTGATTTGTTAGAGCAGGAAAAGTTGGAAACTGTTGAGACTTAGAACATAGCACAGCGATCATCAAACCTGCAGTAACTCTTCCCACCCGGGGGCTCAGCCGGAGCAGGTTGTGAACAAAGCGTTGACATGTTGTCCCTTTTTAACACTGTTATGGAGCACTTATTAGCCAACTGTGGCGTTTTTACATCACTCACATGGGGTCGTGTTTTTCTGCACCCCATGTAAGCTCTGTCTTCGATCTCAGAGGGAACTCCTGAGAGGAACGTCTTGTCTCTTCGGCTGCTGTGTGCTCCACTCTGTTTTATAAAAGCAGTGAGGTTGCAGCCGGACAGCTAAACACAGAGCTAAAAGTTCACCATAAAGCTCGGTAAAGGCGACCGAAGCTGCAGACTCGGGTGGTAATTCTCTTTTGGTTCATCTGTATGAGCGACTTCTTTCACATTGTGATTTGATATTTTGCTGTTAAATCTGCTTTAAAGACTAAATTATCTGAGAGAAAAGAAGATATTTGTCTTTCAGCTAATGACAAAATTAGGAATGATTGACAATAAAATATCCATATCCAAGTTAGCAAACTACCTGCATCTATTATCACAACACGTGTACAGTCATTTAATAAAAACATAGAGTTTGGTGGACTTTAATCTAAAACTGTACCCCAAATCCAAGTATGTGGATGATATTTGATTCGCACAGTGACGCTAATCTTCCTGAAGAGGGCAGCATTGACTCACAGTTCTCATCGAGCGAGGTCTCACACTGAGGCCTCGACTGGAGCATGGAGCCGTCTGCGATCGGGTTCAGCGGTGGATATTTTATTCCGGGCTCCTGAGGGATAAAGGCTGCGGGACGCTCTACCTTCAGAGGCTGTTCCTGTGCACGTCTGCACCGCTTTGAAACAGGGAGCAAGGATGCGAAAGGTTGTGCCGGCTTAGAAACAACACGGTCGTATGCAAAAACATTGGGCTCGTTCAGGTGAAGTGCAACATTTTACCCTCCTGACACCATGACTTCCCTTTTTTTTCTGTAATTTCTCTGGCGTTACAGGTGACAGAACGAGAACAAAGCTGTGTTTTCAGTGAAGGATGGGAGATAAAGGCGCGAGAGGAGCTGGCAATGGATGGATGGGTGGGAAGAAAAACGTCATAAGAGCCCCTCCCGTCTCGGAAAAACGCACTGGAAGAAGAAATTACCCCATGGAAGTTAATGAAGTCTCACAAGTTGATGAGGGGAAAATTGCGGCGAAGAGGGGTCAGCGCTTTTCTCTTTAGCCTTTCCCTCTTCCAAGGAAAATGGCTGCGGTCAAGATCCATACTTTTAGAGGACGCCGAGCACTCCAACGCAGAGGTGGAGCGAGAGAGACGGAGGGGAGGGGGCCACCAAGATTAATGGTATTAAGTGGTAGCACTTGGCAACGCGGCAACATATCGTCCATGGTTCCCTATTCCACGCTGATAGTTTCATAGACCTTGGCTTTACACGCTGACTTTTAGCCGTGATTTACAGGATTCAAATAATCAAATAATCCGGAGGGGGGGGATTGGCTTTTCATCACCGCAAGACCTCCCGCGAGCGTCTTCGGTATACAGAGTGGCGTCAGTGCCAGTTTTATCGGGGAGACGCAGGCGAAAGGCCTTCAAAACACGCCGGTGTTTCCCTTCTGCGATCTTGGATCCGCCGGTTATCGCGCAAAAAACTTTCCGTCAGAGGTTCATTTATTCTCTGAAACTGTTTTTTTTTTTTTTGTTGCTGCTTTTTTTTGCCTCGGCTTTAATGTCGCCCCTGAAACCGGGAGAGGTGTTTGTGTTTATGTACATGCTGACATTTTGGATGCAACCCCGCGAACCCCCCCTTTGTAGATCATCGGATGGGGGACTGCAGTATTTTATCTGGCAGACACACACACACACACAGACGGAGCAACAGATAGGATCTATCCTTCTCTGGTGATTTGAAGTGATTTTGTATAATGTTTGACATTTTGATTTTAGGGCTGACATACTGTGATTTTATGGCCAATGATCACGACTATTTCTTTCTCTGGGGTTTCCTTTCACACGCAGGTCTGCAATAGCACAATAAGAAAGCATGGGACCTGCAATAATTCCTTTCTTTATCCAAATTTCAGGATATTATGCTAGGATTTGTATGGAGATGGTATATAGATTCATAGGTGCATAGACAAATGACTTTTTTGTAGCCAATCTCTCCTTGCAATCTTTATAGTTTTCCCATTCTTATCTCTTCTAACACACACGCACGCACACACACGCGCGTGCACACGTATATACCCCAGGTGTGTCACGCTGTATTTTCCAGGCGAAACACACGCGGCGTCGAAACCTCGCCTTTCTCTCCGGCGCGGCGGGGCCCGGGCCTTGTGATCAAGTCGAGCGGGGGGGAAGCCGACGAGGAGTCACTCAAGTCGCCCTCTCTTCCCTCTAATGAGCAAAGTGTCTCGTGGAAGCCGAGTCCGAGACAGCATGGGAGCTCCGGCGTGTGTGTGTGTGCGAAGTGCACTCACACACACACACACACACACGGGAAAAAAAAAAAAAGGCGCGGAGAGTGCACACAAACACACACCTTCAATGGGATGAAATCCGGAGGATCAGGACCAAAGTCCCGGCCGCCTTTGAGTAACTTTAAAAGGTCTCCTGGTGTTTTGGGCTGAGGAACGATGAGAAAATTGATGTGTGTGTGTCTGCACATGTGTGCGTGTGCATTTGAGGAGGGAATCGGCTTGTTGGACCAGACAGGGAGCCGTCATCAAAATCTCCCCTGGTCTATCTCAGCCCCTCAGCCCTCTACTTAAGACCAAAAGAGGCAAGAAAAGCGATGGAATGTGAGATAAAGGGGGGGAGAAAAAGACAGAGAGACGTGGAGGGAGAGGAAGACGGAGAGTGAGAGGAACAGCAGTGTAGAAACCCCTCAGCGTGTGTGCAGCCTCTCTCCCATCGTGTGCTGCGGCAGGCTGCCTCTCTCAGCCTATTCAAAGCGAGTGTGTGTTAGTGGAGGAGTGTGTGTGTGCGTGTGTGCGCGTGTGTGTTTCTTCACAGATGTCCTTGAACAGAACCCCCTCGGCTCTGCGGATCCCTGCTGCCACTGGAGAACATTTGACAAGCAGCAGGCTCTTGTTAGAGCGCTGTCAAATTAAAGGTGTGTGTGTGTGTGTGTAGGTCGGAGAGAGTGTGTGTGTGCATGTGTGCGTGTGTGCATGTGAGTGTGTGTGTTTCAGAGGCTCTATTCAGAGCCCTGTCAAATTAAAACTACCAAACAAACTGTGCGTGTCACACAGACAGGCCAAGTCGCGTGTGTGATGGCGGTGGTAGGCCTTGGGCTGCTTTGTCTGTGTTTGTTTGTGGGTGAATATCTGGTGTGCGTGTGTGTGCATGTGCGTGTGTGTTCTTGTGTGTGTGTGTGTGTGTGTGTGTGTGTGTGTGTGTGTGTGCAGGGGAGAGAAAGAGAGACTTGGATTTTGTGGCATGCATCTTTTTTTTTCACATGCATCTTCCACTTGTTTGCAATGAACAAATACACACACACACACACACACACACTGGTGTGAAGGAAGAATCTAATGAGGTGTGTCCAAAAGCAAAACATATAGTAAGTGTCACACACACACACACACACTCACACACACACTTGCACAGAGACATTCAACCTGAGCATACTGAAGACTTTATCTCCATTCAGATGAGTGAACATGATCATACAGTTTGTGGGTCTGAAACACAGCAACATGAGAATACAAGCAGATGTTTCTTTGTGCATTTTACAACAAATATTGTGTTTACTGTCTTTTCATTTCAGACTGAATGGAAATAAATCATTTTTAAATCTATTTATTAATGTTTCTCAGGAGGGAGGACAACATTAATTTGTACCTGTTTTCCCAAAAGTGCATCAAAGCAGCAATATGACAAATTATTTTCTTAAAAAAAAAAAAAGATGAAAACACTGAGGCGTCTGAAATAATGTAATGAACGTCAGGTGATGAATGATCATTGCAACTAAAAGGAAAGCTGTAGGTCTCCTGCAGGTGGTGTGGACAGACAGGGATTGATACAGCAACCTTTTTGTCAGGTCTCTGTGTCATTTACAGGATATCCCACTGTGTGCATGTGTGTGTGTGTGTGTGTGTGGTTGGGGGGTGAGTACATGCACAGTACTTTATAAAAAAGAAAATGCAGTCATCTGTTCTTTAAGAAGAAAGCACGCGTAACTCCCTGTCAAACTACAGTCTGACTTTTTTATATTTTGGTTCTTGAACACATGAAACAAAGACACACTTTTTGTTAATTAGCCAGATTAGCTGCCAAACTAAGCTAAACGCCTGCTTGCTCTAGCTTAGAAGAAGTAAATAATAATATTTCCCCAAATATCAAACTATTCCTTTAAGTGCTCACAAGCCAAAAAGGGTGGAAACCACACAGGATTCGGTTTACACTTAAGAGTAAGAGTTAAAGTAAGCCATGTAATGAAGAGTTTAATTTAAGAAAAAAAAAAACATTAATTTGGAGGAGTATTCCCAGCATGCTTGTGTGCGTACATGTGCATATTGTCGTGTCCGTGCACTACAGAGGCTGTGCCGGTGTTTTAACTTTGCCTCCATTAGCAAAATGTTATGATTTATGCAGTTGCTGGCAGACTAATATCTTTAGAAGTTTTTTTTTTTTTTTTTTTTCCTTTATCTTGTAGCCGGTGGAGCCGATTCATCTTAAAGAGTGATGAGGGGAGGTTGCTCTCTATGCAAAACGCATTAAAGCTAAATGAGGAGTCTATTACTCAAATCCCTCTGATAATCCGTTAGCTAAAGACCCCTGGCCGCTAACTAAGCAGATTAAGATATGTCATTGCCACCGCAACCGGGATGACAATAGAACACTAGTTATGATCTCACACACACACACACACACACACTCACACACAGACTTGCACCTTGCTGAGTGTATTGCACACAACACTACGTCTGCTTTGCATTCTGCACACACACACAAGCGTGCGCGGGCCTCACGTATGCACATAATGTTGGTCAGTTAATCCCACACTCTCACACACACACACACACACACACACACACCGTCCACACCCGCGCCACTTATCTACATACAGTGTCTCCTTGCCAACTCACTTCATAGAAT
>JBCAUF010000036.1:4997665-5009898 GCA_038406115.1 Haemulon aurolineatum
GGATTCAATTCGGCATTATCATCAAAGCGCACATTGCACAGGGTGTATAGCTTGCAGGATATCGGGCGCGCACACACATCTGATTGCACTGCCTGCAAACACACACACACACCCCACCACAAAGCCAAGATCACAAGGGGGTCTCTGTGAGGAGTCGTTGCGGCATGCTCCTGCAACAAAAGAGCGAGCAACACATACATTCATTCCTCCGCTGAACATGTGCGGCTCTACGGGGGGGACACCAACAATGCATCGCGTCGATACACTGCCGGTGACAGCCTGCCTGCCCCTGTCTTCTTATCATTAGTGCGTAATTACCCCCGCCACCCACCCATCCTCGTGTCTGTCTGTGGCGCTCAAGTTTGGCTTTCTATCCAACAACTCGGGATTGATTCTTAATTGCTTTTACGCATATAATTAAGTCGCCATTCAGCTGATCTTAATGGCATTCAGCCTGACCAATAGAGAGCGGGCTTGTCTCGGCGGACCGGCGCACAGGAGCGTCTCTGACAGGTTATGTGTGTGTGTGTGTGTGTGTGTGTGTGTGTGTGTGTGTCTGTAGACTCACAGGGAGCCTTCACATGTTGCTGACCTCCGCCTATTTAGAAGTTGAGTAAGGAGGGGCTTAAAGAGGAGCCGTGCTGTGACCGAAACGGGGACGGAGAGCCAAGGTGATGCAACGCTCAATGAGCCAATATTGGCGGAATAAAGATCCCTGAATGACCGCACCGGCGCGCTCCCGTGGGCTGAGGACCGGAGCCCACCTCCACGGTAAGACAGTCTCATTAAGAGGCAGAGAGGGCTGCTCGTGAGTCGTTTCTTTAATTTTTTTTTTGGGGAGGTTTCTTCTGAAATGCCAAGAGCGGGATCTGCTGCTCACCACCACCAGGCTCCTGTGCGGCTGTAACGTTACGCTCTCTTAAAGATGTCGAGGCTGTAAATGTGTCAGGGAAAAGAAAAAGTAAACATTCAACACGTGTTCGTGAAGTAGACGCGTTAATTACAGCAGAGGTGGACCCCCCCCTCCTCACAAGGCTCGTTCATGTAGTGATGCGAGGCTGTGATAAAGCCGAGGGGAAAAACACGTGGCACTGGTTGGCTCCCCCCACCCCTTCCTTGTTGTGGCTCCCCTTAAGAGGGGAGGATATGGGGTGGTGGGAAGTGACGGGGGGCTTTCCACGTTGAAACCCTCATGGTGAAAGGGGGAGGAGCTTATTAACTGAGGCTATTTCACCATAAAACCTCTTTAGCATTAGGCTACTCATAACATCAAGAGGACATGGGCTCACTAGGTTTTAAGGACAGGGGGGGCTTAGCCCCCAGGAGATGCACAGAATGTGAGCGAATGTTGAATTACACAAACAGCTAACAAAAACTGAGAAATTGCACTTTTTGGACAGATTTAACAGAACAACAAAGTTAAGATATGAACAGAGATATACAGCACGCATCTCAGGACGCACTGACTCTGACTCTCTCTTCCACTTTGAAGTGAAAGGAAACTCAGATTTATGATCAAATTCAAGCTATTTAAACTCATATTCTGGCCATATTAAATTGAATTTCTCAGCAAAATAATAGTAATAATAATAAATGAACGTGAAATTATTTAGTGGGGCTTGAGAATACTTTTGTGGGCTGCAGCCCCCCTAAAATGGGCCTATGATGCCACTGACATTATACATGTTATATTATAGGATCAGTTAGAAACGTTTATTGGCATATATTGGAATTGTTTCAGTGGTTTCATCAACATTATAGCAGATCCATACTGGATTTTTGAGGAGTATTAACAGTGTACAGTAAATAGTGCAAAAAGCCTCTGACCAGAATGCATTGGGCAGCAGCATTCATATTCTGACAAAAAGTTTGTAAAAAGCTATCATATGAGTCAAAAATATAACTGCGAGTCAAATTAAAATGGAGCGGAAAAGGAAATACATGGCTTAACGCATCCACCGGCATTCCTCAAACACATCTTCATCAGTGTCATGTTACGTGTCTGCCTACATATGTGATAAACTGATGTCAGACAATATCAGCCGGCTAATTTACCAGTTAGACTCTAATTGATCATGTAAAATCATAACCGGTCTGTAGTGACAGCAGTTTATGGGACTACTGTAACTAATGCTCGCAATATGACCATAGGGCGGATGTCTGTGTGTGTTTGTAAATTTACCAAATTTCATTATTTTGTACTTTCAAAATAATCATTAAAGCTGGATTATTATTTTTCTTTGCTCAAATACCAAAAATATACTGTAGATCTAACTCCTGAAATGTGAATATTTCCCGGTGTTCTCTATGTTATATTTTTATGAGCATGTTTGGATCTTTGAAGATTTTTTGAAAAATCCAAACATCCATGAATCAAGAAAGTAACTTGGAGACATCATCGCTAATGAAAATTGTATTTCTCTGTTGTACTCCTCTAACGTAACCAAATTGGTTGCTGGACTGAATGATAAAAGTAGGGTATGTCAACAGAAGTTGTGCATGCATGAGTGGCAATAACCCCAGCCCCCAACACACACGCACACACACACACACACACACACCACCCCCTTCCCACCATATCCTTGTCGACACACAGGAGGGCCTTTCTTTCTAGAGTTTTCTCTTTGCTCTCCTCATGCGGGGCTCTGTAGGTAACACACTACTTTGCGCATGTGGAGAGGACAGGACTCCTGCAGTGTAATCACAGCATACACGATAAGAATGATGATATTGATAGATGACAAACTAGGGGCGGGCGATATGGCAAAAATATCATATCACGATTTTTTAATAAGAAAATCATGATTCCGATTTTATCTCAATTCTTTTTTTCATTGATTGTCAAGTTTCTGAACCAACCAAACAATTTCCCTATGTAAAACATAGCCCCAATAGAAATAGACAATTTCCAAAAACCAAAGAACCTTTCTGAACAGGTTTTATTTAAATAGTTTGCGCAATTTTGTGCGAAGAACATAAACATCATCAGCGAGTAGCAGCACGAACGTGAATCAGTTCTCAATCACATCCGTGAATCATGAGTGCGCCAGCACAAACGTGAATCCTCTACAGCGGTTCTCAAATACGTCCGCAAGTCATGAACGAGCGAGTAAAGTACTGAAAACAGATGTATATGTCACAAAAAGAGGCAATTTATTACTTGGCCCGTAGATTTTTTCATCTGCCGGTCCCCTTGGCAGGTGAGCCAAAAAGTTAGTTTACAGCGCTGCCGTCAGCCATGCTGCTGCTGCTACACAAACAAACACAGCGCTGCCTGTGCTTCGTTATGATTGGTTGGTCAGGAGCACGTGAAACGTCTGATGCGTCTGTGCGGCAGCATAGAGCTGTAACATATAGAATGTGCGCTGTAGACGATTCTGCGATATCTCTGTTTTGTTAGATCATCAACACATTCTAATCGCACACGATCTAATATCATCATATCGCACACCCCTATGACAAACACACCAGGGCCCTGTACTACAAAGCGAGGTTAACTTACTCAGATGTAAGCCGGGGTTCAAGAGGGAAACCAGGGTTGACAAACCCCGGTTATCTCAACTGGTCTTAATCGGTACTATGACGCTGATTATGATGTTGATTTGTTGAACCTGCATTAACCTAACTAGCTTTTAGCGCGTTCACATAAAAGGAGCTTGTTGCCCGGCAACGCACCGTTTACAATGATGGCCGATCCCCATCCTTCCCTAGAGTTATGCAGAGTTCAAAATATAACACTTGGGCAGCCAGCAAAGCAAGGCAGGCTTGTTGGAAACGCATTGCTGACAGGGTAAATGTGTAAATAAAGTTTTATTGCGTTATGTTCTTCAAATCTGTGTTACGGACGATTATTATAGGCTGTAATGTTTGAAATGTATGAAAATAATGAAATTGCCTTGTTTCACAGGTTTGTTAGATCGTCTGTCAGAAAAATGGAAAAAATATTTTAAAGATGACGTTTGTGCATTTGTATTTTTTTGTAACTATCAGAGATAATAATCAGAGTTACACTAGACGAGTATTATCACGGGACGTTTGTTTGGTGAAATATGGTCGGTAACTTGCGGTGGAATTTTTACTTTACAAATTACGGACATGGCGCATTTACACAGGATCAAGATCACAGATGTCCTCCGTAATTATTACAAATGACCAGAGGTCCCCAGGTAATAATCCTGTGTGAATAGGGCAAAAGATGTTTTCATTTACAACCTGTTTGGTTTGGTAACTTGCCTGACAGTAATACTCTAAGCTGTCAGGATAACCTGCTATAATAAAATGGATCTAAGACAAATATGATAAAATATCGATATTTTACATTAAAAGTCCGCAATGTTTATAATGAAAACTCTCTCACAGATATAATATTTTTTATTGATAGAAATAACAGTAGTTGGTTGTGTTAACAAAGGCATAAAAGCACAAACATGCGCTGTTGCCCCAGTTTAAATATATAGCTAGACAGTCATTTGGATTTCACTTCATCTCCAGATAAAAGTCGCCTTTTTGTGTTATCTTCGTCATTCGGACCAATCCCGGCATGTCTCGGGACAAATTGTAGGTTGAGGGGTGGAGCTTG
The DNA here is from genome assembly GCA_038406115.1 of Haemulon aurolineatum. Taxonomy (NCBI): domain Eukaryota; kingdom Metazoa; phylum Chordata; class Actinopteri; order Lutjaniformes; family Haemulidae; genus Haemulon; species Haemulon aurolineatum. The sequence continues at coordinate 5,002,245 of JBCAUF010000036.1, forward strand.
TAGGAGTGGTTAAGAGGAAACCTCGACATATCCAAGAACATAACCTGCTCGGAGCAGGTTTGACATGCAGCGTATGTTGCCATGGCGGCATACCTCGGTAAAAACCTATCCACCTTTCGTAGTACGGGTTAATCAGGAAGTTACAGCACACGTCATCAAGTTACTCCCGAAGTTACCCTGATAAGCCAGTAACCTCGCTTCATAGTACAGTCCCCAGGCGTTGGCAAGTTCGGTTTTGATCACAAAACCGGTTTCCAGTATTGCTCCAAGAGACTGTTTGGTACAACTTGGTACGTATGCACACCCAGTTTCGTACGTGAGGCGGAAACGTGCTGCAAGGTTTGGTCTGTAAGGGACATTTTGTCACGCACATGTCAAAGACACATAAATATATGACCTTTTTCTTGTTTTTGGGAGAAAAAGAAATTTCAACAGGGTCCTCGTGTGTTTAGTGCTGAGGCCCTAATACATGCTAATGTTGATCTGTGTCTATACGGTGTGCAGAGTAGGGATGCAATGATTGCAGATTAATATGATGAATATAGATGATATATGAGGAATATTGAGTGATGGTCTGATAAAAAATCCCTGTTTGATGGTTTTACGATGATAAAGGCCTCTAGTTTGGTGCACCAGTCTAGGTGCGGCACAGGTCCACCACGCCAACTGGGGGTGTGTCCAGGTGCACTTCGTGAGTTTCGTTCATGGCGCACCCTGGCGCAAGTACTCCTCCATCCCTCCCACCGACGCAAGTGGGAGGGAAGGAGGAGAGGTCTTTTCGATTGTTATCTTTCTGTGAGGTACGGTACTCCCTATGGCCAATCCACCCCTGGCACCAGGCAGAGGATACCGGGTTCGGCGCACCTTCAATATATTCATAAATGTACGTGCTGATTAAGATCGTTGCATTGAATAGTGGTTGTTATGATTATTTATATATTTTACGGGTATTTGCGTTAAAATGTGCGTGAAACTGTGGAAAGCTGCCTGTGAGCTGCCCGGTCAGCCGGTGCGCCGAAAGCTGACCAGATTCGAGCTGGCGCACTGCGACGAGCTGAATCTGTGACGCCTCGCCCTGCTGCGCCGCCACACCTACCTCGGCGCACCTGGATCTAGCAAACTGCCGAATTGACCGCGCCCAGGCGTAAGCGTGCCAGACTTGGGATTCGCCGGCTGCGTCACCTCGTGTTGCGCCACCAAACTAGAGGCCAATGTATTAATTTCACAACATTATGTCTGTCTGGAAAGACAAAAATGCATTTAAACGCTTCTATTTTCACCTGATTTACATTAAAATGGATGCTTTTCATGTTGTTTTATCATTCAAAAACAATACTGTCCACCACTTTTTACATCATCAAAACGCCTAAAAAACAGCTTTTTACGGTGCTCTATGTAGAAAACAGTTCACTAGAGCCTCGTAAAAAAAAAAGCTGTGTAAAAAAAACAGCACTTCAAATGTAAATTTGATGAAAATGGAACCATTTAATGGCACTTTGTTGCTTTCCGTACAGATCTATAAAATCACATGAGCATTTTCAATTAGAGGTCTTGTTGTGTTTTGTTGCCACAACATTTCTTTTTTGGCTTTTGTTTTCCAGTTGCCACCTCTCTAAATCAAACAGAAATAATACAGCACATAACAGAGTGCAAAATAAAAATAAAAAACAATGTACCGTAAGTCTACACAGAACCAGAACCATGTCAGTGTAGATGAGGCTATACAGTTACAAAACCATGAGTCAAATCATGGTCAAATAGGGAAATTGGTAAATTGCTGCATTCCTCTGTGAACAATCATTTGCCAACACATAGACCGTAAAAACTGCATGAGGGTACAGTATAATGTGTTTACAGATGGTTTTGATCACAGCCAATAATCATTAATGGCCTGCGTTCGTTTTTTTTGTCTGAGGTGGGATGCAAATTTGGTTGTCCAACTTCAGGACGATGTCCATCCACCTCCCCGAACTCTAAAACCTCACTTTTTGCCTCATTGCAGAAGGACTCACTGCTTCCATAGACACAAATGGTGTGTCAAAGAATCATTAAATATGAACAAAAGGAAGATGATGCTGTCCAGGTTGAAATACCTGTGGTGTCGAGGGCATTTTATGGATGCTCAGATGGACAGTTTTATGTAAGAATGGGGGGAATCTGCTGCATTTGCTCCGTGGCATACAGTGTTTGTGATGTTTATTGTGATGATGAAGCGTTCCCATGGCTTGATCAGACAGTTTTCACAGTCGGCTCCGAGATATTTCATTGTTGTCTTTTGTGAAGCATCAGTCCGGACATGTTTGGACTGGTGGAATGCCAGGAGACCGTCCGACTCTAGCAAAAAGAGGAGACGGTGAGGGTTTGGAAAGATGCACTGAATGGTGTGTAGAAAAAGAAGAGGACGACGTGAGGGTGCATGCGTATCTGCAGCAGTGACAACACCAGGTCAGCTGCTGTGTCAGAGATTAGACAGCTACGTGCAAAAGCTCTCTGTTTAATGCGATGCGAGGCAGGGACAGGGAGAATGGTCAGAAAAAAAACAAACAGGGATGGCTCTATACGCTGCGACCACTGAGGGGCTCCATTGCATAGTGAGGCGAAGCTGTCGGGTGTTTGCTCAGGAATGCAGCAGTTCACTGACAACATCTCAAGGCATGACACACCAGGTGTGTTCCGTGCTTGCGGTCTGACAATCTGCGTGCAAGTGCAACTCATCAGGAGTGACTTTCATGCCATATTTAGATTTCCGTAACCTTTGTGGACGTGTGTTATTTGAGGTAATGTGCTCGGCAGGTACAGTATAGACCGCTCAGATCTGCAGCAGATGACATTTTGCTGGCATTGTGATCTTCCCGAGCAGGTTGACAACTTTTTGTCACGCTCATCGAAACCTCTCTAAATCACACAAAGGCCTCTGTTTATGGTTCGGCAGATCTTACGGTGACTGAGATGTCTCCGGCGAACAACATGTCTGAGGCTTTGCAAATTCTAAATACGTAAGGGCATTGGAAAACAGGAAAGCAAACACATTCCCAAACTGAGCCACCTTCATTCATTCACTGACGATGTCACCTCCATTGTGGTTTTGTGATTTCTGTTGTGTAGCTTTTGTTGTTGTGTTGTTGCTTTTTGCCAAAGTCGGTTGTCCAGTAGGTCTGCCTTCACTAAATGTGAAATCTTCTAGATCCAGGTGAGCACTGTGTTTTTCATCTGCATGATTTTACAATTCCCTAAGTTCTTTATAGTAACTGATAACAAGATTTTTTATTCAATATGTTTAATGATATGTTTAATATCACTTCTTGTATCACTTTAATGGTTAATTTATGTAGCATTTAAAAAAAATTAATTAAGTAACTATCTTGTGAGCCTTAAAGTACCAAGGTATGTAGTGGTAGTGGTAATGATGGCGATCATGCCAGCTTTGTAGTGTACTTATGTTGTATGGCTGCACAATGTATCGCAAATTTATCATCATCGCGATATCAACATGCTCAATATAAACCTATCGCAAAAGACTGACTGAGCTGTGATAAATGCCGTGTTTCATGCTCAACGTATTTGACCAATCAGATGGAGCTCTACTAGATACGAGTGGTTGAGATCATGAAGCGTGTGGAGAGAGAGCGGGTCCTGAGGAGCTGCAGAAGATGATCTACAGTAGTAATATTGGAAGATGACAATATGTCAGTTTTGTCACCTAATCCCAGAAAGACATTAACACCATATATTTAAGTATTTGTTTATTTATCACAAGTCACATCGTCATCGCAACACTTGACAGCATTGTTGCATATCTCATGTTTTCCTAATATAGCGTAGCCTGAGTATTTGCAGAGCAACTGGATTGTCACTTGGTTGGATGGTTTGAGGATATGCTGACTCATTGTGAGCAAATCATAATCTGTTGACATGAATCTTTCAGCTGCTGAGCATATGTACAAACTGTGCTACCGTGTCACTCATCAAGAATCTACTTTACGAGAGTCAGGAAGGTGGTATATGTACTCATAAAAGTATGTTGTATATCAGGGTAACGCCTCTGTTGTATGTTATGTGTTTTTCCGTGCTTAAGTTGTATTGCTGCAGCAAACAAAGCATTGTGAAACATTTATTTGGAGTCCTGTTTCTGTATATCCATCATTCACTCCCCCTTCAACTCTGGTTTGGTCTCCACCAGATACTGAGATCTTTTCTGTCTCTCAAGTTGCTAAATTTAGCAGCTAGTCTCTGATATCATCAGTGGTTCCTCTGGGCAGGTAGTGTACAGTGGATATATCAGTCCTCTTGAAACGGCTGCCTGCTGTTGCTGGAAATGGAAATGTTGCAGGGTCAGATGATAATTCTGATGTTCGTGCACACTTACTCCAAGGCACAGGACACTATGCAAGTCAAGATCAACCTTTCAAGAGGCAGTCTATTTTGTTTTACCTCAGATACAGTAATAGTTCAAATTGTGTTGTGGTGTTTGTTGTGCGGTATGTATTTGTGGTAGTGTTTTTGCTGTTTCCCTGGGGTTGTTGTTGCTGGGCCAAGGTCTCTGTTCCATTTTGGAAATAATAAGACAGGCCGACCTCGACTCGGGTATGTGTGCGCTTGTGTGTGCTCGTGTTGCAGCAGGGTCTGCTCATTGATTATCATCAAAATATGCCTTTGAAAAGGTTTTTACAGCATTGCTGCACTCTTTAGCACAGTGATTTTACCTCTATTGTCTTGGCGGGGGGGTTTAGAAAGTTTTTTTTTTTCCTGATGGATTCACTGCTATAGATTGTGTGTTTGCAGCACCCTCCTCCCAACTGCCACAGCACGCAAAATCATTTGAATGCCACTTTTAAAAAAAATCCTGGTTTGTGCACTCTGTATTAAAATCCCATATCTTCTCATTCCCAATTTCCTTATTGTAAGAATGCTTTTTTTAACATTTACCTTTCTGTGCACAGTGTAAGAAAGAGGCTGTCTATCATGACAAAACAGAGCTTGTGGAGTCCCAATCATACCGCTGCATATTGGCTTTATTGATAATAGACACGGCACAACAATGTGATGCATAGTAAATTTGGCTGGCAATAACGGATGCTATTCTGTGTTGAACGCACCGCGTTGTGCACCATGTCGGACGGGTGCTACAGCGCAGATGTGGAGGAGCTTGTATGACAGGTTGGTGTTGCATCTGCATTTTAGATAAAGAGAAGTAATTCATGAGTCCCTCTCAGCTCAGTTCATTTTCTGCTTCAGAGATGGTGTAGCAAAGTTTAGGAAAAAAAAGAACTAAATTAATTATCTTTCAGCTGCGTGCCTCGCGACTTCCACCAAAAAAAAATGGGGCCCCCGAGAGAGAAATACTGATGCCGGTTAATGTGTAACTAAGTGGCATCCTCCAACCAACAGCAGGCTAATATTTCTGTGGCTGCAAAGCTTAATCGAGGTCAGTAGGGCCTGACCTTCAAATAAAGCTGAAAGCTGCTCTTGGGTTTTTGTGATGGGGTTAACTTGATTTAGTTTTTTCATGTGAGGGTTTGAGACAGCACCATTGTTTCAGCAGGACATGTGAAAAATACCTTGAGGAGGGACCTTAGTGACTTTTGCACTCTTTTATTAGATGCCAGTTCCCCCACCAATTAATCAAATTTTATTTTCAGTTACAATTTTCTCCTCTGACAATTATGAAAACAAGATAATTGAGATAAAACAATTATTTTGTGGATCCTGGAGAAGGTTTTAGAGGTTTAGAGAAGGTTTCTGAGATTCTGACGGACGTATTAGAGGTCCTGGAGAAGGTTTTAGAGGTTCTGGAAGATGTTTTAGAGGTTTTGGAGAAGGTTTCAGAGGTTCTGGAGGATGCTTTAGAGGTTTTGGAGAAGGTTTCAGAGGTTCTGGAGAAGGTTTTACAGGTTTTGGAGGATGTTTGACAGGTCCTGGAGAAGGTTTTAGAGATTCTGGGAGATTTTTTAGAGGTTCTGTAGAAGGTTTTAGAGGTTGCAATAATGCTCTCATTTTGTCTTGTCTTATGAATCCAGCACACCCCTTTCCTTGGCAATACCCACCCCTACTGAGAACAAGGAGTGAAATGCTGGTCGTCATAGAGAGGGAGAGACGTGATTACGTTTAAATATGGAGGACAACAACACACATTTTCAGACAGTTTCTCCTGGAAGACATTTCATCATGTCACACTTGGTGGCTCCCATGGAAGCGTACTGTAACAGAGGTGTAAAGGTTGCAAAAAGGGAGCCGGAGAGGAGTTTGAGAAGTTCACACTCAACCCGACTGGCTCAGTCATCAAGTACCAACCAAACGATTGACCCCTCTCAACCTGAGAGGATCATGAGCATCTGTACAAAATTTCGAGGTGATCATTCCCTTCACTCGAAGCCACAAATGTCAGCCTGGAGGAACAGTGAGGAGATCAGCAGCATCGTTAGAAATTCATTGTCAGGGAACCACAACCCATCCGACAGCTTTTTGCGATTCTTCAGCCTGGCCCAGAGTGTCATCAGTGCATTTACATCCTCCACCATCAAACCATTTATTTATTCATTCATTTAGTTATGTTTCCACTGATTAGGGAACCTGCTCTCATTCATACACCCTTAATTGCCTTCATTACAATCTACTCTCAAAAAGGAAACTTGAAAAGCAGCCTCATAAAAATCTAATTAGACTCTTGATTAGGTTAGCAGTTTGGTGAGATATAGTCTGTGTCTTGGCATGTCATTAAGTCAAAATATATCACGTGACATTTCGCTCATAGCCGCGCTGGGATTTACTGCTCACATCCACCACAAGAAGTCTGTGTGCTTTCCCCACTTCCTTGAAGCGGTATGTTTTCTTATTCCCACACTGTGCACCATGTATGGCCAAATAGAGGAAAGGCAGTTTCATGTAAATGAGGCAGGACAAGGCTGGATTATCAACTGGGCATAGAAGCAAAGTCTCCTGGAAAGCTCCAAGACCTTCATTATGTTAGTCTTATATGTCTATATGTTGCATATTCTTACTGCAGTAATGTGTGCAATCAAATAACCACATAGTAATTCTGGGGTCAGAACTGCACACAGTGTGAGGAACCAGTGGGGGCCCAGTGGCTTATTTTTACTCCAGGGCTCTGTAACAGTTCACTCTCGCCAAGATAAGGTGTTGGGATTTTTTGAAAACTGAGGTTTTGTAGGCAACCGTCTATTCCGAAACCTCCTGTCACCCTGGGCTGACGAGTTTGGGGTCAGCACAGCCATCTGCAGTCCCTCTCTGTGCTGAGGGAAATGCTTTCAGAAGTGCGGCACCATTATACACGCCTGAATCATCCACAACCAAAACCCTCTTTTTCCAGGCTGCCTTGCCTCCTGTGCCCCCAATGCTGCTGTATCAGCAGTGTCTCTTTTTGCCATTAGCTGAGTTTCTTGGTGATTTACTTGCAAATAATACTGCTAATAACTGTATTTTCATTATTGCTTAACCAATTAATCATTCAGTCCAGGGAAAGTGCAAAAAAACCCCCCTCCCAAACCCAATTTAAAACGACACAACAGGGAACATGAGCAAGTCCTCTAAAGCTGCAATGATTAAAGGTCCCATATTATGAAAACACATTTTCTCTGGTCTCTACATATATAAACTGGTCCTACCTGAGCCTACCAACTCCCAGAATGAGGAAAGC
>JBCAUF010000036.1:5090067-5109232 GCA_038406115.1 Haemulon aurolineatum
TTGTCTTTTCATCAGCTTTGGTCCTCAAGTCACTTTTTTCAAATCCTTGACTCACTTTCTGTCTGTCTCTTCTCTGTCCGTGCAGTTCATCCTGATCTTCACGGTGATCCAGTACAAGCCCATCACCTACAACGACTACGTGTATCCCGGCTGGTCTCTGGCCATCGGCTTCTCCATGGCTCTGTCCTCGGTGGTCTGCATACCCATCTATGCCCTCTACAAGATCTCAAGGTCCCCAGGAGCCACCTTCAGAGAGGTACAGCGCCCCTCCTGCACCTGTTTCTCCTAGTTTCTCCTCGAGAATTGTTTGACGTCACATTTATACCACGGCTCCGTCATCATCATGCATGCTGGCATCACGACGGAATATGTTGGCTAACTAAACACGGAAAGTTTAAAACTCCTGAATTTCAAAGCAAGTTGCGTTGCACACAAAGAGAAAGAGGCTTCCCAACTGTTTGAAACTGAAATAACTGAAGTGTGAATGCTTACAAAAATGTGCTTCCAGTCGAAAAGTTTTGTCCAAAAACCCTGTAGGCAGTTGAATGGTTGATTTGGATGTAAACACTGAAAGTAGTGGAGCTAATAGTTGAAGTACAGGAGGTGAAAGTAATTGAAATGTCAGCTGATGTGTACACACTGAAGGCAGTTGAAGTGTCACTCAAAGAGTAAAGCACCGGTCAACTAAAGTGTCTGTGCTGTAAATAAGGGTCAGTTGGGTTTTAAGCAGACGACAGGTGAAATGTCAGTTGAAGTATTTGAACAAGTTGAAGCGTCAGCTGGTGCGTATTTACGTATCAGGCCGGGAGGACTTGAACTGTCAGTTGAAGTGTAAGAGATGAAAGCAACAGAGATGCCGTTTCAACTGAAAAACATTGAAAGCAATTGAAATTTTAGCTGAAGTGGGCTTGTCAGAGTGCACTGAAAAGAAATGAAAGCAGTTTAAGTAACACCTGAAGTTGAAGCGCCAGTTATAGTTAATGCGTGCACGCTGCATCTGAAGTGCATCAGTTGATGAGAAAAAAAGACGTTGTTAGTTGATGTTTAGTTGATGAAAGCAGTTGAAGTGTCGATCAGTGAATGCAGGCTTTAGTATTATTTTAAGTATTATATAAAAACTTATTTGTAATTTATTTTTATAGTAAGCAGATGTAGTCATATTTACACAATGGATGCGTAAACTGCTATATTTAAAGGCTGAATATAGAGAATGGTTATTAAAAGCTATATTTTTTCAAAAATAATACATCCATGAGGTGTTTAGAGGGGTGCATAATAAAAGTGTAGCGTTTCCTTGAAAAATTATATTTAGTCTGAATTAGATAATTTAAGAAGTTTAGACGGTTCGACAATGACTTTGTGTTTACATCGTACCAGCCAATAGTGGGCCGCTAGTGCAGGTTGCCAGGTATGACCTCTATAATAATAATCAAAGTGTTTTTATTGGGTTTTCAACAAGTATCCCATCCATACAGAAAAAAACCGAACTCAAGTCCTACAGCACAATGTAAGACTAACCTACAAAACAATAACACAACATCCAGGTATGATCTCTATGCTCGGCACAGCTAGGCTGGCACTGGGTAAAATGGAGGGGTCTGCAAGACCCGTGCGTTATCCGTCCGAGAAGGGCGAAAACTAGAGTCATTATCGGTGAACTCAGGTAAACTCGGTCGACTCAGGTAAAGGATTTCCACGGCGTCAAAACGCACGCGGAAATGGCGACTTTTCACCTCGATCGGTAAGCTAGCTCTCTTGCTAACTTAGCTAACGTTACCTGTTGGTCAAACTCCTCTGCAATACTTTGTTTTCGCTTTCGAAATTAGTCGTTACCCTGTGCGATTCATCACTGGACAAGGTGCCGGCTGATCGCAACAAACCTGGCAACCCGACTGCTGGAATCATTTTTTTGTTGTTGCAACTACAATCTTGAGACACTTGATATTCTTGATATTGATATTCTATCGATATTCTACCTGGCTTGATTTGGTAAATATCTCTATAATTCTCTGACCGATGTGTCGCTCTCTCTTCCTCAGCGGTTGAAGCACGCCTGCCAAGCACATCCAAAGTGGGGCCCCGCCCTGCAGGAGCACCGGACAGGCCGCTACGCCCCCATGGCCTCCGAAGACACCGTGGAGGCCCGTCCGCTCAAGGAGAAGGAGGAGCTGAAGGAAGAGCTGAAGGAGGAGGAGAAGGAGAAGGAGAAGGAGAGGAAGGATGAGATCAGCCTCACCATCCAGGGAAGCAACGGCTCCACCAACACACACAACAACCCCAACCCCAGCGCATAGGCGGGCGACCCCGCTCTGTCGGCGCTAGCGGGGGCGCTCGCACCCCACCGTCTCCTCCTCCTCCTCTTCCTCTTCCTCCCTTCTCCTCCCTTTTCCTCCATCCTCACCCCCCGCTTTCCCGCAGTCCTCTGTGGGGGAGATCCCATTCGCTGGAGACCTTTACATATTGTAAGGGCTTATTATATCTATCCTAACCTCTTCTATCTATCTGTGTGTTGTCTCTAGATAAACGGAGAGAGAGTGAGAGAGAGAGAGAGAGAGAGAGAGGGAGAAAAAAAACGAAAGGAAGAAAAAATTGGGTCATCATCCAAAAGATTTGTGTGTATGTTAGCGTGTGTGTGTGGGTGGGTTGTTAATTTGTTACACATAATTTAATAATGCAGTTTGTTTTTTCCTTTCCTTTTTTTGTAAAACGTGTATATGTCATCCTCGTGTGCAGTCAGAGGTGCGGTAGATCGTGGAGCTGCATGCGTTTCGTTTTTTCGTGCATGCGGCGACATAGAGACACACACTGTTCTCCTTTATTCTGTTAGCTGTTATCTGTCGGGGGGGGGAGATCGGTGACTTTCTAGCAGCAGGCGGATTTTTTTTTTTTTTTTTTTGACAGCTGGAGACTGGTTGCGACGCGACGCACAGTGGTGCTGTAACAAAAGAGGAGCAGGGTGAACTGTGCCTGTACCGGCCAATTTACAGTTGGGTGACGCTGGAAAAGATGGAAATGGAAATAGGCTCGATGCCGTGGCCAGAGAGAGAAAAAAAAAACACAAAAAAAAAAGAGGCGCACACACTCATTCACACTCATACACTCACACTATTGTACATTTTTACAGCACACAGTGACCTCAACCATAGTTGATCTCAGCTTAAGACTAAGCCTGTTGTTTTTTATGCTGCTTCTTCTTTAAGAGAAAAAAGAAATTCTACAGAGCACAAATATTTAACAAACACCCGAGATGGCAACTGACACTTCTAGGGCTGATTTTTTTTTTTTTTTTTACTGTGGAAATTTCCTCCATTTTTCTCTTTTTTTTTCCACTAAAGCTGCTTCAAACTCAGCAGAGAAACATCAGCAAAACTGCGCTGTACTCTCTGCCTCCACACACACACACTCACACACACACATTTGCTTCCAGTGTTTTTGACAGAAGAGATCCCAGTGCCCATTTCTCAGGGTCCAAGCTGAAGTTGAACTTTGTGGTTTTATTGTTGTTCCTTGCCTGTGGAAACCTTGTCTCGACCAAGGTGGCCTGTTAAAGATTATTAGGGACTGAAACCACCGAACTTTCCCACTGCTCTCGAAAAAAAACAAAACACCTACACACGCATACACACACACACACACACACACACACACACAAAACAGGTGGATGCAACTCTGTATAATGAAGTGCCATCTCTTCTTAAGTCTTCCAGGCATTCTTTTGTCGAGTGAAATGCATCTTGGGATGTGGTCTGTGACGGAGGATCCGGGGCTAGAGGAGGTAGCCGGCGAAAGGATCGATCGTACGTGTGTCGTAGTCTGTGTCTCCCGTGGGTTCGTAGCAATCTGCCCCGTTTAAGGCATGTTACCAAAAACATTACCTGAGTTACCTGAGTCCTGCACATGTTTTTGGTAACATATATTATTACTGTATATCTCAGAGAGGGACCGACATGCGGTGTCTCTTACAGTCATTGGAACCTTTAATGTATTTACAGGCGTTTTTTTTCTTTTGAAGCTCTGAGCCAAGCTGTGCTGTGACAAGGAAGCAGAGAGATAAGCAGCTTGTTTCCAGAAGAATACAGAATAAAAAAAAAATCACACATTTAAGGAATTATGTAGGTTTTAAATGTAGCTGTATAGTATCGTTCTCTCTGTAGGAGTCTCCTTTTTACCTCTCATCATTGTAAAGTAACTTAGTAAATAATGATAAAGACAGCATATGTTTATTTTGTACAAAAAGTAAAAACTACAGAATCATGATTAACCGTGTTTACCATTCCTCGTCTGTGACTTGATTTGTTGCTGTTTCGTTGGAGGGCGTGGCAGGGTCGGGTTTTTTCCACCCCCAAAAAATGTGTCCGAGACGGCTTTGTAGCGGCGCGACGGCAGAGGTTATAGCGGCGGTCTAAATACAGAACAAATGCACAAGGAGAGTTTTGTTATATGTCACCCGGACGGCCGTGTGACGATCACGTGCTCTCTTGTCTTTTTTTTTTCTTGTTTTTTTCCCGGACGCCTGCTCAGGTGGTAGTGAGACGCTTTTAGCTTCACGGGCAGGGAGGATTTTTGGGGATTGCGTCAGATGTGGCTTCACATCGTAGTTTCAGTTTGTCTTTCTTTTGTTTTGTTTTGTTTTGTTTTGTTTTGTTTCTGAGCTGTGAAATGATCCATGAAATCAAAGATGCCAGTAAGAGCTTGGAATATCTTCACATAGATTTAAAAAAGATGCGGCCTATTCCACAAAATGGTGAACTATTCCTTTAAATGTGCATTCTTATCAGGCTTTTCATCAGTTTTTAGCAATATTGAAGCACAATTGCAGACTAAATCTACACATCAATTCTCGTCTTTCACCACTACGCCCCGTCATCATGCCCGAGGATTGTGATTGATTGTGACGTGACAGTGCAGTTGCTCCTTTAATCCACAAGATGGGGTGATGCTGACACTCAGGGTAGTAAAAAAAAAAAAAAAAAGAAAAAAAAAAGGCACAACAGAGGTATAACTGTGAACTGAACACATGAAGGTCCCACAGACACAAAGATTTCCCGTGGCAAAAAAAGAAAAATGTTAACGAGAGGTCGACGCCGAGCGGTCGTGGAAATAATCGTGATAAGCACAGGGAGCATTCTCAAAACAAGCACACATTTATACCCAGGTTTTTGTTCTGAGATTATAGAAATATTACACTGGTTGCTCTCATAGGTGGAGACTTGTTGCCTTGGTCAGTAGTTAGCGCTTTTTAACCTTTCCGGTTTTAGTTTGTCCATAAACAGCAGACAGTATCTTCTAGTACGGTTTTATTTTCAGTTCAACTACTGCGAAACCAGGTGCTCTACCATCTGCTAAATGCTATCCGATCTGAGGAACATGACACTTTCCTAAATGAGGTTTTATTTGCTGAAAAAGGTGAATATGAACTTAACTATTCTCAGTGTACATTGGGACGGCTTGTAGCTCAGAACCGTGTCCTGTTTGTGATTGCCTGTCTCCTGTGTGTGTCCATGCTGTAGTCAAGTGAAGCTTAGCCACCGTGTTACCATGCTATCTCTCTCTCATATAATACCCCCAGCCCGCACCATCTCTGCTGGCCCCCCCACACAACTCTTCCTCCCTTTGTACAGTAATGTAAAAAAAAATATATAATCGGACTGTGCGTATGTGAGTGTTTACCTTTGCTTTTATTTTGGCGGGTGGGTTCGTTGTGTTTTTGCGGGTCGAGGGAGGGCGGGTATTGTTTTTTGTTTTTGTTTTTTGATTTGTAATTTTTTCTTGTAGTGTAATGTAGAAGACGTCAGGTGTACTGTGTACTCTGTGTGTAGTGGAGTAGCTCTTACTGCTGAGCCTGCATGTAGAGCAGGTGTAGTGTCAGTATTGATGTCAATGTACCTCTAACCTATCAGAACTAGCCAAGTCCTATTCTGCTAATAATATACAGTCTATCTTTTAAGAAAAAAAAAACTTTTTTTACTAAAAGAGGAGAAAGAAAACTACATATTTTATCTTCGGATTTTAATCATTGTTTATCCATGTTCAATGACATTTTTTTTGTTTGTTTTTGTTTTTCAAGTCGTATTCGTAGAAATATTAAGATAAAAGCCAGTTAATATTAAAAGCATTTCCAAACAAAAAGCTTTGGATCGAAACTTGAACTACAAAAGAATGGTTAGTTTGTGGTGTAGATGGCGCCTGCAGCTACGTGACGATGCTTTTTTTTTTTTTTTTTTGCGTATCGCGCAAACTTAAAGCTAATGTTTTACACGGCGCAGTGCCATACACAGTCATACATCGCTGTTTACCTTTAATATTCTGTGGCCCTTAACCCAAACAGTTTGGCTCTTTCTGTTGAGTTACGAAATGTTACGAATCGAGCAAAATCCAAAACACCAAAATTACTCTTCAGCCAAGTTTGAATTAGCATTATCAGGACCCGTTAACCCACATTTTCATTCTTGTGCAGCTCTGATGCATGATATCACAACATCCTGTTTTATGTGGACTTTTGAGGCAACTATATGGCATATATGTGTCAGACAAGGGTCCAGGTACCGTAAGATTTGGATTTATTTCACCTGTAAGTAAATTAAATCTTCAGTTTTCTGGCCACCAAAAGATTAAGATCCATTTGGTCGTCCAGGAAAGCAAAAAAGAAAAGGAAAAAAAACACACAATTGAGAATAGTTAATAACTGACCCATGTCTTCAAATACTAATGTACTATTGCCTACTATCATCCTACACTGAAGTGGCTGTGCAGAGTCACAGATGTTGAAGAACGTGAACTATGTGAAGCATTTTTATACACAAATTAACAGCACAACTGCTCGACTGTATTAAAAACTGTGATTTTACCTTGTTTCTGTGGTTCTCTGTAAATTACAGGACGTTACCTCTTGAATTTCCTACTACTGCTCATACAAGCATAATCTCATGTTTCAGCACTTTAAAGATTATCATTTTTTTTATAAGCAACAGGAAAAAACAAATCTGTAATCAGAATAAGAATTCACATTTTTCATTTTGGAAAAAAGAAAACAAGTACAGTGAAAATAATGTCTTATTTCAGTGGTCGGGCTTAAAGAAACTGTCCAAGTGTCAGTGGACGAATGCTGTGTTGTTGCTATGCCAATGTGAATTGTTTCACGGGAGGAGAGGAGGGGAAAAGCACAAGTGAAAAAAGAGAACACAGTTCTTCTGGTATTCTCTATCATATCTATCTGTCTATCTATCTAACCATGTCTGTTCTTGTTCTTCAACCTTTAGGGCCAAAATCCATTGAAATGTCTTAGTCCTGTCAGCTGTATATCGTAAACTGTTGAATTACAAAAATGGTAAATAAAATCTATTTTAAAGATCAATGTGCTGCAGTGCTCTTGTGTCGTTTCACAATGCATTCTCTCATGCCACTCATAATTCACAACTCTGAGCATTTTATATTATTAATCTGATAAATATTTCACATTTTTATTCAACATACCTCCACTGATTTTGTTTGATGTTTGATATGATGAAAATGTTGGTGTTTGTATGTTTGGAAAAAAAGACTATTTGAAAAAACTAAACACCTCAAACAACATGAACAAAAACGTGTAGTATCTACATGACCAATACTGTCCCATAACTTATTTAAAAGTTGAATTCATAAGAAATAAAATGCACCATTGCTCTGTTCAGTACACTCCAGGGTTTTATGTTGTTTACACAGTATATAAGTTTTGCTAACTTTCGCTCCTTGTTATCTTTACTTACTGTTTTAATTGCCTTCACCTGTCCTCTTGTGTCTTACCTGATTCTTGTTTCCTCGTTTCTCTCAGTTTAAGTCTTTCTGTTTGCACATTGTGGGTTTATAGTTTCTGTCTTCATGAATTAATGTATTGTAATGTAATGCAGTAATGCAGTGACCCAAAGAGAACTCAGACAGCATACTGGGGTCTGTGGTGGTGTTGGTGCTGCTCCTGGAGCGTCTTTCTTTCCACTAACACCACACTGGGTTCAGAGAGGTTCTTGAAGTCACTACACCTCCTCCTTTTCCCGGGCATCTCTCCATCATTGCTAGCCTTCCTCCTCCTCCTCCTCTTCCTCACACTTCTGCCTCGACTCTAACTCTTTGACTGAGGCATGTTGCGCTCTACAAATGAGAAAAATTCAACTGCATGCAGTGTGTTTTGAAGGGAACCAGTGTATCAAAGATTTAAACACTGCAGTCCTTCTCACACACCAGGTGCCAAATATGAATAGACTAAATAATAACGTCCCACCTGCTGTATACAAAGAGTAGATCTTATATCATCTGATCATCTGAGAAATAAGTTTACAAGAATATGCCTGAAAACAACGTTTTGGTCATCTAGACGGTCATCTAGACCTTCATTAGATTAACCTAATGAAGGTCTAGATGACCAAAACGTTGTTTTCTAAATAAAACCTATGCAAGTTGATACAGTGTGCAGGAGCATCCTCTTTTCTTAGTACGTCGGCTATACTGGCCTTCTCCTACGCACCTGCCCTTCTTTTATTTGAGGTGTGCTCAAGTTTTTTGATGCCCACAAGAATATGCCTAAAATTACACTGGTTGCACATTGAACTACAAAGATGGATATTAGGCCTTTGCACTTGCGAATATGAACTGAAATTTCAGTTTGTAAGTCAGAGCACAGGACCTCGTCGAAGATTAGTTTTCACAGCAACAAGACGATGAGTCATAACTGGAGGCACTTCACTTCACTTTACCTCGGTCTTCTCCAGAGTCCAGAGTCATCAACTTCGGTGTGAACTCAACAAAAGACGTGACGCTGTCGAGGGAACACCTGCGGATATCTGGCGAGTGTGCACAGAGCAAGTCCGTGTTCTCACGGTCTTCAAGTTCACTCAAGATGGGATTCATTAATTTTCACTGTAATTATTATTTTCGATTTCTCCAGGTGAAATTATATGATTCTTCTATGATTCTGCACACCTTGGCCCTCACATAAAGTCCCATCCTGGGAGAGACTTTGCATTTTGAAATCATCGCATCATTGCATCATGGAGTGCAGGATTTCATTATCTGCCTACACCGCTACACTTGTTAGTTCACAATTATCTGGGCCTGCCATTGATTAACAATTGGTCTGTCCAAGATTTGGACACACGATATATCAGCTATGGTAGAAATATAAATAATATATAAATGCAAAAGGATTATTGCACTGAACTCTGTGGTTTGTGGTTGTTGCTTCAGTAAACGTTCTGCTCTGTATCTGAGTCAGAGGCCACCCGTGTTTGCCAGTGAGCTGCACACGGCAGTAACAGTGTCATGCACGTCTTTTCCACTAGATGAGGCTGCAGAGGCCCAACTCATGAGTCGCTCTCTTGTGTGGGACTGTGGCAGGCCTGTTCCTCACGATGACAGATTCAAACGAGCTATCAAGGTTTATAAGCTTCTGTCCCTGATAATGAGTCATTTGTGCCAGTCATCAGTGGCTGTGCATGTAAGCATATTCATTCCAGGCCTGCAATATGTGCAATATTAATGGAGTATGCTGAACTTCAGGTAGAAGTGATAATTGGGATTGTGCACAACATGAGGACCAACATATAAGAGTAGCTCGATTTAAATGTGTAGATGTCGTGCAATTTAACAGTGTGCAAATTATACTTTCCCTTTACCTTTGTAAGAGTTAGGGACTTGTAAAGCAGTACTATCAATACAGCAGACTGCATTCAACTAAATGAAGTCTGGAGCCCAGGGTCCCCGTTGCTCAAAGGTACGATTCCGACATCCAGGATGAATGACGGAGCTGAATTCACCGAATCCAAAACAAGAGCGTCCAGGCTTAATCAGTTGCACGCAGACCAAGCCAGGGTGAGCAGACACGGACTCATCAAGCCAGCTGAAACCGATCCTGGATCAGTGTGCCCACACGCCCTCCTCAAATAGACAAAGTACTGCAGACTGCCTGAATGCATAACTGAGTAGTGCACAAACACACTCTCACTGCTCCACTGAAACCATCACCATCACAATCCAAACAGTGAATTAACATCTCAGAAAAAACAAAGTTGTACCCGCTGCCCTGCATCTTCTCTTCTAGTCTTCTCCTCATGTGACACGGGAGGGAGTAAAACCTGAGGAGAGGAGACTCGGCTCACAGTGAGCAGTGGATGTAGAGTTGTACTGTAGCTGATGCACGTCTGTATAAAATGTCATTATCTGAAACTGACATAAAAGTTCCTTTCTGCAATGAAGAGGAGAGGATGATTTGCTCCTGTAAAAGCCTATGTTTTGTCTTAATTTTGTTCCCAGATTAGACAAATGAAGTTTAAAAGTAATTTTGTCATCCATCCAGATTCCAAGACATTTACTTACTGTCACTAGTGGAGATCACACACATGAATGTGCACAGTGGGTGGTGCATGATTAGACCCATTAGTGTTTGCAGTCTTCCCAGAGGATTTAATGAAGCCATGGTTTTGGCTAGTTTAATAAAAAAAAAAAACCACACACACTAATGTGACGGTCAAGGAGATTCTCAAGCTAATGGTGAGGACTGATGGTGCGGTTCTTCGTGCACTATCAAGTGAAAACACAAGAGGGCAGCATGGCTGTGGAGATGAGGCCCCACAGCAGACTTTTTTTTTTTTTCTCCTTTTTGTTTTTTTTAACTGGCACAGCTTCTCCGGCCAAGCCATTTTATCACTGGGTCGTAACATCCATCATGGTGCCACCAGGTTACAGGATTAAGCAACATAATGAACACAGCTATATGTCAATGGCTTGTTAAGTGTCCGCAGGAAGTACACAACACTTTCTTGCCCTCAGCGTTGGCTCGCTGTGTTTCCAGTTACACGTACACATTTTTTTTATCAGCCATCACATCGGCTAGGACAGTCCTGTTTGGGGAAGATAGGAAACAAGAAGGCAGAGAATCATCCCTTGGAATAGATTAGCGGTTGAATTATAAGTACCGGTCCAAACGGTGACAGACAGAGGGCAGTTGTGGCGTCCAAAAATTGTTGATTATAATCCTTGAATGCGGTCCGTACTGTCCTCAGAGCAGCACTGAAGTGGTGCAGCCTGCGTGTCAGGGGTGGCTGAAGGACATTTCCTAGACTGGAGTTTCCTTTTCTTTTCTTTTTTTTGACAGAAAGCAATTTCCCCGCTTGTGGCACCATTGTCGCATTTTTGTTGGAAAGGTGACTCCACTTCTGGGAATCAAACCTTTCTCCTTCACCGGAACTGAAATACTGCCACCACTGCAGGGTCACGGCGAGAAAGCTGCTGGTCCTCGGCTTCTGCCAGGTGAAATATACGGCCGTGACACCACAACGTTATGCCTTCATTAATAAGGTTGTGGAGTTTGAGTGGCTGTTATTGCTATTCAGATGATCTGTCACTAGCCTGAGATTAATGAATGCACTGAACAATCCTTCATCCTGATGTCAGGCAGTCATTGATCAATCTGTTTGTCCCACGTGGACATGCAAAATGCAAAGCAGAGCACATTACTTTAGCGCAGAGCTGGGACCTGCACCGACACGACTTCAATTTTTAAGTGTTAGCTCAGGGGATGTTAATGTGAGGCGGGTACGATAGCAATTTAGCATTGGATGTTCATAAAGTCTGAAAGTTGCAAGAGACAGATTTACTCCAAAAAAAAAAAAAAAAAAAAAAAGGATTGGTCTGCTGCTGACACGCCGAATCGATTGACAGATTGCTCATCTGCAACACTTTCTGATTCATGATTTGAGCAATTTATCAAACAACAGTGGCAAACGCTCTCTGGTTCTACTATTTTCTATTTTACACCATCCACCCATCCATCAGCTACACTTTACCCTTGACATTCAATCCCCAGTCAATCACACAACAAACAACCATTTAAGCTCATTTTCATGCCTAGAAAGGGTTTAACTATCTGTCAGGTATCTTATCTATCTATATATATCTATAGAGACGCCAATCACTCTAACTGTGGGAGGAAACTGCGGCTTCCCACGCCGGCAGAGGCAGAACAACTATTCACACAACTGAGATTCCCTCTGGTCTAAACTGTACTTTAAAAAACATGGCAAACCTTAAAGCACAACCCTTTTCTTCAGTTTTATATAATGAAAAGTCTATGAAGAAGCCTAAGAAGGGCACGGAGAATAATGAATCATCCAACACACACACCTTCAGTCGAAACACCAGTGTTTCCCTTCTGGCCAGTGATTTACTGTAGATTTGTTGCTCATTTGCTCCATGCTAAATAGCTGGTGCAGTTTGGTCTACTTTAACGAGTGCATCTTGTTGTTGTTTTTACTTTTGATATACATGCAATGTAATGGCGCAATGTGTAATATTTGTGCAATATTCTAGTTTCACTGGTTTAATCAGTCATACCGGTTTTTACTGGTTTTTGATGCTGAGTGCGTCCTCACAGAGCCAGCTAGTGTGATTTTAATTATTATTCTTGTGTAAAAATGTCCAGTTGACCTTTAATTGGCCCAACAATTGATCTGTAATTAAAATAATCATTGTTTGCAGCCCTATTTTAGCCCCTAATATGGGTCAAGTTGCAAAAAAACCTGCTGCACTTCCCATCATGCCACTCGATTATGTTTTTAAGTAGACTGTCCCTGCCTGCCTGCACAGAGTACAAGTAATGTCACTTGAGTCGTTTTCAGTTGAGGTGTCCTTAGCAGCACTCTGCCATGTTGCAGGCCCAGATGTAATTGCTAATTGGTTTAATAACAGCTGAGTTAAAACACGGCCTGACTCGTTGGGTTCATTCAGTGATGCAGTGTGCATCTTTTTTCTTTTTTATAGCAATCAACACCGTACTTTTCCATCCCACATCAGAGAAAAGTGAACTTTGTTTGAACATAATGCAGAATTTGCATTGTTGGCTTAGCTAAATGTTCGGCAGCAAGCCCGTCAGTCACCCAGTAATTGCTTTGCCACTCTGCGTTTCTCCTCAGATTACCAAAGGATAGTAAAACATGTCAGCGGTTGAATTGAAGGAAAAACAGTTTCTGGAGTGGGCTAAATGCACTGATGTTATTAAATTAACACAGCACTGCCTTTGCCAAGGTTTTCACAACATGTCCGTCTCTGCAAAAATGAGTGAGTTAATTCCTGTTTCCTGAAGGGCAACTTTGCATTGACTCTATAAATTAAATAACAGCAGGTGTTTTTTTTGTCAGAAGTACTGTATACTCCTGTTCACAGAAAATACTGTGGGGAAATATGTTCTCTTTGCACCTTTTCTTGCTCTTGATTTCCACAGGTGCCGAGTCAGTCACCACATCAGGTGAAAAATGACCATTCTCTACATTTTCGTCCTCTGGAACACAATGACACGTTGTTTCCTGTGAAAAAACAGGAGGAAATTTCATGCTTGTCCCGCACAATTCACCTTGCGTTTGGGAGTTTTTTGTATCGCATCACATCATCTTGATACACATTGATCTTGAACAATGATGTGAAGCATTTGTTTCACAAAGATCAATGCGTGTACCTTATTATCAGACCAAACAGCTTCATTTGACAGACATATCCATTCAGATTTTGTTTAAAATGACCTCCAAGATAGGATTTGCTAGATAAACATTCATCGCTCGCTTTACTCTGGAAAGGTGTGACTGACTGTGGGAGTTGAGCGCTGTTCAGGTAGAAGACAGGATGCATTACACAGGAGATGTCGATCGGTGGGGATGGAGGAGTCGGTCAGACTTCCCCAGTCAGCAACTCTCTTTACCCTTCACGTTGCTCGGGTGTAGTGCTGTCATGCCCACATTGACTGATTTGGATCAGTGGTTCCTGAGAATTTGTCTTGACTGCAGAGGGTTGGGGAAACGGACCGTTCATCACCTTAATGGAAGAGTATTGATTGTGGTGCAGAAGCACGATACCCGTCTGCAATAGTAATGGACTTCCTGAGAAATCACAGATGAAAAGGCATCAGGGGATATCCAGGAAGAGGGAGACACCTCTGCCCTGATTGTTAGCACCTTGTTATCTTTTTGGATGTGTGTATGCGTGTGTGTGTGTGTGTGTGTGCCTGCAATTTTATGTCTATTAATATGTCCTGATAGCGAGACAAACACACTATTAAAGGATCACTACATATCATAACAGAACGACTTTGCTCACAGCAGTGAGACATAAAATTGGAGCTACATCCAGCAGACACAGCATCCATTTATCAGGTGTCTGGCCACCTGTAATTCCAATACTCGTACGTTCCTTCTAAATTTGCTCTAGCCACTAACTCCTGAGGACTGTGTCCATCGGCTGGTCTCTAACTTTTTCCAGGCTGATGAGGGCAGAAAGCAGAGTTTTAGGATGGAAAACCAAAACAATGAGCTGAAAGATGCTAAAATGTTGTGTAGAGCTGATAACCTACCTGCTCTGTATTTGTTGGAATAGAGTCTGCCAGTAAACCCGGAAGTCCGTTAGCGCTAAAAGTCAATGCGTTTTTTGAATGGGATTTCGGTAAAATACCTCAAATGAGGTCTGTGGTTTTGTTCTACGATATAAAACACGTCAATAAATACTCTTCTTGTGAATTTTGAAGCTTTTACATGCCGTAAAAAAGGCGGTTGCTAACAAGTAGCTCAATGCGACTACAAACCCTTTCCGGGACATTATACGTTTTCACCCCCGAATGTTATTTTAACCCCCTGTATGTTGTTTTATGTCATTTATTGGTCTTCACAAAGCCAAAACAGTCCGATTTCCCCATTAAACAAACTTTTTTAAATAAAGCAGCCGAAATCAGCGAAAGCTTAGCAGTGGTGACACCAAAAGACTTGTGACCATGTGTAGTCCGTTAGCCTAATGTTAGCTTTTTACTTATGGTGATCGCATTTACTGTAAGCTTCAAATGCGGTATAAAAGGTGTTCATATGTGAAGATTATCTCGCTGAACAAAACGTAAAAGTATCATAAACTTGTGTTAGCCACAGAGCTTATTTTCAGACATAATCCAAAACGCAATGCAACAATCCCATTCACTTTTATTTCCGGGACCCAGCGCGATGCTAAACTTCTGGGTTTTGACGTCAGCCCTGACACACTCTATTGCAACAGCAACTTTCATGCAGGAGTTCATGGTTCTTTACAGACCTACAGTGAACATTTTCTTTATCAGCCTTTAACCACGATCCTTACCTGCCCTTGACCAGATGCACACTCTCATACAGGTTATGTGTGTGTGTGTGTGTGTGTGTGCACTCTGTGGGTGGCGTTATGTGGAGTATTTATATGTTTTTTTTTCTATCATATATTTTTGGTGTTTTCAGTGTTTCACTGTGAAGCGCACCGAGTTCATTGTGCTGAAAAGTGCTATTGACTTGACTTGACGTGACTTTACCACAACCTCAGACAAGTGTCATAGCTTAACCCTAATCATTTCATAACCATAGCTCATAACCACGATTTTTCACTAACCTCTTAGTGGCTAGGAAGCATATTTCATAACAACGATGTGAAAGGGGTCACAGCAATAAACCCGCAGTGGCTGAACAGAATCCAGTCCAATATTGATGTTCTTGTCTGGTGATTGGTATGCACTGTATATAGGCTGCAGTATTCAACCTCTTTGCACTGCACATGGTCATGCCATCCATTGTTAATATAAAAACATTGATTAGTGTAACTTTACAAAGAAAAAAAAAAAGCAGCAATGTCTCTTTCCAGCGTTGTCTGGATAATCCATAGAACATGCTGTCAACAGTTTTCTTTGCAGAAAACAGCTGACAGTGAGGTCAATGGATTAACCGGGACATTGTTTCTGGGGCACGCTGCTGTTGAATTTTATAAATGTCATTTTTTTTTTGCCAATACTGTGAGCGCCACAGATGAAATTCTAGTCATTCCCACGGTACTGGGGTTGGAAGCAGAAAATCTCAGACACAAAAACAATCGGCGCAGAAAAAAAAGGCTCCCCCCAACCCTATCTGCACAGTTAGAGCACCGCTAAGGTAACTGTGAAAATATGCTGTTCGGTAATTTAAATGAACCCAACCCTTTAATCTGCGAGCGCTCTTGTGTAACTCGCTGCTGTTTACTTGATGTGCGCGCCCTCAGAAATATCTGCGGGGAAGATGCCTTTTCTCCACAGATCAGTGTAATCCTTTTATTCTGCGATCTCACATGTCAAAATCACTGACAGCTGTCAAGGTGTGAGCGCCAAGGCAAGGGATGATGGACAACAGTGTGTGTGTGTGTGTGTGTGAGAGAGAGAGTGTGCTGTGGAGTCACGGTAGCAGGGCCTAATAACATAAGACTCTCTTAGCCTCCATTCGGCTGTATTTGACAATCCCCTCAGTGATTAGTGGAACAAATGTCTGCCTGTCGCATTACAGCTGTTGTTTTGGCGGCCATTTGTAAAGCTTTCATGTCCTGCATGCTTTTCATTGGGAGATCATCACATTACACGGTGTGTGTATGCGTGTGTGTGTGTGTGTGCATGTGGGTGTTTTGTGTAGGTTTGCTTTAAATCGCAGTTATCTCCAGCATCTGTCTGTGCTATGTTATTGATTCCAACCCATGTAGGCCACATCATGAACGAAAAAAAGGGCAATTCTCTCACCTCACTTTTTTTTTCTCTCTCCTGCACATTTATATGGAAATTGTGTTCATTTATATTGCTCTGTAAGATATGCAAATGGAAATTATACTGCCCTGTTGGTAGTCTGGCTTAGTTCATATCGCTCCATCTCCATCTGTCTGTCTGACTATGAATCAAGTCGTCAGAGTTAAATCTTTGCCTGCCATTTTGAAAATAGCCGAAACGTGTCAATTCTAGTAACGGAGACGGATGATTCAGACGCAGCTCTCGCAATGACACACTACCTCACGCCACGCTACTTCTGTGCCAGTGTGTGTCTCTTAATTGAAGCTGCCTTCACATGCTGCAATTCAAAAAAAAAAAAAAGAAAAGAAAGAAAGAAAAAAATTCTTGTTTTTCTCCTTCGTAAAAAAAAAAAAAAGTGCCCGGACCACAAAGGAACCGCATGGCGACAGAGACATCATTTCAATGTTAGTGGTGGAAATCCGTAACAGGGCTGCACCAAAATGTGTTCCCGCTTTGATATAGAGGTGTTTTCATTTACGGGGCATGTTGAGAAAGAGAACATTCCTAATTACAGCCAATCCCTATGGGAGTCGCTGCAAAGGGATGAAGGGTTTTCTCATCACACACACACACATTCACAGACACAGACACACACACACACCTGGAAGAAGCCCAGAGATCCTCGGTCTTCTGAGGTTGGCCCACGGAGCAGCACTAATGGAACTGTGACTAGTTCAAGTGCACTTAGTTGGACGGCGTAGCGATTGGATGCAGACGACTGATTTCCCTGCAGATCCGGGGGATTCAAACTGGCAACCGTGACATGATAAGCCCAAACTCTCTAACTGGAAGGCTGTTAATAAGGTGCTTTTGTTTTTTTGCAGCTGGCAGAAAAAAACAACTTGTTAGCAAAGTTTATGGACCAATTTATGTGCAAATAAAATGTGGATGGGACCGCGCGTGCATACAAATAGCCTCGCACGTTGTAATTTAGCATTTGTTGCTTTTCCTGTGAGCCAAAAAAGGGGAAAAAATAAGAGCTGCAGGATGAGAGGAGAGATGGTGAGAGGAGCCCTCTGCTCTTACAGACATTTGAGTGTGATGTTAATTATCCTGATGTGGGTCGAAATAGGCTCGTGCTGGCCCAGAGGGGGTAGGAGGAGATCATTAAAATCCGAGCTCAAACACACACACACACACACACACACACACTTCGGGCCGTGCTCTCAGCATCACAAAGACACGCAATTAGACACAAACTAATGTACCTGCTCAAGCACGGCAACCTTTTCGCTCTCTCTCTCTCCCTCTCTCTCTCTCACTGCGCGCGCACACTCACGCGGGCGTTAATCAAACGGCGCTAAATGTGGGTCAGCGCGGGTTTTAAAAAGCGGTGGTGTGTGTGATTAGTGCGTGATCACGAGTGCGTCATCACCAGCAGACACAGAATGACGCGCGTCCGTGCATCTCCGTCTGGTTTTGGTTCCTTGTGCTCAAGAAGCCACTTCAGCGGTTCACAGGAGTGCTGTGATTGTAATATAGCTGAAATTATGTTTTAATTGGAAGAAAAAAACTGAACTAAAGTTAGCAAAGAGTAACACTTAACAAAAAGGTATGCATAATTAGATTTTAAATAGCCTAGTGCCAAAGTAGTTGAGATAATTATCTACAATAATGGATACATAGAATAGTTATGTAACAGCAATTTATGTAGCTGAAATGGTTATCTAACAGTTTTGAATGTTAAGTTAAATACTGTCGGTAGCTAAAAGTATAGCCTAATGGCTAAATTGAGAAAATACATAGAGTAGGAAGCAAGATAAAGTCACGGTAAATGGTTGATGTCTATCTTCCCCGACAGTGAATGCAAACTTGACTGAACTGACCTAAACATTTGTGCAATGCAGGTTTTTTTTTTTTAGCTCCAAAAGGAGGTTCGTGGTCCCCCTTCCACATGTTGCACCACCATGTTTCTGCAAAATTAGGGGGCCTGTTGCTTTTTCATGGCAATCATTTTTTTTGGGGGGGAGGGCGGAGGATGAACCAGAGTGGCGCTACATGTAACTTCTGAATCATCCTGGTCAATACATGACGGGTGGTGTGGAGGCTCTGGTTCTCAAAGTTGTTGGCTTGTACAACTTTATCTTCAGTCCATCGCTAAGTAATACAACGACATGATGTTTAACTGTTTTGGACATGGGTTTAGTTAACTCTGTGATAAAAATCTCATCGGATGGGGGTCCACGGTCTAAAATCTGTCAGATTAAGAGTCTTCGGCAAGAAAAAGTTTGCCCCGAGCAAACAGTGGAAATGAGCCTGCACCTAAAAAAAAAATCTATTCGACAAAGCATTTCGATGGTCGATCAGCAACAGGGGGGCCTGAAAGTGCTGAAAAACACAATGTTGCTGTGCTGCAACCCTGTTCAAATCCATCCTCTCACCCCCCCCAACACACACACACACACACACACAGTAATGAACTGTAGCCGCCTGTTATGACTGAGCAATATGGGTTGTTTTTTTTGCGGGATATTGAAGGGCTGCGGTTCAGCTTGAATTCACTTGCCCTTGGCTAGACAGAAATGCCACTTTTCTGTCTGACACACAACTCCAGCGCTTTGGCAC
>JBCAUF010000036.1:5140386-5156730 GCA_038406115.1 Haemulon aurolineatum
CTGTTCTCAGTAGAGCTCACTTGAGCGACTTTTAGACAGCTGAAATTCAGGACCAAGGATGGGTTTGGGGCAATACATTTAGAATACAGTGTTTTGTAAATTGAAAATTTGAAAAACAGTATAATATGGGGACTTTTTCTCTTTTTTAAAAGAAAATCTTCAGCACAAAGTTTTGCTGAGCGTTAATCAGTCCACAGCTTCTTGAATTAGCTTTGTGCTGCAGTGGCTTTCTATGGTGACAATGTTCAAGAGGTCTGATGCTAACGATGACACAAATATGTTATCAATGTAATTTTCCCGCATCACAATCGCTATAGCAAGCTGATTTTTTTCTTTGTCTAATTCAAGTGTGTTTATTAATATGACTGTAAACACACAGCCATGTAATATATTTCTAAAGATGGCATTGTTTGGAATAATTAAGTTAACAAACCCATGTCAGTGTACGTAATAGAACGTTTTCCAGTGAAGAAACGCTGCAGTAAGGCAATCAGACAACCTATTATGTTATGATCACACTGGTATAAACTTATATGATAAAACACAGACAGCACTATGTTGTAAACTAAGTGTAAACATAAATTCGAACACATTTGAAACTTCATCTACTTCATCTAACAGGCCTGAGGGGGTTCATCAGACTTTGGAATCACTGTAATAGGGTATGAAGTATTGCATGTGGTGGTAAAGAGGCAGCAATTAAATGATGTCCTATCCCACTTTATTGTTACCACTAGACTGTAAATAAAGTGTCGGAGAAACCTGTAGTTGCCTTTGTGACACTGATGGAAATGATATTCCAGCACCAGCGTGTGTCCTTCATCCCTCACCGTCACGGTGGCTGCTTCTTTCCCATCATCCCTCAGCAGGCGAATGTCATATAGTGAAATGTGAACGGCTGCGCGGGATTGGAGACCTTGGCAGCGCCCGTGATCGCTGCAAAGTATCGAGCCACTGCACACTGAACATTGATGTTACCTTCCCCTGCGCCATGCAGTGTAATGCTGACCACTGGTGCAAATGGGCCATAAACATGAATATAATCCATACGTTAAGAGAGGTTAAGAGGAAAGTCAATTGCCTCGTCATTGGAAAGTGGATACGTTTAGTCATATGCCAAGTTAAGTAATTGTTAAGTAGAAAATCTTTTTTGACATCTTGATGGATCATACACATTTTTCTGTGTATAAATTTGAAGGGATTTGAAAAGATTTCACAAGAACAGGAGGAGAATGGTCTCATTTTGCAGCGCACCGTCTAATCCCTCAATAGCAGCATTTGCATTAAGTAACAAACAGGCGTTCAGACGAGACAAAACCAACGCTTTCACAGACGGGTAAATGTCATCACATCGTTGACATTCATTGCACTTGTTGGGATGATCCACCTAATTTAAAACAAACGGACTATTTTTGATTGTTAAACCCCCTTGCAGTGAATTCGGGTTTATCACATTTGGACTGCCAGGCTGCTTTGAAGGTAGCGCAAATTACATGATCATGCAATTTTGAAGCGGTGTGAAAGTTCCAGCGCGAGCACCCCCTCAGGCAGCGGAGGCAGAGGGAGTGGGCGGTGAATCGGCAATGTTAGCGAGATATAAATGCATACAATAATTTAATCATCATATGCAGATCGACATTACATAATTCATTGTTCTTGTAATCAGACAAGATGTTTTCTAAGCGTGCTGCAATGTAGCCTTTCGCAGGGAGAAAAGCGAAACGAGAGCACCGCAGAAAGAGCGCTGTCCCAGAAAACATTAGGCCCCCACTGAGCTGGAGCTGTACTCGTGAAGAAATGACTCTGAGTGCAGCAAAAAAAAAGAACCCTTGGGCATCATCAGCGCCTAAATTACCAAACTCACCTTAATAACCACTTGTGCACTCAGTGCAGGTCAAAATTGAAGTGTTGCACCGATAACTTGTACAGTGACAGTGGTACTACAGAAGCATGAAATGGGTATTGATCCCATCGAGTGCTTCTATTTTCTTCAGCGTCTTACTTTCTAGCCCGGGTTGTAGATGTTTGGCGTGCGGCGCGGCCGAGGGTCATTCTCCAGCAGGACACCGCTTTTATTTACTTCTGTGACAACTGCGGCTTTTTTGGAAGTCAATTTGTGAGTAGACTTTCACACGTTAAAAAGACAGAAAGCCATTTCAGAAAGCATTTTTGGAGGACTTGTAAGATCAGTTTGCAACATATAAAAACAGCATGTGGTATGTTTTTGTTTTTGATAATTAATTGCACAATAGAGATTATTCTAGCCGTTGCCTTCATCTGCAGTGCACAGTCTTCAGGAAGTGTGTCTTTTCAGCAGAAAAGCTTTTTCATATGCAAGTAATTTCAGGCGTTCATATATATTTGATAGGATTCTGAAATCCAACATTGTTGCTATTAGGACTTACATCAAACTTATCAAAGGCAGACTCTTAGGCTGACAGTGATCTCTCAATATTTCTCAAAGCAGAATAAATCTTTCATATGTAATTGATTTACGTCAGTCAAGGGCACAGCTCAGTCAAGCAAATAGATACTAACCGTAACAGGATTGTGCCTTCAGTGTTTTTCTGTCTTTGAATATGGAATATGGTTGTGTACTACTAGCGCTCAGAGTTTCACCGCTGAAAGTAGTTCAGCCGTCGTCTTTTTCCAAGGCGAGGCAGCAAGAGGCAGCAGCTCATTTCAAAAGTTGATGTTTTATTCAATTAAGCTCCATTTTGTGCTCTGTGTGTATCTGCTAAAATGAGAAATGGGGCCCTGGCATTTCAGAAACTACTCTCTGATGTTTGCATTTGCTGATGTGTAAGAAAAACTTAAATTATGGAAAATATGGAACATAGGTGGTGAATATTTAGGCTCTTCCCTCCATTTTTTAATTTATTTTTTGTGTGTAGGATAATAGAGATAGTCAAAGTCATGCGCATGATAGGCCCGCCTGTGCTCAGTGCCCATTGTTATCATTATGTATTTTCTGCAGATAAGGAGAGCACAATGCTTCTTGACCCAGTTGGACCACATTGCAGGAATGCCGCTTCACGCTGGCAGTGACATTTAAAATCACAATCCCCATTGTTGAAGGAGCTGAACCCTGACATAGCCCATCAACAAATAGTCAAAACAGTCTGTTTTCCTCTGGCATTATCCGCGACGGCTCCTACAAGAGGCAGCTATTCTGCTACGATTTTAACCTCAATTTCATGCCAGAAGAACCTGAAATGACTGTCTGTAACACATTTAAAGGTACTTAACCTGCTCTTAGATAATGATGGGATGATGTGTGAGACACTAGTGACTGTTCGTATGATGAAAAAGACTTAAAGCTAGGGTAGGTAATGCTGTGCAGAAACACTTTTTGTTATATTGGGTGAAATGGTCCGTCTATCCTAAAACTAGTCAATACATTATGTGTTCAGAAAAAGGAACGAAAAGAATCAGACCTCTGTGGCAGCTCTCAAAAAACAATCAGATGCCTTCATGTCTAGTTCTGCTGCTGTAGAGAGCCTAAGCGGAAGCAGGAAGTAACGGTTGCCATGGGACCTCACTTCGGAAAAAATCTCCATGTAAGTGAATGGGAGTCCAAATTTTATTTCGTGATCCGATTGAATTGTGCCATGAGAAAAAAATATGACCTCTGCCTGTTTAAAACATCGCGTTTTAATGCCGAAAAATCTGCAGTTTGTTGTAAAACCATTCTAAAATAAAATTCAGAAAATCCGTAACCAGAAAGACTACAGGTCGCGTAGGTGACGTCACTCACCACGTACCGCCATATATGTTCTGTGCGACACAGACCATTTACTGTCGTCCGTAGAGCGGTCGTCACACAAAATCATTTCTTACGTTGCCGTTTTACAACAAAATGCTAATTTCTTGGCATGAAACATGAAGTTTTAAACAGGCAGAGGTCATATTTTTTTCTCATGACACAATTCAATCGGATCACGAAATAAAATTTTAACTCCCGTTCACTTACATGGAGATTTTTTCCCTTCCCTTCGAGAGCGAGTAATGGCGCAAGCACAGTTGACTTCTGCCGTCAAAATCGAACGAAGAAGAAGCCGGCTGCTAACTCCCGGTTGAGTGCTCTGCTAACGAGTCATTTCGCGGGGTTTGTGACGCTGAAAACAATTTATCCACGGAAGTTGTAACACCAACTTCGTGGGAGGCGTAGCTTCAGACAGAGGAGGGGGTTGGAACTTAGAGGAGGTGCAACTTTCAAATCTTGTTAGCTCTCCAGGATTACCAACCCTAGCTTTGACGTGTCTCGTGTGCTGCAGCTGCAAAGCCGCTGCTCCTCATTCAGTCGCTTCAAGTGTTTTTTTTTCAATACCTCAGCGGCATTGAAAAAAAGAGGCGCTTGCATGTGTGTGTTAATTAGCCTTGGAATCCTTTGTGTTTATGTATGGTTTCATCAGCGGTTTGAATCAGGAGTATTTCTCCTTTTCATTGAGGAGTACGGACAGGTGGTGAAAAGCAGGAGAAAGCGCCTACATTCGAAAATTAATCAATCTAAGAAATCATGCAGGAATACAATTAGACATTATCTGGCAGGTCAGGCAAAACCTTCAGCAACCCTGTGTGTGTTGTGCTTACTGCACCTTACCTTACCTTATCCATTGACCAGTGCACTGTTATGCTGCACGATCGAATGTACTGCATGTCCTGGATGTTGCACTGACTGAAAGCGTGCAAGCTTTTCGTTGTAATGCAAACAAGAGTGTTCGTACAAGACCAAAAAAAAAAAGCGGCATTGAATTGAGATGGACTGAATCGAAATGAGGCAAACTCTGACCATTTTTTCCGACACCACTCCATGAAGCTGCTCGTCGCTGTCTCAAGGTGCTCGCCTGTCTGCTCTTGGCTCTAACGCAGCCGCACTGGATATCCGCCGACATTACTTTTTGACAGAGTGAAAAGGCTGCTCAGTGGGTCCTCACTGAAACCAGGACAAATCAAGCAAACATAACATGTTCATCCTCACTGGGAGCGTCCACATAAACACGCGATTGATTTTTTTTTGTTAACCGTTCTCATGTTCACAGGAGGGAAAATTAAAAACAACAGATAAATTATATCACTGTCTATGTGCACAGGAGGTGTCTCTGCAGCAGGTTTGATTTAAAGATGCACCTTTCACAGCGATCTACGCTGGGGAGCTCAGGTCTGCAGCACCTGAGCAGGACCGGGCTTTACAGTGCCCTTCATTTGCAGCCTCGTCATGCTCTCTCGGCGAGTGGGAGGCACTCGGGTAAGTCACAGTGGATCTTATGGTTGAACAGGATCTGGCAAGTAGGCACCCTTTTTCATTTTGTTTGTGTTTTTGTTTTTAATATGCCGTTACCATGGAAACAATGAGGGAAATTATGCGTCCTTCGCCACGCAGCTTTATGGACCTGTGACAAGAGTAACTGGATCAAAAAGAGAGTGCACAATTTGCAACACAGAGATGGACTCGGACTAAAAAGATGACCTTGGACTTTTCTTTACACGGACCAGTCCAGCACGACAAATCCACAGATTCTCCACCGACCTGCCCGATAGACATGGGTCAGTCACAGGAGTATTACATTATCTTTATCCCAATCCTTCTGTTCTGTGTTGGGTTTGGGTCATGGACTGAATAAAAGGAGAGGACGTAGCTTCCATGTCTGAAAAGAGAAGAGAAGGGGGAACTCATCAAGTTGCAAAAGCACTACATTCCACTTTAATAGCAATTTAGACCATAAAATTAATAGGAAAATATTTTCTGAGGTAATACATAAAGTCTTTTTGTTACAGCATGATGTTCATTTTGTAAATGACAGTCCCATTTAGAGTAAAATAGATGATAAAACAGGGTTTGATTTATTTACGTCACCTATGTGTATGATTTATGTCACTGTGTACTTTCATATAGCAGTGAACTTGACCCCGCCAGGTCTGGATTAAACATACTGACTGTGGGGGTTCTCAGTCAGATCCACCCTGATGTGACTTCATAATCTTGCCCGTGTCCAAAAACCCAAGGTGGAAACAGCGACCCACGACGTCAGAGTGGCTACGCCCACCTCTTTCATACAGCACGGTGTTGGCGAACATGTACAGTGCAGAGCTTAATGAGGACTGCACATGCTTGTGCAGCCTTCATAACACTTGTCGCGGAGTATAGAAGAATCGCCTGTCCTTCCTCCCGGTCCTCCACGTTTCCCACTGATGCCTTATTATCTCCAGCAGCTGCGCACAAGGTGAGTTCACATGCACGGCTAACTGGGGCCCTCAAATGGCAAGACTGGAGGGAACAGGGAGCATGCCATTAATGTTTAAGGCACATAAACGTCAGCGAGCATTGCATTGCTTTTGCACTGAATAGAAAACACGCACGCAGTCCCACAAACAAATGCAATGATGTGTGCAACCGTGTGAATCATGTATTTTTCTACAAGGAGCTCTGTGGTGACCAGAAACAGCCTTTTGCATTTGCTCACCTGCATTCATAGAATATCTGGGTGTTTGGTCAGGAAAAAAAAGGACATTTCTTGTACATGAATAGACACACACACACACACACACCCACACACACACACACACACACACACACACACCAGCAATACATAACAGAAAGAACATATTTCATACAGGGTTGACCTCCATCTAGTGGCAGAACTGATCCCACTTGAAACACATTTAGATTAATGACTGAGTCCCTGTAACATGGAGACAGTGGTGAAACTCAGCTCGAGTGGCCTTCGGAGAGCAGAGCAGAACACAATAGAGCCGAACAGAACAGAAAGGAAAGGTTAGTTTGAATTAATAAGTGAAGAAATATTCTTAAAAA
The DNA here is from genome assembly GCA_038406115.1 of Haemulon aurolineatum. NCBI lineage: Eukaryota > Metazoa > Chordata > Actinopteri > Lutjaniformes > Haemulidae > Haemulon > Haemulon aurolineatum. The sequence goes on from JBCAUF010000036.1 coordinate 5,147,201, forward strand.
CACAAGAAATTGCCATTTTTAAATGTACTATGCTCAAAGCCTCTGGTGATTCTGCAGGGAGGCATCGTCAAATCAGCACAGACAGTTGGTAATTTCAGAGATTTCAGAGGTTTTTTTTTTTCCATTCCTCCTTCATTAAGCATTCTACATAATGAAGCCAGGATGAACTTCAGATTTTTACCACCCTGCATGTATTACTGCAAATGTTTGATTTTCGTTTAAAAACTGCCAAATCCACCCGTAAACGATGACCGATTATCAACGCGGATGAATGAGCAAAAGATTCAGAGCCGACATGCGATATTTTCATTCGAACAATGTAAACTGTAATTACAGCCATAGGAGTTTTTTCCAAACACAGGAAACTTTCAGTGTAATTGGATGAAATGAAAGAAAAATCCCAGTTCACACAACACGACTAATGATCTAGAGGTACCTTGAGGAACCTTTTTTTTACCCTGTTGCTTTACCTTTCATTTAACATTTATTTAAACAGCCGAATCTCATTGCCGCTGGAAACCTCTTTTGCAGGGGAGACCGAGCCAAGGCTGCAACATAAATAAAAAAGTTGCTGACAAATCCGCACAAAATCAGATCACGGATGAAACGGCATTAAAATAACGCCAAATATGATCAACATTGGAGTAATTTACGGTGGTCTTAAAGTCTGTCAGATACCAGATTCCTCCACTTAAATTTCAAATTCAACGTGGCTGCACGCGGCAGAAAAACATGAAGCCATCTCTGGATGCATTAGGAGCAGGCAGCAGATTGTGATCCGAGATAATGATTGCAAAATGAGCTCTGTGACACAGGTAGAGAGACGGTGGAAGTTTGCCCAGAATGGCATTATAAATAAATGCATACAGATGACTCAGTCGACTTCATCAGCAATAAGTAATGCAGTGAATGCAGAATGGTGATCCACTGTGGGCACAATGGAGGGTTGGAGCAATTCTGTTTCTTGTAATTCAAACCCGGCATCAGATAAAACCTCCCGTGTTACCTTTGTCACCGAGCACAAAGTCTGCATTGTCAGTGCTGTTGTTGTTGTTGTTGTTGGCTCTCGTCCTAACTCCTGTGGTGATTTTTTTTTTCTTTCTAGTTTCCTTTTTAAACAGCAGCCACCAAACATTTTTCTTCTTAAACACCTTGTAATGCTGCTATTAGAGCAATATTAGATTAACTATATTACAATAAAATGGCAGCACTATGCTTATGGAAGACAATAAATCACAGGCCCAAAAAAAACAAACGACACCACAAAGGAATACTGAATCCTTGTAATTTTATTTCTCACAAATTTGCGAACAAGAAAATGTGCTTTTCTCGTATGAAGGTAAGACAACGTTATTACTGAGAGTCCCGAGCTCTCGTTGGCTCCCCAGCTGTTTCGGTCATCTCATTAGCTTGTTCAATTTACAATTCTAACACGTCGTTTGAGATTCACCATGAGAACAGACAGTTCAAGCATGAAATGCAGAGCCGTTCTCTGTCTCCGGGAGTTCATTTGTGAACTCCTCCAAACGGTCTCTGTCTTCATTTGCTCACTTCTTTCTTAAAAAAAAGCATGTCTCGCACCGGCGTTCATTGTTGTCTGAATTTGCCTTCACAAGTCTGGAACTTAAACAGACTGTATGTCACCTAAATGTGCTAATTGGTCATCTCCTTATCTTGTTATGGAAACTAACGCAGTCTAGCTTCACTAAAATAGCAGCAAAAATTGCACTCCAGTCTGTCCCATGGGCTTTTCCATGCAGACATTACATTTTTCCGTCTTGCACTTCTTATTCATTCATGTTGGACTTATTTCTTTGCAACGGTTTGAGGCAACAAACAAGCTATTTGGAGTTGACAACAAAAATTCATTCATCAAAATTCTCTTCAAGCCAGCCCGGTCAGGATATATTGTTTTGGGGGTTTTTTTGGTATCATGATTGGTGTTGTTTGTACATACAAATTGTAGATATGTGGCGTTATGAGCAGGGCCGTAACGAGGATTTTAGATACTGAGGTCATGAGTCATTGTGTCCCCCAACACCCCTAAAGAGACGTGAAAGGAAGTCTCTAAAAAGTTGTAATGTTTTGTGTTTTTCACGTCTTAGGTATTGAATTATCTGCCGAATTATACTTTATGCATGTTCAATAAAAAATGAAGCAGGTATTTCAAGGGGCATCGTCTTGAATAAAAGGGATATATCACACTCTATATAATCTCTCCATCGACTCTATGGAGCCTTAATAGCATGGAGTTGTTTACAACCCCTCTGCTAACGGCACCAAACAGACATAAAAAATATGACTTGTGTTTTGTAGATTCTGTATTTTCCATCATCGAAAACTATCAGTAGATAATGGACCTGTAGAACAAAGTGCTACTATTTTATTAAACGTGTAGCAGGAGAAACAAGTCTGAGAAAGTAACGGGTGCAAGTTTTTAACTGTATGGTGTAAACTCCTCCAGGCTGCTAAAATCCTTTCATTCGTACAGACCACCAGACGACATGACCTCAGTATCCTGCTGTTGTGCTGCCTCTGACCAAATTAAAACAAAGACCACATGATTATATTTTGGTAAATTTGTGTTAGTATAACAGTATAGCAGTTAGTTTACTCTTATAAAATCTTTATCATATATCAATTGCACATGGAGGGCAGAAAGCATCCTAAATGTCCTCAGATGTGTTAGTATGTAAAATACTAAAGAGGTGTGAAATAAAAGCATGCAGCACGCACAAAAAAATGACATTCAATCACATACGGTGACAATAAACGCTGCACTGTCTAAGGGGATTTCGTAAGTGTATCCTCTGAGTTCCTGTTTGCGAAAACGACAGGAGCGTTTTGCAGGTCACCTTCATCCTCCGAGTAGTTCTGTGGGAGACAAATAAAAATGAGATGAATCACTAGCGCTAAAGCATTTCATTGATAATGGTGGGGGTTTTGGGTTTGTTTTTTTTTAAAGTGCTTACATTGGTCATTGTTATATCCTCCTTAACTTGTCTCAACACAGGATCTTGCTCCAGAAAAGGATATCGAGGCTCTGTACGTCACAAATAATAATGCAATCAGATAATGCAATCTCACCCAATCTCAAAGGACATTAAATCGAAGCAACTGGACTTAGTTTTTGTCTAGGAAGACGTTTCACCTCTCATCCAAGAGGCTTCATCAGCTCATGCTCGCATCTGACCAGGCTGGACTGGTCCGGACCAGTCCAGCCTGGTCAGATGTTTGAGATTACCATGACCTGGGCAAGTGAGAATATTCACAAGCTTAATCTCACCCAAATATATTCAATGCATGAAAATTATTTCATAGGCATACAGAGGAGATGCTTAAAATTCAAAGAAATTGGAAGTCGCCTTACTGCGCAGTCTTGTCAACTTTCTCACCAATATGGCCATGCCCACGAGGAGCATTAAAGAAGCACACACCAGCAAAGGCTCCAAGACGAGCCTGAGACACAGACACAAAGAAAACACGTAGGGCAGCTTGAAGAGCAGCTCCGGCTTACGATGCATCGGTACGTATGTATAATATAATATATGATGGCCAAGATGATGACAGATAGATACTCCTGGGCACGGATGGCACGATCATTATCTGTGCTTGACTGAGCTGAAGTTGAGTGAGCTCCTTCACGACGGTATAAGCATCCATAATGGTTTTAAGGAGTGGCACTTCATGTTTAATTTTATGTGAAAGCTTAGGTTAAAATATGGCCAACGTGCCCCAGGAGGAGTTTTATCTAAAAGCCGCTGTCACAAGGTGCAGATGATGTAACTATCAGTCTTGCGCAGCTTTTTAAGAGTAGATTTACATGAAATACTAATGGCTCTTAAAAGCACGGTTTATACAGAGGCGCTCCACTCTTACCTGTCACTGTACCAGGACCCCTTGGTGATGGATTTGGGTTGAGCCAGGTTTGCAACGTATTGACTCGTCGCTGGCGCTGGCGGGGATGTCACGGGCACCGCTGCCGAAGACAGAGACGTTACACACAGGGCTGAAATATGATGCACTACCATAAGCAAAAAGAGTGTTTGCAGCGGCACCCGCAGAGTTCATAACATCAATATTCTTGATAAGTGACTCGTAATAATCGATACCCCGTGCAGCTGGAGACCTAGGAGCCCCCGCCATCTGTCACAAACACATATTGATCTTTAAAACTGCACTTTGTGGGGAAAAGGCCACATAGTCGACAAAATTGTGCCTCTCTTCATATCTGCAGTGTCTTGCCATGAATACTGCTTAATATTCCCCATTGGCTTGAATTGTAATCGCTTTGTTGATACCCTGACTTGACATCTGGCGCCATCATCGGGTCAAAATCTTATTTTGTCTGATGCTTATGATCAAACGCCTGAAAAACAATTGATGCACTCTGCATACCTCATCATTTATTCGTCTTTATGTCTTGTGCAGATTAGCAAATGAATGCATGTGGTGAACATTACACCTTCTAAAAACTAGCATGCTGGCACAGTGAGCTAGCTGCCTGCATGGCTTTAGATCAGGCGTTTTAACGTCTTTCAGCTGATTGTTTCGGTTAACTGTCATCACTCCCATGAGCCACGGTTCAAACCAGAGGATGCAGCTGTTTCCAATTAAAAAGTTCAGACAAACCCCGTGGTGCTGGGCAGTTAACCAAATGACAAATAAAGTTAGCGACTAACTGGTAGACAAACATTGAGTGGAACACTTAGCAGCCATTGAGCTGGATATGTTTATCAAGAGTTTGTAGAAACTTTGCCAAAGCTGAAGGCTTTTGTCATAATTATAAAGTAATGCGGTGATAATGTGTCTGGCTTGTGTTTGCTTGTTCTGTGGCCCTCATAATGCCAAAGAAAATCAATTAATAGCCCACTAAATAAAAATCTTGGCGAGTGCAGCATGAGCAATAATCAATAGGGATGAGTCCAGTGTCCAGATTCCCACTGAATGCAAACTTTGTAATATTTTTTAGATCATTGTTGCTATCTTAAGGCCAACCTACTCGTCGAGGGTCGAGGTGTGACTACCACTTGCACGGGTATCTTGTGCTGTCCTGCAGAGCACCAGTACCAGCCGCTATCTCTCAGCTGCAGCTTCTTTAAGGTTACGGTGAAAGTCCTAGTTCTGTCATCGCTGATGGCCACTGAAGTGTCTTCGTAGCTCCCCTCAGAACCCGTCTGCACGCAGGAGCTCCAGTCTCCGCTCCGACACCACTTCTTCCTGCTTTCTCTGTCGACAGGCAGTCACGGGGGAGACGGTGAAGACCGGCTGTCCGTCAGAGTTTTGCAAATCTCAAACAAATAACCATGTTTCTCAAGTTCTACAAATGTGGATACTACACGGTCTGATGATGAACGAAGCTGACACATTTGTGGTATGATGACTGGGACAAGCAAATACCTGTATCTCTCACTGTAGAGGCACTCGGCTGTGACATTACTCCCTTCTTCCCCGCTCACTCGACTGTTCACCACTGACATACCTGCAGAAAGGGAAGCAATTCATGCAAAGAGAGCTTGCATTTGCAATCTAAGCTTTCGGAAAGGCATCAATAAAGGTTTGTCAGTTCAAAAATCACTCCATTCACTCACCGTCAATGACCTTGATGTTCGTGTAAGTGACGACGTCGGCGTGCCAAATGCCGCCTATCTCCACGCCGCACATGTACCACCCGGCGTCCGCCTTCTTCATCTTGTTCATGGTCACCGTGAACAGCAGCTGGACCGGGTCGTCGAAAATGCTCGCTTTGTCCTCGGCCGGATTGGCCTCGCGGGGGTCATCCGTCCGGGCGAGGCTGGTGCAGAACTCCCTGGTTTTCCCATGGCACCAGTATTTGACGTAGGCGGCATACTGGGGCTCGTAATGACACGGGATTACGAGGGACTCGCCCTCCAGGACCACGTGTTCTCCCACGGTGGTGACCCCGCAGAGGGAAGCTGGTGGGAAAGGGGGTAGATGGTTGAATGTTGAGCACTCGCTCGAACTTGAACTTCCAGGCACGCTAGTCCAAACAGCACAGTTAATCACAGTGTTTATTTATACAATTGAGGAACAGAGGAAAATGGCCTTGAGCAATACTTAACACATTTATGGTTTCAGTTTCCTTTGTGACAAAACGAGTTTCCCTTTTTTTTTACTTGCCTCTCTATTCTTCTTATTCCAAAATCGGATTATCCTTCTATAATAGAGATTTGGGGGGCAGGGACGAATACAACAGGCCTTTGGAGACGTGACAAAATAAACATCAGACATTCTCTTGCCAAGGGGCAAACACTACAGAAGCTTGGAAGATTAAAAAATAAACCCAAAATCAACATTTCTAGTGTTTTTTTTTTTGTTGTTGTTCAAGAAATGATTAATACAGAAATGTAATAAAACAGCAAAGAGAAGCAAAGCAGCAGAAACATCTTAAAGAGATTTGCCAAAAGCATGATAATAAAGTTGGACGGCTGCAGAATAGACATTAATCATCAGTTATTGTACAACTTTTGTAAAAAAAATAAAAATAAATAACCCAGCAGTCACAGCAGTTATTACCTGGGATCCATGGTAACAGGCTAAGGGCTACGAGTGTACAGAACTTCAGCATGTTTCTCCGTCAGTTTGAGGTTTACCGAGTGAGTTTTCCCCCCGACTGTGTAAACACAGACTCCTGGTTCCGCAATGCCACTTTCCCCCCTCCACGATCACGTGACCACAAGTTGGATCCAGATGTTCCAGATGTTAACCGTGTCAGTGCCGGTCAGATTTTTTTTAGCACAAACTCAAGTGACTTTCCTCTGCTTTCCTCGTCTTTTTCTAAGATTACAAAATGTTTTTAAAAATAGGGGAAAATTTAGCACAACCTAATCGAATTGTGTGGAAAATTATGAAATAATAATAAAAAAAGGAAAAATAAAACTGTTGTGTTTCTGTAAAGTGACCCATTTGCTGAGGTATTTTGTATTCATCAGCATCCTCAGAGGATTTATTCACATTCCTCAAACGAATGAGGGAAATAGTTCAAGATTTTAAGGAAATGCTTTATGAGCAATTTTGGGCAGGAAAGTGAATAAGCTTCCTTTCCTAAAATGCTGAACTCTTCTTCTAACTAAGATCTTAGCCTGTAAGTTTATTCTAATATCTCCTGCCTTTGTAATATCTGTCTTTTAATAACACACTCTCCCAGGCAACCAAGCGCAGAGTGCCCTCCCTCCCTCCCTGTATGCAGAGGATTCATTTGGCAGGCCACAATGAAATTATTTGATTTTGATGCCTGGAAACTTTGGATTTGGTCCAGTCTTCATTTGTTGGATTAAGCTTCTACACACAGCCCCCTCAGCTACTGAATTAACAAACAATTATTCCAAGCCTCTCAATTTGCTCTGTGAAGGGTGTCAAGGATGTCCCTAAAGTCCCCCCTGCTTTATGCTTCGGCTACAAAGCCTTTTATGGTCATCCAATTCCTGGAAAAAAAAAGAAGGCCGAGCTCAGAATTGAAACCGAGCGTTCAGGCAGATTTCAGAATCGAAACCTAACTTCCACAAAGCTGATTATTTCCAGTCGGTCGCTGGAGTCCCGAGACATGTTCCAATATCCTGACATTCCCGCCCTTCCCGCCTTGTGAGAGACTGCTTTACATGCCCTGTTTGTCTCTGTTACAACAGACCTGAAACTGATTTTATTTGGGGAGGATTGCTGCGTCGCACTAAGCAAGATAAACTAGATAATCACAACTTTCCGCCGCTCCACCCCTCACCCTGTCTCGCAGGGCATGTAAACCTGATTAAAATGTCAGGGGAAAACGATCGTCGATCTCGTTCCCCCACAGACACGAGGACCGACTGCAGCGTCCTCATGTCTGTTGAGGTTTGGGACCCGTGCTGGTGTCATGACATCTCCTAAGTCTGTTTTTATTAGTCGGGGTTCTGCTTTGAATGTGATACTATTACTTTGCCCTCTAGGCTCCAAATGGAGAGTTAGTTAATGAGATTGTTTTTCCTCCAGTGCAAGGAGAAGCGCTTTAGTCAAAAGGACTTATTGCAGTCCGACGGTGAGTCGACAGAATTGACGACTCTCTCAGAATATTGTCTGTTTTCAGGGCAATCTGATTTCTTTAAACACCCAGTACAATAAGCAGTGGTGGAGTATTTTTACTAAAGTACTTCACTTCAGTACTCTACTTGAGTATTCTAATTTTATGATACTTTACACCTCCACACCACAAAATTTCACCTGTTAGTCTATATATCTACGTCTATATGTATTTGATCATTTTAGTTATTTTGCAGATTATGATTTTAGATTTTTTTAAAAAACAGAAAACTGCCCTATAAAATACATGACATTAAACCACTAAGCACTGCATAAAATAGCTTGTCAGCTTGACCGATCGCAAACATCATAATCCTGCTTCCATGTAAATGTATCAGTAATAATCATGCTAGTGGTGAAAGAAGTATTCAGAATCAGTGTAAAGTTCTGCATTCAAGATTTGACTGAAGTAAAAGTACAAAAGTATTGCCACAAAAATATAAAAAGTAAAAGTCTGCATTATGTAGAATGGCCCATTTTAAATGACTATACAATCATTATTGCTGCATTGATGTGAAAAATCACTTTAATGGTGCAGGAGCTGATCCTAATTCCTTCATATAATTTGTGAATTTACACACAAGAATCAATAAGTCTTAATCTATAATAATACATCACAAAACATGTCTGTTGATTATATTTTGTATCATTATCTGAATCTAAAGTAACTTAACTGAAGATAAATGTAGTGAAGTGAACAATATTTCCCTCTGAAATGAAATAAAAATTTTACTTGAGTACAATACTCAGCTTACTTTTCTCTCCTGAATTATACAGCAGTATAGTATATACCAGTATAAATGTGACAGGGGCCAGTTTGGGCCTGAATGTTGGGACTTTTACTTTTAAAGTTTGAGCAAATGACGAGGTCAATGCAAAACTTTGACTTGTAATATATCATTTGCACAGATTGCCCTCACATAAAGCATATACTTTCTCCACCGCTGACAGTCAGCAGCTTGCAGCTTCCTTTTACCGACTCTGTAATGCAGCGTAATCACAGTCACACAGATGGAAAAACATAAAAATGACGGGGATCCACCTCCTCGTTTCGATTCTCTCAGGTCAGACGTGTCCAAAATCTATTCTCTCACCTCCCAGATCACCACTCTTATTACCTCCACACTCCATTTCAGAAGCACTGCCACTAAAGTTATCTACTTAACATGGAGGCAGGTAGACGGACCACCTCTTTGTCTGCTATTAAATCAGCGCGGGAAGAGATTTAGATCTGACCTTTACAGCAGAGACCTGGGATGACAATGTGATTCAGGCCCGTTTTTCATCTCTGTGTGCCAAGGCGGTTTCATATCCAGTTCAAACTGGCCCACGCTTTAGCTCTGCACGCTTTGAAGCAGTTGAGCTGGAACGTGTTTGACTCAATCAGTTATTCCAGAACGAGTAATAGAGGCGAACGCCCTCATTGCTCTGGGGTGTAATGTTCCTGCTGTCCCCCC
>JBCAUF010000036.1:5201761-5212924 GCA_038406115.1 Haemulon aurolineatum
ATATGTACAAGCCTATCGGCTTCGTTCCTTCCTTGCACCATTGATGATGACAATGTGTGCTAAATAAATAAACTCAACTCAACTCATAGTATCAACCAAATTCAGCCACAGAAAGGGTTAAAATCCACTGTTTTATTTGAGCTTGTAAGTGTATTACAGTTGTAACCACCAGAATAAACCAAACCACAGTTTTGAATGATCCAAGGTTGAACCTCCTCTGCAGGAAACCCCCGTCTTTCATCATGGCTGTCGGAGTCACTCTACTTCCCCTGAATACTTTCGTGTTCCCCTGTTGGTCAGTTTACAGGAAAACCTCTAAAGGGCAAACCCAATTTGACCTTTCGTCCGATAAAGTCTCATCCTAAATTTAAACCGTCCAACCAGGCCGACTTAAAGTCCCAGGAACAGATTTAGAGGACGGCCCGAGCATGCAGCCTCTTCACTGTTGCGTATTGTTGATTTCAGTCCAAAACGTCTGCTCAATCCAAAAAAAAACCTCCAACATGATTAAACATGAACTCCATGTAACTTGACTCATAGATTCCAGGTTTTCCAAAGAACCAGCAACCAGTGTCAGAGGACAGCGCGAATGACATTAGTAAGTTCATTCGTAAGTTTGTGGTTTGGCAAGAGATCGATGAAGTCATTTGTGATCAGCGGTGTTTATCTCCAAGGAAAACTGAAACCTTGATACATATCCAAACCTGCCTATCCAAACAGTTACATCACTGCAGCTGAGAAATGAAGCAACAATGCAATAGAATTAAATAATATGTCGGGGTTTGTCATTCCAAGTGTAAAAGTCTCCAGGAGGTGCTCACTAAATGCTAATATCAGCCTAGTAAGCTGCTCACAGCCACAGCAGCACTAAACACAAGGGGCAGCTCAGGTGCTTGTAATAAGGTGTTTGTAATTTGAAAGTAATGGACAGCTTTGAAAAAGTCAGAGGCTCATTCTCAGGGGACTTTGAATGGCGTTTCACCGATAACCAAAATTGGTTTTGCCAGAGGAAAAGTCAGGAGATCACAAAGTCACAGATCCTCTGTCACGGCCAATCAGTCGGGTAGTTGCCAAGACATTTCAACGAAGTGAAAAACATTTAAAAGAAAAACATCAGGGAGTCACAAAGTCACAAGATCCTCTGAGGACCAAGAAAAATGTCACGGCAGTCTATTCATTCATTTGTTGTGGAGAGCTGTTGTTCCTTCTGCTGGTGTTGGATTTAAACAGTTTGGGTCCAATAAGCACAAAACTCAAACTAACCAGCACAGAAACAACAAGTTGGAGAGGACTTTAGAATTTAGTCAAACACATATTTATACATATTCATTTAAGATATTCATTTGCACTCTGAGTTTAAAGCTAGGGTTGGTAATTCTGTTCAGAAACACTTTTTGTTATATTGGGTGAAATGGTCCATCTAAAACTATGAGCAATGAACGCCCCGCAGTGCGCTCTCAAATAACCAATCAGATGCCTTCATGTCTCGTTCTGCCTACGCCCCCCCTCTGTCCCTTCGAGAGCAAGCCATGGAGCAAGCGCAGTTGACTTCTGCCGTCAAAATCCAACGAAGAAGAAGCCGGCCGCTAAGTTCTGGTTTAGTGCTACGCTAACTTAAATGGGGACACTTATGGCTCTCCTAGACTTTCCAAATATTATCGGACCAAACAAATTAAATTCTGACGGTTAAACGAGTCACTTCGTCTTGTTAGCTCTCCTGCTAGCTCTCCATGATTACCAAGCAAGCTTTAAGAGTAGTTGTGAGATTTTTGACTGGTACTGTAATGACCCAATTGGCCTTTTTCATGTCAGGCCTTTTTGACATGTCATAACAGGAGAAGCACAATAACGTTAACGACGGCTAAATTCCTTCCAGGTGTGCCTGTTTCAGGATTTTGGGTAGGGTGACTCATTAAAATGGCCTACTGGGGCGCTTAAATGAAACAAAACAGCTTCTCAAGTTAAACGGCAGACCGAAGGAATTTATTGCTTCCATGTTATTTGTATGTAATTAAAAAAAAAGTCTCCTTAAGAATTGTAGCTCTGTGCCGTACATTACATTTTTTGTCATGGCTGTTTGTATTTTGAAAAATGCAGCCCATTTAGCGGCCTTATTGTTCATCCTGCCGGCGTGACACTGGCTTGATAAATGACACGGACAATGTTTGCGGCTTCTGCGGAGCGGTGGGCGTGAGGGGGAAACATAAAGGTGACTCGGGTTCGCCGAGTATCTGAGCATAACAGATGGGACCGTGTCCTGGCGCTCACACTGTACGTGGGAAATCACACAGCCAGCGGGCGGGCCAAAGGAAACTTCCCGACTTTGCAAGACATATTAGGATTAGTGCAAAAATGTGCCTCTTGTACGTACACACTGAAGATACAATAAAAGAATCAATAGCTGGTGTTCATTATACATCGGCAAAATAGGGGCGACAGTCTTTCTGCAAGCATACAGCACAGTAGGATTTCTGGTATGTGCCGTATTGACGCGTCTCTGTTAAATAATGACCAAGTTCATCCGACCTTTTCTCTTAACTCATGTATGAGGATCAAGGAGCCACACGGAGCCACGGCGCACACGACTCAACGGCTGCCGCTTCACGTGAAAAGAGGCGGATAAACAAAACCGAATGTCCACATTTAGTTTGACGTTTTGCAGAATGTGTTTATTTGTTCGCTTGACGAGCATTGGATGAGCAGATTAACAGGTCCCACTCATGTCTGCACGCTTAATTGGAGCCTTAGGATAAACACGTCGGCCTATCAGCACTCCTGAAGCACGCTGTATCTTTGTTTAATCTGGACAAAAAAGATAAAAAGAAAAAAAACTTTTATTTTTTTTTATTTTCTGGCTATTTCTAACTTCATATTCAGGCTGTGTTTTGCAAACGATGGAAATATCCAAGGTTTACACATAAAGACTTGCTGCAAAAGAGCGAGAAATAACCTAAAATAGCTTTGGTTTTTGTATGAATTGCGCTTACTTGAACGTGTTAATAACAATTTCCCCCAGTTTCCAGTCTTTAAATTGAGCTGAGATAAAGATTGACACATGTGAGAGTGGTTCCAACCTACTCGTCACTTGGGGGAAAAGTTAATAATATAGCTCCCAAGACCCCCCAACACTAGATTAGCAGTCTGTCATCTAACGTGAAGTGTTTGCTATGAGGTTAGTGTTTGAAAAATCAAAGCATCTGCAATATTGTTTCCATTCCTCTTATGACAAATGCGGTCTAACCTCTCACCCCGTTTCGCAAAAGTGTGATTAAATCCTGACAGGCAGCCAAAACCACAGACCAAGAGAGGAGTTAGAGATAACTCGCATGTGTGATGAAGAATTTATACCACCTAAATTATTCCTCAAGAATTGTTCACTCCTTCGCCGATGCCCCCGATGCGTGTGATTCATTACAGGGTTCAGCCTGTGACATCAAGAGCCGTGTGCGTTTTACAATGGCGTGATGAAATGTGTCTGGGTACGTCTGCGTGACTCTTAAAGTCTTAATCAATTGCAGTGTTCATTCACAGTTTGCTGCGGGGGCTGATTCATGCCCCGCAGTTGCTCTGGAGATGAATACAAACATACAGATGAATACAAACACACAAAAGGAGCACGGCACTAGAACAAATGATTTATCCGCGGCTCTGCCTCTCTGCTCCAAACCCCCGAGTCAAGAAAATCTTGAGAATGTAAGATTCACTCTCACCTCTGTGTATTAAAGGCAGTGCTTTTCAGGACACAATTAGGTAGAAATTATTAGATCATTCACTAAGAACACACCACAATTTAATCATTTACTATACATTCATGGTTATCAGATCCCAGTGTACATTCCTTTACATCATCTGTACAAACCATGATGATTTTCTTATCAAAAGAGCAGCCCAACCCAACCCAACCCGGCTTCGCTGGAGCAATCCTCAACTGTCGAACAGGATTAGGAGTGTATATAGCCATGCCTACAGCGTGCTCGCAATGACAATACAATAGGTGCTGATGTCAAAGCGATATGATGTTCAGTATGTTCACCAACTTAGTTTAAGATTTTAGCAAGCCGACATTTGCTAATTAACACTAAACGCAAAGTGTAGGTGAGACAAAGACATGGACATTTCAATTTACTATTGGTGTGAGATGAAAAGTTAAGGGATCGCCGGAGTGATTACAGGTCGTTGAATATCTGTACCGAATTCAGGAGCAATCCGTCTCACAGTTGCTGAGATACTTAAGTGTGGACCAAAGTGGAGGACTGACTGACAACAGGGGACATTGCCGCCCACAGAGCTAAGCTAGCATCGCCAAAGAGGAGCCGATGATTTTGAAATCTCGAAATCATCGACTTCTCTTTATCTCCACCTCGTAGATTCAAGAAAGCACTTTCACCTGGTTAGACCTCATCAATCGACTTTGGTCAGAGTGTGTTTTTTATGTTGTAATCGAGTACATTTGGCATAGAGGATGTTGCACTTTCTTCTACTCGTGCATTTTACCTGTGGAAAGTGCACGTCCTCAGTTTCCACTGTGATGAGAAATGACAACACCTCAACTTGCCTCACCTCTGATTCATTTAATTACACACCCAAACATAGACTGTGACCAGGGATATGTCACTTGTCAGAGGAAGCACGACGCTGTCACCACTGTCACAGAGGGGACAGGAGTGTCATTATTTCGCAAGTGGAAACAAGTCATAAGTCAAAAGTCGTAATCTTTCGATTTTGAGTCTCAAACATGACGTCCATTTAACATAAAAATACATTTTATGACATAAATAACAGAACATGCCAAGTTTTCGAATTTCTTGCAAGGTTTTAGTTAATCCACTTTACAAGCTTACTGAGATGTTCTAGTTTGGTGTCGAAATTATACATGAAATAAAATTTGGTATTGAAAATTAAAGTATCTGCCACTGACCTCAACAATAAAACCATCAGGTGAGCGTGCGTGTGAACATGAGGGACAGTATTTATTATAAGGTGGCACAGGGCGAAAAGATACAAAAAGAGATATTGAGTGCAAGAAGGAATAAAAAGAGAACTCTGATTGATTTGATCCAAGCTTCTTGTGCCAGCTGGAATACGGCTATTAGCAATGACGTGAACATTTTTCATACACAATACAAACCTTCATTCTGCAACATCTCTTTTTATCTGCTGCTTAAATGAAATCCTGTTACAATTATAATTTTGTAATCTGATGGCCTTAGATGTACAAATTGAAGAATAGCATTTTATTTCATGCTGAATACAGCTCGGACCCACTATGAATCCTCTGCTTTGTGCTCGGGGAATGTCCTTCACGTATAGGGCTCTGCTGAAGTTGCGAGTGGTTAAGTTGGGTTGCAGGTCTTCTTTTTATTGATTGGGTCACATTCCTTAGGCTGTGGTCCTCGCCTGAGATTGTTACATACACTGCGGTTTCAACTGATGTGGTCAATGAGTCCTTCTACAGTACAGGTTACTTTCTTGAAGTAACCATGCTGCCCTCTGGTGGTTACAACCAAACCCACTCCACTTTATGACCGTAACCATTGACATGTTGACACCAATTTATTCTGGGTGACAGCACAGAATTTGGTTTTGATCAAATACGAAGTAATACCAGGGCCAGGATTACTGTTATCACCATTAACATCAATACTTTCCATCATTAAAAGCAGCTAATAAGATCAGATTAGTGTCATTGTTTGGCAGCTCAGATATAGCCGATAAACATTCAATATAAAATACAAGTGTAGCACAGTAAAACAGGTATTTCACAGTAAAAACACTAAAAACAGTGCAGTGTAACAGGTGTATTGCACAAATTGTAATAATTGTGTAGTCCTGCTGCTGCTCCTGCTCCTGCTACAGTCTAGGTGGGTGTGTGCGTGTGTGTGTGTGGTCTTCTGTTGGGGGGGTGTAATGAGGCTACGCCTATGGAAAAGAAGCTGTTCCTCAGTCTGTTTGTGCGTGCCTTGATACTCCTGTATCTTTCGCCCGATGGGAGGAGGGCAAACGGTTTGTGACCTGGGTGGGTGGAGTAGGCTACTTGATAATGTTTCTGGACCGCTTACAGAGGCGGCAAGTAGGCTATAAACTGTGTCCAGATTGGGAAACTTGGCCCCCACAATCTTCTGTTGAACTGGTGTACCACACTGTGATGAAATAGCAGAGAATGCTCTTTATTGAAGCTCCTGTGGAAGCTCACTAATGACCGTGGATTTTTTAAATTCTCTCAAGAAGAAAGGGCTGCTGAGCTTTCTTCACCAGGTGGGAGGTGTTATGGGCCACAGCAGATCCTTTGGGATGTGGATCTGTGAAGAGCTAAGGGAGATGTTACGATTTATGAGGTCAATGCACTGAAGTACTTTGTAACCTGTGTTTAATGATGTTAAAACAATCTTTATGTAGGACATTTAGTTAAGGCTGTTTCTGAGTTTGTTTGTTTTTATTCACATTCACATATTCACATCAAATACAACAGATACAAGAAATACATTTTTGTGTTTTGTGAAAAGGGACACCCTCTGAAGCTTAGAAGCTTATAGGAGAAGGCTATACTCGATATGAAGTAAACGTGAGGCATTTGTTTTTATTATTATTTCTAAATGACTTAATCACACTCATGTTTAAATACAAAACACTAGGAAATAATAAATCCAAAATAAAAGTACAGTAGTAGTGTCAAAAGGGGCAGAGAAACAAACAAACAATCGTGATCTAATTTTTTTTTTCATTAACTTTATTGTCAACAAGAGTATACACAGGACTGAATACAGTTAGATGAAATATGTGTATACAACATTAATACAATCAAACCAGTATACGAATCGTGATCTAATAAAAAACAGGAAAGAAAACACTATCTACGTCTGCTTAGGAGTTTGGGAAAAAAAAAAGTCGGAATGCGCCGCCCAATACGACTACGTCATCATTACGCGCCCACAACACAGCGCCTGTCCACACATTTCACACGTGAGGTAAACTACATTCTGTTGGCTTTCATAAATTCTGTCGGTATAGATTTATTTCTCCATAGATTAAGTTAAATGTGTCGATAAAATGTTGCTTAACAATCCGTTAAAAAGGCCGCTCGTGTCGAAAGAGTGCCGAGTTAGCTTCGTGTCACAGTTCACAGTGCGGCGGAGTCAGCGTGGACCCTTCCTCTCTGCCACAGGCTCCTCTCAGCCAAACTCCCATTCCAGGAAATGTCAATATAACGTGTCACCGCTTATCGATAACCATATTGACGTTGCATAACGTGACTTACGACATTATCTGAACCATTTGTAGTCAGAGGTAAATTCGGCTGTTTAACTTCAAATAAATATCACTTGTTTACATAGAATATCCAACTTTTCCTCTCAAGATACACAAAATGCTCATTAACGTTAGTCAGTCTTACCTAATTGATCTATGCGTAATATAAGTAAGTAAAAAGTATTGGTCTGTTTGTTTATTTATAGTTTCTATTCTCAACTACAGATTGACCTGTACCCATTCATAATTGTAAGTAATTTGCTATTAGTGTAGGTAAATCATACTCAACAGTAGTACAAATATTTCTATTGAGTTTTGGGGTCTTTGTTTTTATCCTTGTGGTATCGAAAATGGTATCGAGTATCGAATATTTTCCTGAGTATCGGTATCGAGTTGAAAATTTTAGTATCGTGACAACACTAAAATGAAAAATGCAACATGTATGGGTATCGATACTTTTGAAAATGAGTATCGTATCCAGATACAACAATTTAGTATCGATACTTTATTGAGTATCGATACTTTTGACAACCCTAATCAACAGTACCGTTAGTCGTTTTATTATATCTATTGTTGCATCTATTTCCAACATTTTAGCAACATTTAACATTACAGTGTTAATGGAGAGAATCACATGTGATGTGGTGAATTAGCACCAGCAAACCCTAATGATCCTCGTCTGTTCCACATTGCAGCCTGATGATCAAACAGAGCTTCCTCTCTAACGAGGCCGAGACGCTCTACTTGTAAGCTGCTCGTTGAAAAAAGGGCCGAGCCATGTTGGCAAAAACGGAGAAAAGCAAGGCGCAAAAGGAAGGAGGAAAGAAGAGGAGACATCCCGGCGAAGATGGAGACGGAGGAGAGAGGAAGAGGCGGGGAGGCGGAGAAGGAGAAGGAGAAAAGGGTCACGGAGACGGCGGAAGGAAGCGCTTGGACGCCCTGAGTGTGGGTTATTTCCGCCGAGTCGGGGAAAGACTCGGCGAGGGCTTTGAAGATAATGAGGAGAGAGGTGAGAGGGATTATGTTTCTGCAGATCTGAGCACGCACAGGACTGCAGGTTGATTAAAGGAAAGGCACATTACACAAGCACACCGTCGTATAAGAGCAAAGAACGGCGCCGCTCAACTGCAGTATGTGGAGGGAAGAAAATGATTGAGCCTTCCTCACATGTTGGTGTTGTGACATCAGTCGGGGTCAGGGAAGGAAATTGGCACCAGTGACGAGCAAAACGCTGGGAAAAATATGAAAGAGGCTGGTAGACTTCAGACACAGAATAGTGATTTACTTTTGAGTGGCTGGTAAGTTATCTTCCCACCCTGGTTAGGGTATGTCTGGTTGAAGTGGAAAACACTGTACAGAGTTTTAACGCAGAGCTATAACCAATGATCAGTCAAGCAACAGAAGATTAATGGACGTCTCTTGTTGTTGACTGATGACTTCTGAGTTGTTTTTCAAGAAAAAAAAGGCAAATGTCAGCGGGTTCAGTGTCTTTGAATCAGATCAGAATAAATAAAAGATCTTAGTCAGTGACAAGCATTTGGAAAATGTCACCTTGAGTTCTGGGAAATCTGCGCTGACAGTTTTCGTATTTTCTGAGATTTTATAGCAGATTAAATAACACAACTGACAGATCAATCAACATTGTCATCAGTTGCAGCACAATTCCCATTTCATAATTGTAGATCAAGCGGCTGATTATCGCCTGAGCGAATTGATTGGTTCTTTTGTGCCAGAAACCAGCAAAAAAAAAAAGGTATTAATTATGATTTCCCAGAGCTCAAAGCAGCATCATTATATCCTTCAGACAGCTTGTTTTGCTCAGTTTGCTGTCAGACATGACGAAGCAAAACTTCAAATCCTCACATTCGAGAAGCTGAAACCTGAGAGTAAAGACCATTCCCAGCATCACTGGAGACGTTGTGTTTACATTTACCAGCATAAAACGCTGTGTCGACAACAAATCTCTCAACTGTAATCAGGATAGGACGCTGTTGATGCCTGAATTCTCTCCTGGTGAACGCTCACTTCTCTGCCACTGATACACATAACGAGGCATCTAATTAGTTTAACATTATGCAGCTGGTTGCCGCCGCGTTGCATCATTTGTCCTGAAATATAACGAGCCTTCATCAGTCCACTCCCGTTACGCATCCATTCGTGGTTGACCGTCCACTTCTTGTGAGATCAAACGCTCCATCCCCCGCGTGTTGTCTCTTCACGTTTTTCTCCACAGCGATGTTTGTGGAGAACGTCCTCACCGAGGTCAGAGGCAAAGCGGCCGCGGTGGCGACGGACCGGACGGGCAGCATCACCCTGCAGCGGCTGCTCCCGCTGTCCAGCCCCGCCCAGGTCGGCGAGGTGCTGGCCGAGCTGGGCGGCGAGTCGGGGTCCGACTTCAAGGCGGTCTCCTGCGACCGGTGCGGCGGCCACGTGGTGGAGAGCGCCATCAGACAGGCGTCCAGGTTGACGGGTGAGGTTACGTTTTTTTGTTTTGTTTTGTTTTTTTTTTTAAGTATTTTATTTTAACTTTTTCATTTTTACAAAAATACGACCACTTCTGTACAGCATCAGTATTCTGTCATGTAAAAATAAACATCAAATAGACTAATGCCATCCCTGATGGTGCCGTAAAATAACAAAAACAAAATAAAAGAAAAAAAAGAAAGAAAGAGAAGGAAAAAAAAAGCAGGAAAAAAACAAACAAAACCCAAAAAAAACATAATAAATACATTTAAAAAAAATCAAAAACAAAACACCACCCCCACACCAAAAAAACCAAAACAAAAAAAAACAAAAAAAAACAAACAAACAAACACGTAAATGTAAAAAACATGCACACTCATACCGCGGAGAGGAGAAACAAGTCTTTTGTCAGTAGGTCCATTACAAAGAAAATTGTACAGACACATGTACATAGCAGTCTCTAGTTCAAACAAATCTAATCAGGCTGAGCCAAAAATGGCTTCCACACTTTCTCAAAGTAATTCAATGCCTTTGCACTGCTGAGGCGAACCTGTTCAATCCTGGCAATGCAAGCCATTTCATTACGCCACCTGTTGAAGCAAGGGGGTGAAGTAGATTTCCAATTAAGTAATATAAAGTTTTTGGCCGCAACCATGCCTGTCCTGAGGGCTTGCTTACAATGGTCAGGGAAGTTCCCCACATTTTCAGAGGAACCAAAGATTACCAGGGCACAGTCTGGTTTAATGTTTATCTTGTATTGCCCCGAGAACCACTTAAATATGTCACTCCAGAAGTTTTCCAAAACTGGGCAGTACCAGGTTACGTTTTTTTATCTCAGGAGAGGGAGGAAACGGGCGAAGTCGCACAACACTAACAGTCACAACTCACTGCTGTGTGTTTCCACCACAGAAGAAGAAGAAGAAGAAGGAGAGCAGGAGGAGGAGAGCTGCGGCGCGTTGGAGGCCCAGGTGTTGTCTCTGAGCCGGGTGGTGAGAGAAAACGGCGCAGAGTTCATCAAGCACGTCCACGGCTCCCACGTGGTCCGCACACTTCTGCACGTGCTGGCGGGCTGCCTGGGGCCGCCGCGCACCGAGTCCCGACCGGGTACACACACACACACACACACACACACACACACACTCTCTTAGACATCTGTGCCATCATGTAGGGGGAGCCTCTGAGCGTCGCTCGTTGTCTCGGCTCCGTTTGGCAGGTATTCGCACTCGTCCTCCTGCATGTTTCCGACCACTTGGGGGCGTTTTGTGGACGTGAGCAGATGGTAGATCCCAATTCACTAATTTCACCCTCCTCGATTCCTCTCCTCCGGCTTAGTCCCGCCTACGTGAGATACGAGCGGAGGAGTCGAGGAGGACACTCTAGGAGAGAGGAGTCGAGGCAGCAGCATTTAACAAAATGAGACGTCCTTTCCTCAGAGCTGTCATTATAAAGCGTCGT
>JBCAUF010000036.1:5408997-5420117 GCA_038406115.1 Haemulon aurolineatum
CACTTTAAGCCTGTGAATATTCTCATTCATCCAGGTCATAGTTATCTCAAGGATTTTCAACCGAACGCAACCGGACTTCGACAAAAAGACGAAAAACGAAGCCCGTCTGCGTTCCATTTAAAATCCTTGAGACCCAGAGAGATTAAAAAAAAGCTGCAGATCTGCTCAAAAGCGAGCAAGCGGCCCTCGAGTTCAGACTTGTTGCAGACACTCGAAAGGGGAACCTGCACGCCAGAGTCCACGACTGCATTTGTGCATTCGGTTGCACGAGGCCTCTTGTGGGTTTTGTGCATCGTTCAGGGCTGAAGGCTACGACTTTGACATCGCGGCTAGCACCACAACACGCCTTCTTCCTCGTACTGGAACACTGTGGTGCATTGTTGAGTCCTCCAGTTCTGCTGCACTGGTTTTTATCTTTTGTTTTCTCTTCTCCCCACATTGTTTCAGGAGTGCAGTGCTAATCCAGGCGAATTCTCCTTGAAAGCAAACTGTGCCGCGCTGGGGTCGGACTTTTCTTTTATATTTGTCGCCCACCTCAACACTGTGCCGTTACAAAAAAGCAAAAAAGGACATCGGGAAGGGTCCGCGCACCAGCTGGTGACACTTTTTGGACATGGCCACAGGAGAGTACGCGTGTTATCTGAAGGCCTTTCTCTTGAAATCCTCCGTTCAAATGAGTCCTACAGCACCTGACCGTGGCTGTGTATCGTGGCCAGTAAAGCCTCCCTGCTGATGCCAGGGATTAAAGCAAGAAAAGATTTGTGAGTCTGAAAAGTTGCCCAAGAGGAAATGTGTATAATGAATTGAAGCAAGTATTATATGGATTTAAATCTTTGTGAATTCAGGCATGGTGCCTGAGAACTTGATGCTGATGATGCTGTCAGCGTGATTTGTCTTTGAGTTTCTGCTCGGGGATTATTCCTTTAAAGACCGCCACACAGGGATGAACAGTCAGAGACAAGTCGACAGCTACAAAGACACAAACATGAGGACAGGCAGACACACACACACTCACATCCTCACTCACACACACACACATCCTCAAGCTGAATAGGGCTCATAACTGGGCTATTTTTAGCCTCGGAGAAAGAAGGAAGCAGCCCGGCTCATCTCAATGGAGCCGACCACAAGACCCAGAGCTGCAATCTTCGGGGGCCCTCCACTCCACTCGACCGCACGGCACGACCCCGCCGAAGCTCACTGAACCGCGCCGGAGGCCTGATCCCATTTACATCTCCTCCTCCTCCTCCTCCTCCTCCTCCTCCTTCTCCACTACCGGGGCACAAAAACAACCTGCTCCTGCTCACCAACACAAACGTCAAACCTATGCATCCTCAGACTGCCGAGCGCAGCTTGCAGGCATATGTGCGCGACTTTCCCCATCCTGAGCAAGGGAGGTGTGTGTGTGGGGGGGGGGGGGGAGGTGGGGGGCCGCCAGTGCTAAACGGGAGCCCACCAGATGGAGATACAGCACGTCATGCTGTGTCACGATGCTCCACTGTGTCACAATCTCCCAGACTCTCCCTCTCTCTCTCTCGCCACCACCGCACACACTCATAATTCTCACTTTCCACATCCAGCAACAACCATGAAGTTGGCTCTCACACTCGAGTGAGCAGCAGCAGCAGAGGCAGCAGACGCCGGGGAGGGAGGAGGGACGAGGCAAGGGATGGGAGGTGAAGCGGGGAGGTAGGAAGGGTGGGGGGGGATCACACCGGCAGATCGAAGGAAAGGATCACCCGAAGACAAACAGAGAGTTATTGACATTAAGCTGGGTAAGACCCAAGCTCTTAAACCTTTTAACACAGTCTGCAGCCCCCCTCCTCCCCTCCCCAACGCCTGCCGGTGTGACCTCGGCATCTGTTCCCAAAGGGGGTGAAGAAAAAGGGTAGATGGGTCAGCCCTCCCACCCACACATCCACCCACACCTCCACCCACAACCTTTCCTCCTTCAATTCTCATATCTCCCTTGCCATTTTTTTTTGACACTTTGATGGATCTCCTCACTCACCTCCCCCCTACCCTCTCCCCCCTCCCTAAACCATCTTTGTCCTGAACTGACAGGTGTGTTAATGGTCTAATGCCGCCTGGCTCTTAACGCCAGGCCCAGACAGACGGGGCTTGACCGGGGCTGAGCTGCTAAACAGCGGGGATCTTGATTCGCGTCAGGGTAATTAGCGGTGAGGAGAGAGACACCTTCTTCTTCTTTCAACAACACCTGATCATCCAGACGTGTTGCTTTGGAGTGCATGCGTGCATGTGCGTGTGTTTTTTGTCCAGACTCCCCCAGCAGATGAAACCCAGAGATGGATGGAGGGGGGGTTGGGGTGGGGGCTCAGCCTGCGTGCAGCTTAACACCACCACGCTGCCTTTTGCTGCACGCAAAAGCGCTCCCAGTCGCACAATAACTCCTACGCGTACACACACACACACACACACGCGCAGTGGGAGAGGAATGAAAAGATGAAAACTACTAATGAGCGCGCGGTTAAAAAAGAAAAGAAAAAAGAGTAAAAAGAAGCAACGACGCGCAAATTACGCACGGCGCACACTTGAAAAAAATAAGTCCTGACAGCGCTACGGGACTCCTGTGCGCGATAAATCTCACGGCGGATCTTTTTTACGCCCTCTCCCATCACCTCACCTCACCCCCCCTCTCCTCTCACCAAATCAATCCGAAAGTGAACGCTGCCGCTTCCCAAGATCGATGGGATTACAATCTTTTTCTCGGGCTTCCAACAGCCATTAACTCCGCTTTTTTTTTTGCCTTGGGAGACATTTCCCTCTCTCTCTCTCGCTCGCTCGCCCGCGGTGATAACTCCTCTCAAATGAAACGCGCCGGAGAGAGAGGAGATTTAAAGAGCAGCTGAGTGAGGACAAACTAAACCCCCCCTCCTCTACCTTTTTTTGAGAAAAAACTCCCGCTCGAGCTCACCTGTGATTTCTCTGCTGACGTTGGCGAAGCCCGCCGCTGTGGTCTCCTTCGAGGCCATGGTGCGCTCCTCCAGCCGGTGCCGGCCACCCTTCCTTCCTTCTCTATCTCTCTCTCGCCTTCCTTCGCTCTCTCAATATCCCCTCACGCACTTCTTCTTCTTCTCCTTTTCCTTCTCCTCCACCTTCTTCTTCTTCCTCCTCTTTTGCCCTCTTTTTTTACCCTCCCTCCGCGCCTGCAGGTGCTACCGGGCGCAGCAACAGTCCGCGCAGTGTGATGTGGAGCGATGCCGTGGTGCGCACTGGCAAAAGGAGAGAGAGAGAGGGAGAGAGAGAAAAAAAGAAAAAGACCCGAGGAGCGCCTCCGACTTCAGAGAGAGAGAGAGAGAGAGAGGGAGGGAGAGAAAGAGAGAGAGGAGGGGGGGTTGCATAGTTGGGTAAGAGGTGGAAGGGTTAGACTCGGTGCTTTTGTTATTTTCATCATTTTTTAATGCAAGATATGATTGAAAAATTTTCCACATTTGCTCAAAGTGGAGCGATCTCCTGAACTCATAATCAGCCATTGAGCTGCATGCAAAAAAAAGGATGATGATGATGGGCGCAGATTAGCTTGTCATTCACTTCTTGGCTCATCATCACGGATAACAAAACAAAACGTGGTGCTGTACCGGACAAGGGCTGGAGGACCTCAGGTTGACTGGCTATTAACAGCCAAATGGGATCCGAGATGGATAAGCAATAAAAACAAACCGTGATTACCACTGGCAGCTATGAAGCCCCAGTTAGTGAATCCACCGTAAAATACTGTAGGTCTCAGAATGACAATAATGAATCAATAAATAATCAGACAGAGAGGTGTTGAGCTGCAAAAGCCATTAGACTCCCCCAGAATATGTCTTGTAGTCCATCTCTGACAACATTTTTTTTGTAATGGTTGTTTTAATGAAGCCCCAAAATGTTCACCATTAAATGTGTATTAAATAC
The DNA here is from genome assembly GCA_038406115.1 of Haemulon aurolineatum. Classification (NCBI taxonomy): domain Eukaryota; kingdom Metazoa; phylum Chordata; class Actinopteri; order Lutjaniformes; family Haemulidae; genus Haemulon; species Haemulon aurolineatum. Next base: position 5,412,913 of record JBCAUF010000036.1, read on the forward strand.
ATAAATGGACATCCTGAAACAAATATAAAAAAAATAAAAATAAAGTGAAATATAATGAACCGATTAGTTGGGATTAAAAAAAAAGTAAAATCATTATTATCAAGTTTCTAAAGTTCTCAAAAAGTTGTTTTCATTTCATAACAGCACCCTAATGCCACTTTTTTTTTTTGGAGCCGTCACCTGTGCCTGACCCCACTCACCTTCAGCCAATCAGCAGCCTCACCCACCCATGACCAAAAGCCAGCTTACTTAGTTAAACGAGCTCTTGCTGCTACAGCACCAACAGCGAAGTAATTCTGAACTGGAGGCTGCACAGTTACAGCACAGCAGACATTTCTCACGGAAGCCATGTTGTCACGAAACAGTAGAGTTAACACAGGTGTTAGCAATGACACTAATTGAGTTTCTATTTACAGTTAGCGTAGCACAGCCTTTGCAGTGAGCAGCAGCCTGATTGTTTTGACTTGAATATAACTGAAAATAACTGAAAAGCTAAACTGCTTTCATCCAGCTTAAAGGGACAGTTCAACATTTTGGCAAATTCGTCCATAGCCATAGTCCCTACAGTCTTAGCGGTAGGTTCGTTAACTTGAACTTCAATTGCTAACGCTATGGAGGCTAACGGTAACGGTTACTTTTCCGGCTTTCCCTTTGAACTCATCAAACACGCGGTCCAACAACTCAAAAACACTCTCGTGGACAAGTTGTGACCTGCACATTCACCACGCTATGAAATAATACGACACATGAAGCAAATACTTTGGGCTAAGTTACCTTCTTCAGTAAACCACTAGGCGGAGTGAGCATGGGAGTAAGCGCCTCAAGCAGTGCCGTAGGTTTTGTTGACGGAAGTAGCCTAGCCGCGCTTAAGGTGCGCGTTTGATATCACTCCGCCCAGCAGCCCCCGTCTGGAATGTAGTTCCGGCTTTGCGCATGCCTCGAAAACAACTCAGTTTCGTATTGTTCCGCTATTATTTCATAGCGTGACGAATGTGCAGGTCACAACTTATCCACGAGAGCGTTTTGGAGTTGTTTGGATTGTGTATTTGATGAGTTTAGAGGGAAAGATGGAAAAGTAGCCTACCATTAGCCTCCGTAGCAGCTCGCGTCTGACAGGTGAGGGGGCGGTTAGTTACTGACGAAAATTTCGCGTCAAAGTGACATGAAGTAAAAAATAGATCTTTATTTTCAAATTAAGGTGAACTCCATTCGCACTTTTAATTAAGAATAATTCAATAACTTTTCATGATAACACACTTTTGCATATGATTAAACAATTTATTATAATTTATATAATATATATTTTTTAGTCTGCTTAAACTTGGAAATCCTTAAAAAAAAGTGTCCTGGCAAAAAACAGAAAAAATGATATAAAACAGATAACACAATATATGCAATGAAATCAGAAATAAGCTGTCAACTCAACCATAAGATTTTCTTGCAGGCTATCCCTGATATGCTCCTTCCTACATGGGGTCATCATGTGCGAACGGGAGCCGGGATCGATGTTCAGCGAAAATCTGCAACGGCAATATCCCATCTCAAGGCCTCGTCACATTTAAGGGAAAAAGCCGGTGTAGCTGTGTTGTGAATGAAAGCAGTAACATTGCAGGGACAGGTAACTCCTTCCCTCCACGAGTTTTCGTGCACCTCAGGTACCATTAACAAGCAGGAAATGTTCCTGAATGTGGCTGCATGTGTGAATAATGAAAGTCCCGAGCAGTGTCTGAGAGGTTATTCTTGAGTTTTGCTGGGAACTGTATCAAGGAGGCATAAATTACACCTCACAATGGAGCTTGAAACCATCAAAATAAACAAAACCAATCAAAAACTTGATGCATCAAGATGCTGAAATGCCCCCCCAAAACATCAGCAGTCAGTAGAGCATGTTTTCTGAAAAGAGGGAGCAGCTCTTTTACCTCGTCCTGCAATGGAGCTATAAGTCTGATCACCAAAATGGGGGTCAGCCTACCTGACGTTTCCATTTCCCTCCAGAGCGCTGATGACAATCTCGCCATGATGGGCCCCAGATTATTCCGCCCAGACAAATAGAAAGGTGCACACGCCCCCCCGTCCGACTCATCCAAAAACACATCCCTCAAGATTATCGAAAAAACATCCAGGAATAGATCATCATAAAGGCTTTCATGTGTCAATGCACTCACCTGGATTCTTGTATTCCCGCGTCTGCCACTTTCTGACAGAAAATAAGCAATTATTTATTTGAGGAGCGGTTAAACCGCGGCTCTTCGCGGGAAAAGTAATGGTTTTATTATGTCAGAGCAGAAAGTTGATTTGACGCCGTTGATAAATGTGTTTTCATGGCAATATTTCTGTAATGATGTGAGGACACAGAGGGAATGGAGCCATATATCAAAGAGTTTCATTCAGTGCCTCTCTCCTCGGAGTTGTGAGATCACCACTCATGGCCCTGATAGGATTTGGGGGATGGAGAATTGGGAGGCCAGGTTGTAGCTCAAGCCGAAAGTAACAATGATATATGATTCGCCCACTCATGTGAATGGCTGCCACTTGTCAATGTCATCGCTTATGCAACACAGTTCAGCTGTTTTTCATAGAGGCGGACCAAAATTAGACCGGGATTTTTTTTTAACCCCTTTTGGTCCCATGCATCACTCCCTAATGTGACAAATGTGCTCGCGAGGACACAAACGGACGGGGCTGCGGAGGGGTGCAGCTGGTGTCGATTTTGGCCCTCAAAGCCATTCAACGAAAGTGCAGCGTCTGCTACCTCTCCTGCGTGTGTTTGCGCATGTGTGCGAGGGACCTTTGTGTCTGCGTCTGCACTGATACTTCTCTCTGATGAAAGAGCGCCCGGTGGGGGGGCATCATGCCAGCGAGAGAGAGAGGAGAGAGAGGAGAGAAAGAGAGAGAGTGGGAGGGTGGGGGTACGCCGAAGGAAGGAAGGAAGGCGGAGGGCCAAGGCAGCTCGTGTAAGAGGTTTACAGTCTGGGGGACGGGAGCTGCCTGCAGGTTTCATCGGGTTAAAAACTTCAGCACTGTTCAAAGATGCACTTGAAAAGACGCTCCATTATTTATTCATCAATGCGGCATCTCGTGGATACGAGTCGAGATGCTCAATATGCCCTCAATTACTTGTCTGTCGAGGTGCAGCGTGTGAATGAATCTCACATAAAACAATGCTGGAATAAAAAGGCTTTTTACACGGGCGCCGCTACTCAGGTGGCAGTGTGTTTTAAAAGGAGACAAAGCTCGTGAAAACGAAAAGGGAAACGCTAATTTGTTGGAAATCTGTTCTGTGCTCTGACTTCTGCAGACATTTGGTTGTCATTTGGCAGGCAATAACTACACGAGACAACGCAACATCTGTGCGATGGAGAAGTGAGAGGATCCACATATCACAGGAAAATTCACATCGCACAGAGGCGGAGGAGGAGGAGGAGGAGGAGGAGGGTGGAGAGGAGGGCGAACTGTGAGTGTTGCACTGGCAACCGCATCCAGTCTGTAACAGCCAGCGGATGTAAAAAGCGTCAGTCAGTGCCCGCCCCTTTTCCTCGCCGCTCCTCCTAGATGTCAGTCATATAACTCAAGACGATGCTTCAAAGCGAAGCGTGCTTTTCGATCTCCTTCACCGCGGGGCTGGATGTCCTCGGCGTGTCGAATGTGCCAGAGTGAGGCACGGGGCGCCCAGAGCTGTGATGCACTGCCCTCATCTGGCCGAACGCAGTCAACTCCCATCGACGGACGGAGGGGTTTATAATTCATGTGAGCGGAGAACACAGGAAGGTAAGATCAATCCTGAACACTTGAGGAGACTACAATCACCGGCGATGGAGGGAGTACAGCAGCACTCAGATCCTTTATTTAAGATCCTCCGGGTAGGAATATCCAAGGAACATGGCTCTGCATATTCAGGATTTTAAAGATTTAAAGTAAAACCTGTGATAGGCTGTTTGTTTTTGGCGTCACTGGGCAAAAAGTCAACGAAAAAAAGCTCTCAGCGTGTTTTAATCCATGAGGGAAAGCTTGAAACTTCGGGAGCTCCTCTTGGCCCTGTGCGCAGGCTTTAGATAATCTAGCCTGTGACGGGGAGACTTAGGCCAGTCACGGGTCACAGCAGATGCACCGAACAGCCAACTATCTTTCCCCCAGAATCACTTAATTCACCTTCACTTCTCAAATCTGGGCAGGAGCTCCCGAGACACGTCCACGATAAGGATCTTTTTTTGTCGGCGAACTTGTTTGTGGTTGTTTTATAGGCTCACGCATCTGGTTGTTTTGTTCGTCCGAGATCGTCGGAACAAAGCGTTGTTTGTTGCGTTTCCTCCAGTCTCTTATCTTTGTTTCTTTCATTATAAGTTCATTATGGCGAAATGCGTTTAATCATTTGTCACTCTCGCTTGTGTCGGGACCGCGGGTGCAAATTAGCTGTCGAGCTCACCCCGGCACATTTACATTGATGTTATTAACGTCAGTGTTGATTAATGTGTACTGTCCCATAGAAATAAATAAATAAATAAAGCGGCACGGTTCTTGATTTATACATACGTGCAAATATATATTCAGCGGCTGAAAACCAGCCATATGACATGGTCCTCTGTGCCGGTGCAGATAAGCATAATTAGCTTTTAGACAGCTCTTACGGGGCCATGTGAGGAGAGAGAAGGCTTAGAGTTGAAAGGAACTGAGCTGTCATTTAGTTTTGTCTGTCGTATGTATCAGTCACTGTCTGTCGAGTCTGCTGAACTCAGCGCTTTATCACTCTCAGGTATGTGCTAATTAGAAAAGAGGAGTGGGACAGAGCCTCGTTTTTCATGTTTTTTTGGGGTGGAAACCAACCAAATGGCACAAAACATAACTAAGTTGTCGCAAGCCACCCCCCAAAACCATTTTTACCCGTCCAGTCAGGTAAAAGTCAGCAGATTTGGTGGAAAAACCTCCTAGTCTGGCAACACTGCTAAGGTCAACCTCCAGAATTACAGGATAAATCTGAGAGGTTGTTGAATGATGAATGAGGCCGAGAAGAAGAAGAAGAAGAAGAAGAAGGCTTCACTTAACAAGGTAAGTTTGGCCTTCACTCTCTGGCTTTTTTCTTGTTGTTATGCATGTGGGTGACTGTCATGTGTAGTCTACAGCACTGTGAATGTCTGCTCATCTGAAACAGCTGCTTTTGTTTGTGGTTACTGCCCCAAAAAGTTTTCTTTTTTTTTGGTGGAAAAAACTGAAAAGTAACCAGTATCTATATCTGTCAAATAAATATAGTGGAGTTAAAAGTAGAAATTAAAAGTAGCGGGTAGATTAATGTAAAGTACAAGTTGCTCAAAATACAGAGCTTGAATAAATGTGCCTCATTACCAGCCGCCGCTGCTGCGCCACACTAGCGTGGTCGTAAATGTACTCGAGGGTTTGACTCCCATCTATTTTTGGGGCTTCCCAGGAGCATAAATTTTAGTTGACCTTCACAGCAATGACTCTGTTTGAGGAAGCCCAAATCCACGGCAGCCAGTTGCTAAATGAGCCTGCATACAGATTAAGAGGGAGTGTGAAAACAGCTGGCTACACGGAGACAGCTTGACTGCCTGCGTGCGCCGCACTCCACCAGAGGCTACGCACTCTGCTTTGTCAGGGTTCCTGCTGTTACAAGGCTTTATTTTGTCTGATTCCCCTCTTTACTGCATTGGCGCCTCAAGAAAAATAGTGAGTCAGTGACTTATTGGAAGCAACGCGGAAGATCACTTTTAAGACCGGAGAGTGGATAACAGCATGAGCTGGACTCTGCGGCTTTCTATTTCATGGCTCCACTGATCTGTTAATGTCACACACCAAAAAGCTGAAAAGAGTATTGATTGGACATGATGCCTAAAGGGCTTCACTGTCCTTTTCCAGACATCTTTGAGGTCTTAGATGTCTCATAACAGGCGGGATTTGACATAAAGCCAGGACGGGAGGAAGGAAAAGACCTTCGCATGAATAAATTTCAGCTAAGACACTCACATCAAGGTTTTAACCATCTCTTGCAGCGGCGGTTTTGAGTTCGCTGGTGTGACTCTGCCCCCCCTCCCCGCCCCCGAAATGCTCCAGACACAAATTTTAAGAGGGGTTGACGCAGACCGGCTCTGAGCTCACAGACACCTCCGGCACAGCCTCGGATACAACACATCTGAGTGAATACAAAGCCACAGAGAAAAACATCCAGGAATCACACACATCTAAATGCTAATGCAAGAGGAGGCCGAGAAGGTGCCGGGAGTAAAGAGGTGGTGCAGCAGCAAGGATCAGCGCGGCGAATAATAGGATGCAGAGGGAAGGTAGCTGGTGGAGATGTAGGAGGCTGTGGTCATATGTGATTGGATGTGTGCATGGAATTTAATTCTTATGGTTTGGCCCATATGCTGGCTTTTATTAGAGCTTTCAGCCTCATCTAAAGGTCTTCGCCAGCAGATGGAGTTTGTCCACTTGACGTAGATATAGCTTTTAATCTTAGGTCACATGACGACGACAGTGAGGGTCAGCTGAAAGCATCGGAAAAAGTTCAACTTGCTGCTTCAGGCTGCAGCCAACAGTACACAAAACTCTTTACATCGACTGGGGGAGAGTGGCACGACTGGTTAGAAAATGGTAAAATGTAAAAATGTATTTACTGTCAGACAAATACAGTGCAGTGTTGTTAATGTTGGCTTTCTGGCTCATAGCTGAGCTTAAGGGTTCGATGAGTTTATCAGATAAGAAATATCTTCCTTTGCCAAGTCACATGTAAGGTTTATCCCATTTACCGGAGTAGTGAGCAACAATTACATTGCATGGGAACCTTACCGTCTTAAAGGTAATGACATTTCCAGGTATTATTGAAACTCTCAGGTGTTACCAGTTACAGCTTGTGAAAAAAAAGATTTTGATTGAAAAATGCATGAAAATATAAATGACTCATCTTGATTTTTTTTTTCTAAAGCAGTATAATGACCTCAAAGGTGTTGAACGACAAGGAGGCCTGAAGTTTTTTAACTCACAGCATCTTTTCATATGAAGCCCTCTGTGTTATTATGTTTGATAATATTATTAAAGGTCCCATATTATGAAAAACACATTTTCTCTGGTCTCTACATATATAAACTGGTCCTACCAACTCCCAGAGTAAGGAAAGCAAAGGAGTCCTGCATCGTCTCTGCAGCCCACCCACTGGTAAAACGGTGCTCCTACGGGCTGTTCAGATTCAGCTCCTTTCA
>JBCAUF010000036.1:5658359-5668375 GCA_038406115.1 Haemulon aurolineatum
CGGCGATCCTGATTGGTTCATCATTTTTTGCTCCCGAGAAGGAGTTTGCTATGCCCTCGAGTCCAGATCTTTGTGTGGAGCTCAGCGAAACGCCTCTGGTGGAGCGTGGCGGAACTACAATGATCTGGCGAGAGTCAGGTTAGTTCTTGGTCAAGCGGCCTCTTACATTTCCGAACTCTCGAAGCCTTGCGCTACATCTAGACCATTGCGTTCCTCAAACCAAAGCCGTTCAAATCCGTTGCCCTTCCTCCTGAAATGAGAGCAGCCTCCTCCATCATGCTATTTAAAAACACACCTGTTCACTTTGGCATTTTATGAATTCCATTTTGTAATTGTTTTACTGCTGCCTTATTGTTGTTTTTTGTCTGTCAATGTGTTCTTAAATTATGTTTCTTGCCCGTAACTCTGACAGCACCTTGTAACTGTGTCTGTGAAAGGCTCTATATAAATAACTTTCTTCTCCTTCTTCTTCTTCAAATTCACCACGATGTAGACAGTAAGGTGTTAAAGGGATTAGGCAGCAGTGCTAGCTTGTTCACTGGTCTGTCTGTAACTTCCTGAGCTCCGCTAGCCTTTTGTTACCTGATCACACCCGTGACGCAACCCCACAGCCGACTGTTTTCCAGGATTTACTTTGATGTTTTAGTATAAAACCCAGTTTTTGTAGGTTGATCAGCAGACAGAGCTCTGCTGCCGTGCTGTGAACTCCCGTCTCCGCGGCGCGGTGAATAAACTCGCTTGAACCAGCCACAATCCACGGGCCTGAAGACATTATTTCTTCCACAGCAGGAATAAACAAGCTGCGGGATCTGACTTGAAATAATGATGCTGCGGAAAAAAGTGGAAGGAGCAAGTTTCAGATGTGAGGGAAGTTTCCCCCCCCCAGAGCCCAGATCTGGTGCCTGTGATGAGGAATGGGAGTCTTGATGAGAGGGAAACATCTGATTGGAGGACTCGATTGGAGATGGTCTGAAGGTGGTGAAGGGGTTGGTGGTGTGTTGTTGGAACTCGAGGGGCTAGAGTGACAGCTTGCAGGTGACTGGTTAAAGGCAGGCGTGTCAGGTTGTGATTGGATGAAGATGGAAATGAGCTGCTGGATCTCAGAGAGGGAGCTGAGGTTGTGACTTAGAAGGCAAAATTAACTTTCGCCAAGCTCCGTTTCAATTTCAATTGGTCCAGTTTGAGGTTTGGCCAAGGGAAAATGTCCTGGCGACCCCGTAGAAGCTTGAAATAAAGTCAGTCAGCCAGGTGTGAAGCAGATTCCTGATGAACGAAAGGTTTTAGAGAAGGTATTAGACAGCTAGATCCAGGCTTTCAGGGCTTCCACAAACCTCCGCTCCATTAAATAATTTTCATTTTAATTAGTCTCCATGAAAATCCCTTAGTTCCTTCGTACTCTCTACACACTGTAGTTATATTTCCTGGCCACAATTTTGTCTGTTTCAGATTTGGTGGCGCCAAATTTGTTGACTCATAATCCTAAAATTTGCTACTTCTGCTAAAAACAGAGTAATTCAGATGAAGTGTCTTCCAACCACGGTGCAAAAAGCTGCTTCAAATGGCCACACTGACAGGTGGGTGTCAAAGAAAGAAGGGCGAGACACAGTCGCGCGTGCACACTCTTGCAGTCTTTTCTGTTTTTTTTCAAAGGCATTCACGGCGTTGCGCTCATTAAGTGGCAGTTATAGCTGTGTGGAGAGTGGGAGAAATCTTGAGAGAGAGAGAAGTTCAGGCACCCGCCTACTTCATCACGGCCGCAGAGCAGAACAGGAGCGGCACACCGCTGAGGACAAGGCCCTTCGAATCCTCGAGTCGGAGAGAGGTGAGCGGGGAGCATTTTTCAAGACGCCGCTCGATGATGCGGAGGCCGGACAAAAGGGGCGCACGCTGTAATTTTGCCCTTCAGAGGCTGCGTCTTCAAAAAAGAAAAAAATATTAAAAAAGTCAGACTCGTGCTTTGACACTGAGCAACGTCCACCCTCCCGTGAGCCACCTTCATCCGTCGGAGGGAGCAGCTGTCGACCGTGGCGGATTTGATGGCCTCTATTTACCTTTATGAAGAGCTTATTTATTTTCAACACAAAAAAAGGGAGTTGCTTTGAATGAATTCTGCTTATATGTAAGGATAATTACCACCTGTTGCTATGTGATCTTAATTATCAACCTTCGCACTACTGTTAAATGTTAAATGCGGCATAAATATGAGGCTAAGTTAAGAAGTTAGGTTTGTTTCAGGCAATTTGGCCTTAATGATGCAGAGTGTTGTTTTGTACATATTTGGCATTTCTTTGTTATCTAAAATTTACATCATCCAAAACATCTAAAATGTCTCTTCCCATGAGAAACCAGTGTGCGAGGCGCCGATAAATACGTTATAAAGCAAACAAGGAAAGTGAATACCTTTAGAGAGACTCTTTCATCTGTAATGAATAAATGAAGAGTTCCTCCGAGTTTCAAACTGAATTTTGTAGAATTGTCTCACTATGCATTGTTAATGTGTGCAATGTCTGGAAATGTATCCAGCTTCTGAAAATGTATGATTTGAATATGTGTGTGTGTGTGTGTGTGTCATCTTTCATCTTCAAGAGCACAGGCTCAATGTCAAGCTGCCAGCCGATAGAAGGCTTTTGCGCGTTTCCCTCCCCCTTTTCTTGTCTATGTTCCCCAAGTGAAGATTCTGCATCAGTGTTGTCCCTGGAGGTAAACGTCCACCCCGGAATACTAAGACAACAAAGAGTACAGACACCTGCATAAATATCATAAGAGTTGTAAGGGAGGAAAAAAAAAAAAAGCAAAAAAAAAAAAAAGCCAAACACATCTGCAACAATCACTCGGGACAAGCGTGCAAGAAAACGCCGTGCTCGTGAACAACAAACAAAACAGGAGCGGAGTGAGTGATAATCACAGTAATGATGATAATCACCAACCATCCAAGCAGAGAGAAAATAAAGTTTGAACAAATTATATGCTGGTTAATTTTTCCCCCCGCCCGGCACACACAGAGAATTGAGTTGGCAGTGGCTGAGCAGCTAACAATGATAAATTGTCCATACCTGCGATCATATTAACAATAATTATTGCATTAGTGTATTTCATACGGCGACGAAAGTGGACTCTGCGAGCCGAATACAAAGTCGCCTCACTGAGGGTGGAACGCGAGGGAGGAATCTTTGTCGTCCTTTGCATGTAAAGTCATTTCCCATCATGTTCGCTTTCTCTTTCATCAGGGGCCGGCATTGTTTCGGCGCTGCTCCGGCTGACAGAGCGTAATTTACAGGTGGAGTCAGGCTTCCTGCCATCCACAATAAATTGGTCTCCATTTTCTGACATCTAGGCTTTTGGAAGTGTGATTTCTTTGATCTTTTCAGCCCTACCAGACATTTTCTGGTATTCCATTTTACATCATCACCCTCTCTGGCTCCTTCACTCTCGCTTTCTTCTCGTCCTGTCTGTCTCTCTTTTTCTCTCATCAAACTATCGGGCCCCCCTCTTATTTTTTCTTCAATCCTGTCACTTATCTTTTCTTCATCGCTCGTCTTACTTATCTCCTGCTTTCGTTTTCTTTTATTTTTCCCTCTCGCCGCGCCGCTGTCATTAACCGTAACGTACCGTGACATGCCTTTGGTTGCATCATAATACCGAAGACAAGTTTTGTGTATTTTTTGCACTCAATGTATATTTCCACCGCCGGCGTGTGTGTGTTTTTCTGTATACAAATGAGCACATGACGCAACATACTCTTTATGAAGGCATGTCCATGTCAGTCTGCACAGAGCTGTTAAAGTGTTATCTCACTCGGTGTGTCCACTCTGATTTGTACATGTGCACACTTGGGATGAATTTGAACGTTCATTCAAGCAAAGCGTGGGAAAAGTTTGTATCCAAACCTGTTTGAATCCAAACTATTCAGTCTAGAAGCGCATCAGACGGTCTAAAGTTTGCCTTATGATCGTTGACTGTACAACAATACCTTTTGATGTTGCACCATTAATTAATTGCCCACATATTTGCACTACTCTACCACGACTACCTCTGCCATCTGGCACCTATTACCTGTACAGCAGTGTAATTATCTCGTGCAATACTATTTTTAAATGTACAATATTCTCTATTCTTTCAACGAGGTAATACTCTTACACTTCATTTCATAGTAATGCACATAGCTATAGTTTCTTTCTATGTTTATTTTTCCTCAATCTAAATCTTTTAGTATTTCACTTGTCTAATTTTGTAGCAGTCTGAAGTTTTCCTACTGTAAGGCGTGAATTTCCCCGATGTGGGATCAATAAAGTCCATCTTATCTTATCTTATCCAGCAGGGGGCGTTCACTATCATTTTGACCTATTGCATTGCCTTTTTAATGCTTCGCTACAAAAAGAGAGTATTTTTAATTTTTTTCTGCTAGAGATGGCAAAGTAAAGAATAAAAATAAGGCCGTTTGCCGACCGTCTTACTCCTCAACCACATCAAATCTGGAGGATCACCTGCTAAGTTTTCCGTCCAAAATGAGGCAATGAGGAGGCCCCAAAGACGAGCAGTCTAATGCTCAGCCTGGTCTGACTGCCTACTATTCGGCAAACTGTGTTTCAGCGGGTTCTTTGCCAGAAGTCCAGAAAACGGCTGTCACCGATAAGATTGCAGGGTTAATTTGCAACTTAAAGCAGCCCCGTTGGAGTTGCTTCAGGAGAAGGATTACAGGATCTCATAATGGAACTGGAGCCACGATGTAAAACTCACTGTACAGCAGACGGACGGACGTTGCTAGCCACTCATGCTTATGTGACAGTCACAGCTCACTGTATTTTTGAGACTCGTGGGAACTTGTCAATTATGTTCTGTGTGCTAAGGAGCTAAGAGGAAGCCACACAGCTGTCCATACTGCAGAAAGCATCAGGAGCACACTGAATTAATTCAATATCTACTGTGAAGTGGTTGTATAAGTTAATATACAAGTTAACTAAAGTAGCTAAGTTAGTTGGCAAGCAGATAAGTTGCCACTTATCCAGTTCTAAATGACAGCTGACTAAGAAGAGAAGACCAGATGCCCCTCTCTCCCCAGCAACATCTTCTAACTCCTCCCAAGGTGCTTCCAAGCCAGATGCGTAACCTCTCCAGCATGTTCTGGGTCTACCTTGGGATCTTGGAAAGCCTCCAAAGGAAGCCTCCCAAAGGGCCATCTCGAGCTCATCTTGATGCCTGAATCACCTCACTCTTGCGATGGGAAGGAGCAGAAGCTCTCCACCGAGCTCCCTCCAGATGAGCTCTTTATCCTGTCTCTCTCTCAAAGGGTGAGCCCTTGCATCTGCGATCTCCTTCTTTCTGTCACGACCCAGAACTCGTGACGGGTGCGCTGAATCAAGAGCTTTGCCTTCTGACTCGGCTCTCTCTTCTTCACCACAACAAAAATGCTTCATTTCTATGACATGTTGGGTGATTAGCTTTTTGCTAATCTGGATTAGCGGTCTGGATGGACTCGTCTCTGCTTTCAGTGGACGGACTGGATTGGAGAGGTTTATTGTTATGCCATAAAAAGGAGGAAAATGCCCTCTAGTTGTGTTAGAGTTTTGTCTCAATCACCTGTGTTTTACTGAGGGGACCAGCGTTGCCTGAATTCGCATCCAAGAACAAGCATCCAAGAGTTATGAAGAAGCAACTCCAGAATCCATTTTGGCTCAAAGTTAGGCTGAACACTGGTGGCTTGAGCCAATATGTCCAACAGTGCATGTGTATGATCCTGGGCAGGAGGTCTGGGCCGCCGCTCTGATGTCTTCAATCTGCAGGTCGCCACGGCTCTGTGGATGGGGCGGACTCGATGGCCAGATGGGGCAGCAATTATTCTCACTTCTGTTGGTCAGTTCCGTTTCATATTACACAAGTCAAAATGTAAATTTCAGCTGTAACAGCCATGAAAAATACATTTCCCAGGAAAGAGATCCAATGAGTGTTGCTGTCAGAGAGTCTACCGGAGTGTTATTACACCCCCGTCCAGGCTTTGGCCTCTGTGTCCTTCACTCTTTTTCTGATCCTGTGGGATGGTGGGCCCGGGCTCTTGGTTTATACACCAAAAAACAGAGCCTGTTTCTGTTCTTGTCTCTTGAGTTCCCACACTTTCTTTTCAGGCTTCCTTTTCCAGGGGCTTTGCTGTGGGCTCGCCTGTACAGATGTCTACATCGAATGAATATTACAAAATATACCTAAATCTAACATAGCAAGGGCATGTAAAAGTGATGCAGTGTTGCTGCCAATTCACCTGGGCATCACTGAACTGTGTCTGGAGTAGAGTGTCTTTTGTGGCCAACAGCCTTGATGGTTTGACAGCCACATGGACGCCTTCATCCACTAACAGCCAGCCTGGCCACAGCAACTGAGATTTCCTCAAAACAAACCTCCTCGAGGCAGAAAATGCTAAAAGAAAAGAATGGTCGGATTTTTATTCGGATGGTTTGGCATTTCAACTTAAAAAGTAAAACAACTCTAAATCTCACACTGAAATTGAAAATTAGAACTGATCTGCTTAAAGGGATAGTTAAGGTTTAAGATAGTAAAGGGGTAGGTTGATTTACTTTATCTTCATTTGCTAACGCTACAGAGGTTAATGGTATTTTTTCGGGCTTCCCTCAAAACTCATAAATCCAATCCAACAACTCCAAAACAAGTTGTGACCTGCACATGCACCACTATATGAAATAATGACGAAATGTTATGAGACAGAGTTGTTTTTGATGCAAAATGCAAAGCTGGAATTACATTCCAGACGCGGCTGCTGGGCGGAGTGATTTCAAAAGCGCACGTTTAGCGCGGCTACTTCTGTCAACAAAACCTACGGCACAGCCTGAGGTGAGCACTGTGGCTCCGCCTAGTGGTTTACTGAAGGTCGTTCAGAGTATTTGCTTTATGTGTTGTAATGTTACATAATGATACGTTGTTGGATTGTGTATTTGATAAGTTTAGAGGGAAAGCCAGAAAAATACCATTAGCCTCCGTAGCATTAGCATTTGAAGTTAAAGTTAATTAACATACCGCTAAGACTGTAAGGATTATGGCAATGGGCGAATTTGCCAAAATGTTGAACTATCCCTTTAAGTAGTTGTAGCTCTGCTCATTTCTGTGTGTATTTCTGCTTTAATTACTGACACCAGTAGGTCCGTGAGCTTTGCATCAGGGCATTATTGGAAAGTAAATGTAAAAAATGGTTCATGTCGACCAGCAGTTGAGGATTTGGGTTAGTTTGGAGAACATTGTGTCGATTTTTTCGGATGTCAGAGCTAAAAATGCTGTAAATCGACAAAGTTAATGAACAGGCTGGTCAGTTTTCTGGTGGTGTGCCGGGTCAGACTGACTTTAAGTGCTACAGAGAGCCTTCACTAGAGTGCACTTTAGCAAGAAGAAATAACACAATCTTACTCACAGTGCACGGTGCCGTGATGTGGGTGGCCTACTATAATGAGTGGTTTTTGTTTGTGACCGCGATGCCTCGTAAATAGAGGTAAATAGTGCATTTGTTGGGAGACTATTTCCACTCATGTATTAATACACATTTAATGCTCTGGTGAGTATCTCTGGCAGCCGGGGCAGCGTGTGTGGGACTGACTCAAAATAAACTACAGCGCGTGTGTTCGCGGTGATGAAGAAACATGTCATCCACCGCAACAGTGTGGCTCATTGGTGTGTTTTTAAATAGTTTCTGGGTGGAGTTTTGTGTGCGCAGAGAAATTCGCCACAATAGGCTTTGACTGCACCGCCAACGGTGGTTAGCGGGGCCGACGGTTGGAAGTCACTGGTGAAGTAATGCAATTAGTTATTCAGTGAGAAATAATGAGTCATTTATTGCATCTTACAGGGATGATGTATGTTGTGTGCACGCATATTTGACAGTAGGTCTGTTAGTGCACGTGTGTGTGTGTGTGTGTGTGTGTGTGTATCAGTGTTTTGAATTGCATGCCAGAGTAACTCCGCCTCACTGTCCGGTGGCACCTGAGTCTCGGCTGACCGACCCTGCTGCTGCACATATAAACAGTCCTACGCAAACACAGCGCACTAACTCCTACTCTATTTACACGAGCACGGATATTTCCCATGAAATCAACCCCCCCCCCCCCTCCCCCTCCTCTTTTCTCCTCCACCTCCTCCTCTTCACACATCCCTCCAACTCTCTATCTCTATCTCTCTCTCTCTCTCTCTCCAGCGCACCCTCCCTCTTCTTTTCATCTCCCTCGCTTTTCC
Source organism: Haemulon aurolineatum (assembly GCA_038406115.1). Classification (NCBI taxonomy): domain Eukaryota; kingdom Metazoa; phylum Chordata; class Actinopteri; order Lutjaniformes; family Haemulidae; genus Haemulon; species Haemulon aurolineatum. The sequence continues at coordinate 5,666,583 of JBCAUF010000036.1, forward strand.
TCCATCCACCAGATGGCTGACCCATCTGCTCCCCCTCTTTCCCTCGCTCTCCACCTCCGTCTCTCTCTCTCTCTCTCTCCCCGACTGCTCTGTGCTTCATGTGGTCGAGATCCAAGTTCTGTGCACACAGGACCCCCCTCAGTTCCCGGCGACGGCGTGCACTCACAGAGGGGGGGCGGGCGGCTGTGCAGGGGGGGGGGCAGACTCGCTCCCCTCTTGCACTGATTCGCCGTGTTTGCACGCATCTGTTTGGTTGCCAGTCTCTCTGTGTGCCCGTGCCCACATTTTGAAGCCATTTCTTGACGGCGGCACTTCTCGAGACGTTTCCTTCTTCTGTTTCCTCGTGTGTGTTTGTTTGTGTGTGTGTGTGTGCACGCGAGTGTGTGGAGTTGTGGTTTTGTGTACACATCTGCTTAGGTAGCTAAATTTGTCTGCGTGTGTGTGCTGCACACTCGCCATCTGTTAACGCGGTTCTGCATTTGAGGGGTGTTTGTCTGATTATAGACCAAAATGTGTTTCGCTTGAGCGTAAAGTGTTCATGTGATATTTGTGTCAGCATCGCTTTACGTCTAAGCAGCTATACCCATCTTTGCTTGGTCACTGCATAAAGGAGCAGTTCAGCATTTTTAGGCCAATTCACTGAGAAGATGATCGGATGTCTGTACAATGAGTATGATGCTGCCGCCGCAAAATGGTTAGTGAAGTTTAGCATGTGTAACATTTGTACATGTCATATGTGCCATGTCATGTTTCCAAATTTGACCGTTAACACACACTTTGATAGCTCAGATTAACTACATCACCTGTGCATCGCATCAGGACATCACAGGGGTTGGTGGTGGGTGGTGTTGATTATTTTCTTAATTAATCAATTGCTTGTCTGTTCTGAAAAGTCAGAAAATGTTGAAAAATATCGATTAGTGTTTCTCAAAATCCAAGATGACGTCTTCAAAGTCTTGTTTTGTCCATGACCCAAAGCTATTGGGCTTTCTGTCATAGAGAAACCAGAAAATATTTATGACGCTCGAAGAACTTGTATTTTCAGACTGACAAATCAAGTAACCGATCATGGATTGATTAATCGATCGATTGCTACAGCTTTACTGCCGAGCAGCAGGCTGCCGTTCGAGACCGACCAACAACCAAATATTTTAAACGAGACGTTGCAGACGTGGAGTTTGTGGAGACGTTGTGGAAGCAGATGTTTGTGGCAGCACATGGAGCCTTCTGCAGCAGAGATATTTTTACGGAGACATCTCCAGGTGTGCTCGTGGCGACAAAACCGGGAATTCAAAGACAGAAACACGATGTTTTCGGTTACCCCGCCTAAACCTACAAATGAAGATGTTCGAATGTAACATGCAGCGCGTGCTGCTCAACAGACATGAGGAGCAAGCAAGATGGCTCCCTCCCGGTTGTAAACAACATCTTTTCAAGTTAATTTGGGATTCTGGGATTTCAAATGACTTGCATCTGCATCTCTTTGAGTTCTTCAGGAGTTTTGATGTGAAGCTCCATGTATGAAACTTCACTGGACTTTACATTGGTATGTGAATGAATAGATCATGACAGGATTTTTACTTAAAAAGGAAAATTCTGTTTTATTGAAACTTTGGTTCAAGATTAGTCACATTATTCAAGTAAAAGCTGAAATGAGTGCACTGTCCATGGTGCTGAACCATATTTCTCTTTTTCGAGAAATCTATCTCCTCTAGACAGGGCCGGATCTACCATACGGGCAACCTGGGCATTTGCCCAGGGGCCCTTGAGCCAAGAGGGGCCCTTTGTGATTG
>JBCAUF010000036.1:5761166-5773806 GCA_038406115.1 Haemulon aurolineatum
AACACAAGCCAGCCGCATTTGAGTGATTAATATCTCAGTCAGAGGTAGCAATTATAATTAGCTGTTAATGCTAAATAGTAGAATGACATGGACAAGTTGAAGACCCCACAAAGCTCTTTATCAGTTTGAGTATGCTATCACGTTGTTCTTTTGCAAAAAGGAATGAGAAGTGCTGTAAACTGCAGCCAGTTAACATTTCTTTATTTAAGTTGTTATGTAGCTGGTCAAATACAGGATAAGTAGCAGTAGTGCTGTGTGTGTTTAAATACATTCAATTAAAGTATTATGAATAAATGCAAAAATAACTGCAAAAATACATTTGTCTCTAAATATGTCACATTGATACGTAGATAATTGAGATTTGTATAGTGCCTAGTAAAATATAGTGCATAACGTGTAGTAATAGTAAAAATGCTCACATTATGTGGCTTCACCCACATTTTACATTTTAGTGTTAAAGTTAAATACTGAAAATATGTTAGAATATCCTTCGTGTTTGTTAGAATATCCTTCGTGTTTACCTTGTTTATGTCCGACTCCAAAGGATGGCATTCATCAAGTACTCATGTAGGAATGGATGTATATTTACAGTGACTTCAACAGTACTCCCTCAAAAAAATATCATTGTCAGTATAAACTGTTTCGGTTATTGTCAACATTAAGCCACCGGTAGTGGATTCTGCAACCACTGACATGGCAACTATCGGCTTCGCTAGAATTCAGGACCATGCAGACGAAACACGACATGATGGTGTCACTTTGGCGCATGTTTAGAAGCGGCTAGATGCCAGGGTGAGCACAAAGCGTGGCAGGCGTAGGAATGAAGGGACCACAGCTGACAGCCAGGAGAGGTATGGGACCTGAGTCAGGAAGAATTTCAGGGAGGTGTAATCAAGTACCATCCGTCCTGGAAATAAATGATGAACAAAACATTAGAATTATATGTCTATACATAATAGTAGGTGCAAAACTAAAATCAATACAAAAATCTGTCACAAACTTACCATCGACATCTCGTAAGCCATAGCGTCTTGCCAGGTCACAGGTCATGAGTACTTTCCCAGTCAGCGAAATCAGATTTTTATCTTTCAGGCAGAGAAACCAAAGTTTGCAAATGAACAAGACGCTAAAAACTGTTCAGCAATAAAAAATAAAATAAGTTACGAAAAGTATGTTACATTGTACAGCATCTCATGCAGTGTAATCTCACCTGTTGCCAAGTTGACAATACACTTCCCACTCAGCTCTGTGGTTTCTCCATTGGCGAACACATCTTTAAACTGAGGAAAAGAAAATACAGATTTGGCAAAAAAAACCCCAACAACATACATATCAACCAATATGGATTTATTGTTCTACCTTTGGGTCGATACCCTGTGGTGCTTCTCTCTCCAGTACGAACTGAGATATCAACTCTGTTTGTACCGCTCCCGGCCACAAGCTGACGGACATCACTCCTCTGCTTTTCAGTTCAACAGCCATGTCTGCTGCCAGCCTGTCACACTGGAAACAAACAAAACAAAAACAAAACAGGTTTTACAATATACAGTCCATGTATTTTTGGGAAATGAGATGTGGGTCTAACATGGGACTTGGGGCGAGGAGGCCATACCGCGGCTTTACCAACGCCATATGGCACATTGAAGAGGTAGCGCAGCCCCCCCATGGACGAAACGGTGACTATCAAACCATGACCTTGAGCTACCATCATCCGAGATGCATGAACTGAGAAGAAATAGTGGCCCCTGTCGGACAAATGGAAATGTGAAAGAGTCACAGCGTGTTCGTCCACTCAGTTAAATATACCATGCAAATGAACACAGCTTGGATTTACAGTAAACACGTCACTCCGTGTTTCGCAACACGCGTGTGGTTTCTAGCGAGCATTTCCAATGAACTCACAAAACAAAAACACGGTGACTAACGTCTGGATATCCGTCACTAGACACCGGTAGATGATGAAGCAGCTTGCTAACAATGACTCAGTTGACTTATTAGACATGACTAGGCACAAAAACACACCTTAGGCCTGTGTTGTTAATGGAATCCCAAATGGTTGGATCGGTTTCCCAGAACTTCTTCCCCATACTCTCGAAGATAGCCTGGAATACCAATGTGGAATACCGCTTTAACACATGCCGTAGGCCTAGCTGTATTTCATGACAGTGCAGTGTACCTACAGTACCTGTACTCCAGCATACGCATTGTTAACCAGGATATCCAGCCTGCCGTCCTGTTCACGTTTGATCTGCTCAAACAGTTCCTCAATGTCTTTGTCTTTAGTCGAATCACAGATAACTGGCACGCAGTTTCCACCCCTCTCCGTCACCTGTGTTGAGAATAAACATATCAACTGTGAAGCAAAGCAACAAGTCCTGACTGACACACAACTGCTTCTTCTCCAGAGCAGAAACCATCCACATCTCAAATGCAGTGTGAATTAATTAATAGCACCATCATCAGGAGAGATGGGTTAATGGAGATTGGCCGCCCAAGCTCAACATTTCACCTGAGCAGCAGTTTGTTTCAGGGTCTTCTCCTGGCGCCCCGTGATGTAGACGGTGGCTCCAGCCTCTGACAGCTGGAGAGCTATTCCTCTGCCAATGCCTCTGGAGGCACCTGTGACTACACACACCCACCCAGACAAGGACATTTTCCCTGGGGGAGAAGGAAACAACAACACATGCAGTAAGCAGTAAACTCAAACACACCATGAAAACTATAAGTGCATAAAATTAACAGTCCCATATTGGTTAAATGTGGGCAGGGGTCAATTTGGAATAGCTCCACCCTCTGTCCATAGTTCATTTATAGTCTAGAGGAGATAGCCTTTGCCTTACAAAAGTAGGTCCTATACATGAGTAATTGTCAGTTGGCAGTGATAGTAGGAGTGATAAGCTAAACTTTACCCTAGTTTCATAACAGTAAAGGTATATTCACACTATAAATGGCAGAGCAAGGCCGCTGTTGCATTTTGCAGGAGGCAAATGCAACATGAAAATACCACACAGTAAAAGTTTGCTAACGAGAAGTCGAGAAAAACAACATTTCATTGCCGAAGATGAAGTTGGTATAACAAAAAGCCTGATAATTCAGATTGTAACAGGCGATACTATAACATTTACTTTAAAATATATAAATAAATGCGCTTATATAACAAGCATCAGTACCTTATTTCACACGAAGCGCTGGATCTGGTTATTCAAGTCCCAGAAATAGTTTCTCGGAGACGTATCCGTGCTGAAGTCACAGCTGCTGTATTGAGCTGTTGTGATATCATACAGTGTAACGCCTCGAGCTACATCAATGTGTCATAACGTGACCTGTGCGCCACGACTGAAACATCGCGAGAACACGCTCAGCAGAGAGTGGATGTGACGTCTGAGTGTTCTTCCGCGGTAACTTCCTCCTTCGCTCTAGTTACCGAATACATCCCCAAATATTCTGTTTTTTAAGCGAATAATCAAAGAGATGTCGTTTTTAAAATATCGTAATGAGCTATCAGTGCCATTTTTCGAGTTGAATAGTCCTTAATAACAGGTTCCGTGTTTGACCTTGCGCCATTTCTGGTCGCGAACCGTAACAATTACGTAACAATAGGCCAAAAGCAGGGATCTATCTTGCTATCGAGTGAGGCGGTCTTTGGTTTAGTTTACAACCATTCACACAAGATGGCGCTGTAGTCTTCATAGAGATACATGTATCCAATGACTCATGATATTGATGAATGATAACAATGTACATCAACATTTTTTGTTTTGTTTTTCAGATAGGCTACCCCTCACACCTTATTCATCAAAATATGACACGATGCGAATTTTCAAAAAACGTAAAAAATAATATGGAAGCCTGTCTATAAATGATATCCCTTTTAATTATTTATCTAATACATTTATTTATTTATTTTTTCTCAAAAAATGATCTGAATTGAAAGAGCTCCGACACAGAGACAGTTTTAACAGGGTTTTAACAGTGCTGTTCGGTGTGTAAAGTTCCTAAAGTTCAGTATGTGTTTAACAATGCCATTATTCATATGGGGATTATTCTGCCTAATTGTGGCTGTTAGACTGCTGCATTATTACCATAAATTCACAGTTAAATATGTAATTGGATCAATAAATCAGTAACTGTGATGTGATCTCGAGGTGTAGACAGTTTTCTAAATTTCTGGTGCCTAGATAGAAATGATTTAGTCAATCATAAACTTTACAGGAGTAAAGTTCATTTGTGTTTGCAGACACAACAACAGAGTTACACACTATGAAGACTTTTGAAAACACTTAATGAAAATGTGTGTCACTGTTAGACCTTTTAATGACAGTTTTTATGCTGAAATCAACAAACTAAATATAATCCACCCGCATTGTGCTAGAATGGTGGTAGACATCACAAAGAGGGGATGCCTCGAAAGCTAGGTAAACAAAACCAGGAGTTGGAGAAGGCATATTTTTCTATAATTTGGGTGAAATTGTATTAAATCTGCAAAGTCAGTCTCCTGCCTTTGTCATTCACAATCCAAGAAATGTCTTTGTTGAGGTATTTTCAGTTTTCTGCATTTAATCCAGTCAGGTCATTGGCATCCCGTTACAAAAAAAGGCCCAAATCGAAAATGGTAATGCAATTGAGCCAACACGTCAACTTTACGGGAACCTCCTACGCGTCACATTTCAAGCCAAACTAAGTCAATATTAACTCAAGATAGCAACTAAGTATTCTCTTTCATCACTGACACAGCTCTTTTACTGTGTGGAAATTTGGAAATTCGAAACTTTTGCCACAAGACTCTAATGATGTCTTTTTGAAAGAACAGCTGATTTTCAGCAGCTTTTCTCAAACCTTTGCCAAAGCCACACACATCCAGTAAGTTTGTCAGTTTCAGCTTATCTGTCATCATTGTAACTCGAGGGCTTGTAACCTGAAATTTCTAATTCTCACATTATATTTAAGTTTTCATGCACAGAATATGCTTAATGTAAGTTTAGTTGTGTTTGCTCTCAAGTTTCTAGTCCACATTTTGATTAAAACAGACACAATGGTGATTTAATCTTGAATCATATTTTAAGATCGATCATATTTTGCACCTGGTACCTAAAGTGCTGGCAGCCTGAACTTCATTGATTTTCTTAGTCAAGGTCAGTGCGCTACCACAATGTTTGCTGATAGTGCATCAAATCAAATATCTGCACTACTGTTAAACATGAGCAACAAACAGCCTTTTCCTGCATAGCATTTACATAGTAGCCATTGGTTTGCTCTTCCTCTTTCGGGAAGCTGGCACCACTCCCAGGCAGTGGTGTTTAAAAGCATCAGCACAAGAGGAAAGTTTTAGCACACGAGGAAAACAGTGCAATGGCTGAAGGTTCATACTTTGTTTGGATCCCTCTCCTTCTCTGCTGTGTCTTCCAAGACTCTGACAACATATATGGTAAGAAACTAAGTAATCTAAGCATGCTGCACTGACTTAGCAAGCAGCAAATAAAGTGTGTGAACATTTAAGAAAATGAATAATTTCAAACTCTGACAGTTGCATTCAGTCACTGTGAATGTTGAACTTTTTCTTGTTTTCTCAGTCAGTCAAGGAGATGGGAATGATTTAATAAGCCAAACAGGGAATTCAGAGGTGGACCAAATTCTTGCAAATCTCCCAGTGAGTCCCCCCCTCCCCCACTGTAACTGTGACTTAAAGAGTGAGATAAAAGCATTTATATAGCCAATGTGCCAGTCCTTATGATGATCTGTCTTGCACCCTGTTGATTTCAGATAAACCTGCCAGAGGGAATTGATCCCCAAAATATCAATGTCACGGTTTGTAACAAATATTTATCTTCACGCTGATATCTCCTGTGGCTTGTTGTTACTGTGATGTCACCAACGTAGACTTTTTTTGTCATTGAAAATATTCAAGAATCTCTATTCTTAAAAATTATTTTTACTTTTTGTGTTTACTTCAACCAAACCAAAATATTTTTTTTTCCCTGCAGTCAGTTGTCATCAAAGCCTGTATTGGTGAGTGGTTTTTATACGTGGGTGCATGTCAAATTATAATTTCCATTTATATAGCGTAAAGGCACTACAACTGTAATTTCATTAAACAACCCTATGTTGTAGAATGATAAATAAACCTTGTGTGCTATTGATTTAACGTCATGTTGGTCAAATTAAAAATACTGTCTGTTATTGTGCCAAGTTAGCATCTGATGTCATTAACTTAACGTGCCTTTTCAGGTGTAAAGGAGGAGCTGACACGGCTTCACGGGCAGCTACAGCAGACAACTCAAGACAACAGTAAACTGAGTGAGTGGTCTTCCTTTTTTTGGAGTCTGAGTTGTTGTTGACTGGTTGGGAATGGTGAGCTCACTGTCGCTCCGATATGACCCGTGTTCTCTCGGACAGATGAGGAAACGTCTGGGCTGAAGAGGGAAGTCAGACAGCTGAATCTGCAGCTCGACGTGTGCAGGTCGACGGCCTCGGCCATCACCGGCTGTAAGCTTTTGATTGTGAATAACACCCTGCGCACTGCATGTGGCCCATGTTCAGACGACACATTTGGAACAAGGTCGTTTAAATCTCTAATTTCTCGACAGCCTACGAAAACCAGTTGCGCAACAAACTGAAGCAGGCGCTGGGGACAATTGATAACGACACATTTCTGAGTAAGTCCACCTCTCAGGTTTTGTTTATCGGTTTGTAACATAATTTCTGTAGATTTCTTTTAATCATGTGGCAATGCAGAAATCTGGTTTGATCTAATATGAATGTTTTTGTCCAGTTCTGAAAGCCATTGCACTCACCAGGGAGAGGAATACATTACAGAAGAGGCTCAGACATGCAGCTAATTCTACCACTGACATCACAGGCGAGTGTCGTTTTATTGCTCCACATCAGTCGACACAATCAACTCCAATTTTGTTTATTTATCCCGAAAATATTTGAGCTTGGCTCCAACTCATTGATGTTTTCCTCTGCGATGCTCATTCCGGTGGGAGCCCCTGTGAAGAATCGCTTGGGTGAGTGTCTTTGAACAGAAATGTTTCATATCTGAACACGTGTCTCACAGTGCTGGAGAGAAAGCTGCAAGAGAAAAACGCTGAACTGGATGAAAAGATACAGAAGATTCAAGAAACCCACGCAAACGCATCACTGAGTAAGAGCCTCTCTTGTTTTTAATTGAAAAGACATGAAAGGCATTTCCAGAACAGCTGTGAGCGGCCTTGAGGTCTCAGGGATTTCCTGCTGACGATGCTGAGCCATGATCTTGACTTTTTCTGGCGTGTGTTCAGTTCTTCAGATGATCTCACTCCAAAATGAAATCTGGAACGTGGAACCTGCAAAATCAAGTGGACGAGATCTTCAACCCGATGCGAGAATTATGGGTAAATTACTGCCCATATGACTGAAATACTTGCATATTGAATATTCTCTTCCTTTTGCATAGTCTTGCTTTTCCATCACTTCACTTTATGTCCTCTGACTGTTTTGTAGTTTTGAATTCTGCCTTTAGGCCTTAGTGTCTACGTGTGTTTAGGATTTGTTCTTTCACCTCATCAGCTCTGCAAGCCCAACTCGACATACTGATCTCTCATCTGCAGAGCACAGGAGATACAACCTCGGCCAGTCAGTGCATCTGTCAATATTTTTGTCACGATCGACAGAGATTTAACATTTGACATTTCCTGACACACGTTCTCCGTTGGTCCTCCAGTGCTGGAGCTGATTTCTGTGCACAGCAAGATCACAATGCTGAAGAGGCTCATCACTGTCCACGTTGAGGAATCCAGAACTAATATTGACGGTACTTCGTGTCTTGAGATCTCATCGTCTCGTCGTTCCTGTCTTAGCTTGTGTGTGGTATTCCTTGTGCACCCGAGGGCTTCATTTGGGGTTCTTTTTCAGATTACCAGAAGCAGTGGAAGCAAAAGGTCGAGCTCCTTAAAAAGAAGATTGTGCAGCTGAGTCGTGACGAGAGGAACACAGTACTTAGTGAGTGTGCAGCTGAACGAAACGCGCCCTTTTTGTTGTTATTGTTGTGTTTATGACAACTTTAATTTGACATCCTTTGTCTGTCTTTGTCCAGCCAACGAAATTTTGAAGCTGCAAACCGAGATTACGCATTTTGCACAGTTACTGACAAACACAAAAAGGGAAACTGATTCCCAGATTAGAGGTGAATGACCCTACAGCTCCATTTAACTTGAATATATAAAATGGTTAAAATTCACACTCACAACAAAGCAAAGTTACAAATAGTTGGGTTTTTCTCATCCCAGAGTTCAGAGTTATTGTGCAGGAGGAAGAAAAAAGGCAAATATTTCTACAGAAACAGCTGGAGGAAGCCGATTATGCACAGGCACAACAGAGTAAGTACAACCCCCCGGTCACACAACACCAACATCAAAATCAACCATTTTGCATGGACAGTCTGTCACATATTATGCATAATTACAATCATACTGTACAAAAAAAATCATACAGTGACCGAAAAGGGAATAGGCTGAAGCTCAAGGCTTGTATTTGCCTATCCTCTATGAGCTAAAACTTGGAAAACACATGATTAAAAAAGACATGATCCCACCCTGAAGGTTTATTATCTGAAGTCTTGGATAAGTCTTCTCTATTTGAAACACTAAAGTCTTTTCTTTTGCTTTAACCAGTTCTGAAAATCATCAACATAATGAAAGTGATGAGAGAGCTGCAGGTTGATGAGCAAGACGAGACAGGATCAACAAGCCAAGCCACCAGTGAGCCCTCCTCTGCTGCTTCTCTTGTTTCCCAAAAATAGAGAAAACAGATTCCAGGAGCATTTGTTGGCTTACACTCACACACATCTCTCGTATTTTGTTGTTTTAAATTAGCTCTTCAGACTCTGCTTCAAGCCAAAGAAAGGGAGTATGCCAAAGCTCAGGCTGAAATAAATGGTGAGTCAGTTTTATTCTCATAGATCAAACTGCTCCGAGCACTTCAGAGCCCGATTTCAGGTGAGCGTTTTGATCGTCTGACCTTGTCCGTCTGCACAACAGAGCTGCAGAGGAAACTGCAATCGAAGAGTAAAGAATGCGCCGGACACGCGGAAATATATAACCGTAAGTTGTTATTGTGACTTCAGCTCAAGGCTCTGATGAGTCAGGGTTTTTTGTGTTGGTTCTGATGTGGTTTATGTGTGTGTTTCTATCAGAGGTGAAGACTGAATTTGAACAGAACATTGCAGAACTGAACAGAACCGGAGACTCCAAAGCAGCACTCAGTGAGTGAAGCTACAACACAATGTTTGCATCATTGTTGGCCTCAGTGCAGTGCATTATTCTTATGGTTCTCGTCTGATGGTTTGTGTCAGACTTATAAGGTGTGGAGTGACGTTTGCTCTGTTTCTGAGTCAGTTCTAAGCGTCATAAACCTGCACGATGAGCTGAAGACTCTGAGGGAACAGATAGCCACCACAGATGACCAAGACAGGCTCCCAGGTGGGGTCACAGTCAACATTTGGCACTGCAAATGTGTATTGAATTCAGATTTCTCTTTAGGTTTGACAAAACTTGAATTTATTGAACATTTGTTTTTCTTCCTCAGTTTCTCACTTTTTCTCTCCGTCTCCTCACAGAGCTCCTGGAGCAACTGCAGGACAAGGAAGAAGAACTCAAGTCCAAGGCCGCAGAAGTGGAGAGACTGATTGAAAGCCCCAAAACAAGTGAGCACGCTGATTCGATGCACCGTGTCGACCTGAATCACTGTTTACGTCCTCAGCAACGAAGCAAACGCAGGGCTGAAAGCTTGAGTTTATAAAGTGTCAGCTGCAGCTCGACATTTCATTCTCGTGATTTCAGTGCTGATCACCAATGTCAGCATTGTAGAGAGACTTTTGACAAGGCAAATATTGTCATTTTTACTCCATTGCATGTATTTGATTGTGTTAGTTACAGTTACTTCCCAGATTTATTAATACAAATATGAATCAACAAATACATTAGCTACCCAGCATTATCTAAAGCCGTTAAATTAAGCTTCACATTTAGGAGCTGCAACATTAAAGTGATGCACAATAATTCTAATATAGTAATATAGTAATTCTTATTCTAAAATACATTATTCTGTGTAGGAACTCTACTTTGAGCATACTTTGCTGATGCATTTTTTTTTTTTACTTAAGTACAGTTTTGCCTTTTAGTTACAATGGAGTGTTTTTACATTCTGGTATTGCTGCTTTTGCTCCAGTGAAAGAGACCAGTCAGTGAACAGACTCAGTCAATCTCACTGCGTTTTTTTTTTTGTTTCAGTTCTGAGAATCATTGAGCTGCAGGCTGAGCTACGGGACCTCCAGAGGAAGGCCAACGGCACCAATAGTGACCGTATAAACGGTTAGTCATATTTAAAATGCAACTTCTCAGGTAGACATTATTTGACAGCCAAATCAGAAATGATTAAATGTTGTCTACATTAAAAACTATTCACTGTTTCCCAGAGCTGCAAGAGAGAGTGGATGGATGGATCTCTGAATTAGGCGGCAAGGGCGAAGAAAACACCAAACTGAGTGAGTTTGAAATAACTGAAAGAAACACAGTTTGCACGGTCTTAATACAGTATACTACATTAATTTTGCCCTCTCTCTTGTGATGTGCTTCAGTGCTGAAAATCATAAGTCTGGAAGGTCAGGTGGAGCAGCTGCAGAGACAGCTGTCAGACCTCCAGACTTTACAAACTAGTCAGGGGACCCGTAAGTATCCGTGCAGTTTTTTACAAATCATCTCCACACCAACCAAAATGTTATCCATTGGCATGCAGCAATAAAACAGCAGAGATTAAAAGTTGGCTGTGGGTTTGATTTGTCTCAGAGCTTAGAAATGATCTTTCGACTAAGAGGAGAGAGCTGCAGCAATATGTCAATGAGCTGAATGAGAAGAATCAGACGAACGCCAGGTTGAGTAAGTACAGAAATGGTGCCTGCATTCTTTATTGAGGGAATAGTCTGAAATTTATTTCCTTACGGCAGATTATTTCTGTGTTTCTCAGTTCTTAAAGTCACCGATCTGCAGAACCAACTCAGAAACCTTGAAAGCGAACGGCAAAAGGAGAACACGACATTGTCCTCGACAGTCAACCGTAAGTGTCTCGTGTTCCTCCAAGATCGCTGAGTCGACTTCATCAGTGTGTGCTCTTTGAAAATATAAAGAAAAACTGACTCTCCTAGGACTGCGGGAACAACTGAAGGCAAGAGCAGAGGAGCTCTCTCGTGATCAGGCCAGGATCGACAGTAAGTCATGAACTCTCGGTCCGATTGTCCTGCAGCGTTTTGCTGACTGTTAAAAACACCTAGGCTGACCTTTCGCTGGTATCGTTTCAAATCAGCTCTTCAGACTCAGCTTGAAGACAGAGAAGGGGAGCGCGCCAGGGCTCAGGCTGAGGTCAGAGGTGAGTTGATTTTTTTCATCTTAAATAAGATTCCCCTGAACGGAGAGCGATGACGACCCTCCCCGGGGCTTTCTCCTCCGACATGACAGAGCTGCAGAGGAAACTGCGAGTGAAGATTGAAGAATGCGCCGGACTCGAGGGAATACACGAGCGTAAGTTTTTAACGCGACCTCATCTAACGTCTCTGATGAGTCAAGTTTTTTTTGTGTTGCGTTCTGATGTGTGCGTCTCTATCAGAGGTAAAGGCTGACCTTGAGCAGAGGATTGCAGAGCTGAACAGAACTGGAGAGGCCAAAGCAGCGGTCGGTGAGTGAAGTTACAATGCAAAACAGTGCAGTGTGTGTCCACATATTGCTGTGCAAGCTGTGTCGTGACGTCTGCTCCGTTTTTCTGTTTCTGTGCCAGTTCTGGAAGCGATGAACCTGCATGACGAGCTGAAGACCCTCAGGGAGCTGATATCCACCACAGACGACCGAGACAGGATCTCAGGTGAGTGACCGTGGTTACAGTCAGCGTTTCCTCTGCCCCCTCTCTCTGTTCTCACTGTCATCACTTTGTGTCCTCACAGTGCTGCAGGGCCAACTGGAGGAGAAGCAAGAGGAACTGAACTCCAAGACCACAGACATAGAGAGACTGATCGCAAACCCCCAAAACAGTGAGCGCATTGATTTGATTCGCTGTGGTCATCTGGGTCGCCGTTTATCTCTATGGGTGTAACTCGACACAGTCAGCCCAAAATATGCTAACTTCTGCTGTGTCATCCTCAAATATAATTCCACATTATCCCTCCGAGTTCGACTGAAAGGCAACCTTTCTGAGATGTGTGTTGCTCATAATACAACATTTTCGTCCTGTAAATTAGTGAAAACACACTAACCTACAGATACCGACAGGTGGATGTTTTACTTTGATTTTTAAGAAAAATGACAATGTACCCAAAACAGCTTAACACCATGGGATCGCTGCTTACAGTAATTTCACTTCTATTCATTTTATATTATTTCATCAATTTAGTGTGAAGAGTTTTAACACCACAAATCCATCAATGCCCACCAGCCAATGCCAAGCAGAAGGTCCAGTTTCAAACACACATTATCTGTTGATTACCAGTTGGCGCAACTCAGAGAATTAGTATTGTTATTGCAACTCTACCATTTTGGAGTAATAAATGGAGCAAACGGGGATTGTTCAGGCTGTAAAAGTCTGTCAAACTCATTGCATGTTTCTTTGTTTCAGTCTT
>JBCAUF010000036.1:5794338-5832750 GCA_038406115.1 Haemulon aurolineatum
CATTAGGGCAAAGTGATGTGTTGGCCAAATCCAAAGTTAGAAGAGAAGAGATTGTTTCTTTTGAGTTTGTGTTAAAACTAAAGAGCACGGCTGGGGTAAAAAGACTGAAGGCAAGTCAATGAAGCGGTCAGGAAGCTTCACAATGTCAAAGGCAGTGACCTCTCAAAGAAAATGTTGGTGTAGATTTAAGGTCAAAAAGGCCTCAAATTCATGACACCCAAACACTCCTGAAGTGTTTGATGGATGAAAACCAGAGGGCTGCAAATATTAAGTTTGTTTTTAATGGGATTAGAAGATAGTGCTTGGTGTTATTCAATGAAAAAGAACTGGATTAGCAAATTTCATGTTGGTGTACCCGCTGGATCATGAAGTCGCTTGTATCAAGTTGACATAAAGGGTGAAGGGAGAAGCTCATGAAATGTCCTGATAAATCTTGATGCGTGTGAAAGTTGACGGTGGTTCTTGGGGATGCTTAAACAACTTTCATTGTTTTTTTTGTTTTTGTTTTTTTAATCTAGCCTTTTGATAGTCAGGATGTAGCATAAACCCTTCGACTGATTAAATAGATGAGACTTGGATGGCAAACAGCAGCTTGAGCTGTTTATGTAGTGGCATTTTTACTGGCAAGGCTGAAAAGTGCACTTGTACACTAGAAATGTTTGTGTCCTCAGTCTCTTTTTTTGTTTTTTACTGCCGTGTCTCTCTCACATGACACGCAAGTGACGTCATCGGTTGCCAAAGTCGGTCTCAAATATCAAGCTTCTTGAGAATACAGAGGCGGTGACTGGATCTGAAGACATAATGCACAATAAATAAATAAATAACTTTTATTTGCTGACTGTCAACGCCAGCTGACCATAACCACAGTCATATTGTGTGTCCCCGCCTTTACAGGATGTGACAAAATAGAATACGGTCTCTTTAAATTGGCACCACCTGAGCTGATTGTCCCCTATTCGGCGTCCAACTCCAGACACTAGAAAGTTTCAGTTTCCATGTTGACTAAAGTCTTAAAAAGTTGACACATTTATCTCATGATCAGGAGGGGCAGTCCTGGACCTACCCAGCTCTGAGGAATGCCACATCTGGTATAAATCCTTCCCAGCAGATCTAAAGCGGAGCAGCTGGACAGCGCCGTGACTCAAAACAATGTTTCTTCAGTTGCGGCTCTCTCGCACGACTTCGTAGTGACAGCTGCCGGGACCACAGCGGACCACCTGTGTCTGGCGTTTGAGCTCTCGGGGGTCAGCGGCGGTGGAGGGCCTGCGACGACCGGCCAGTCAGCTGAGCAAGGCCTCTGATGGCGCTGCAGTGCCGACGAGTGGGCAGTAAAAACAATATGTTTTCGCCCTGTAAGCAGCTCGCCCTCCCAGCCCTCCCCTCCTCAGTGTAACCACATAGGTCTTTGTGTCCAGCGCTGTTAGGAAGTCGGCATAGAGGCCCACTGAGCTCCCCTTTCAAAGGCAACCTCTGATGTGGCCTTTCTGTTCTCTGCATGTCTCACCGACTCGCCTCTTACTCTCCTCTGACTTTGGAGTTTTTCTTTCTCCGTCTGCCGTCCTATTTGGCATCGGTTTCCCTCGCACATGCTTACGCGCTCTTATAGATTTCCTTTTAATCTCCTGACTGAGGGGAAGCTGGCCCGTGTCATGAAAACATGTGAGAGCAGTTTGCAGCGACGATAGAGGACAGCAATATCAGTCTTACCACTCCTTGAAGTTCAAGACTTCCCTTGATATATACACACCCTTCCCCCTCCTCTTCCAGTCCTCCCCTCCTCTCTTCACCCTCCTCTTCTTTGTGATGACATGTATGTGCTTATGGAAACCAGATGTGCCCCGTTGCAATGGAAGAGAAAGAGAAAGAGAAAAACCCCAAAAATGAGCTTGTATGATACTTAATTAACAGACGGCAGGAGATGAATAATTGGTGGTCTACAGAGTTCAGACAAGAAACTGCATGCATGTGTATTTAGATGTCAGATGAAATGTGCCCGCTATCCTGACCAGGCCCTGAGCAAAGCAGGGGGGTTTCCTTGCGGATATGGCTGGGTCAGGGAGAGGGTAGCCTGGTCCGGAGAGCCTGAATCAGCATCTCCTGCCATCGAGGTGTTTTTCTGCAAGACTTGGGGAAACCACGCCATACGAGACAGGGGTTTGAAGAGAAAAAAAAAAAAAAAAAAGCAGCAACCTACAGAAGTTGAAATGTTTATTGTTCAACTTCCTTGCACCTGTACTTTTTTTTTTTTTTTCCACCCACACAATACCTCCCTTCGACATTTAAAAAGAGACTGCGCCCACCGCACCACACCCAACTCAAAGTGCAGACATTGTGCTAAGGGTAACAAAAGCAGGCACGCAGCTCTTAACTGATAGCTTTGAGCAGATTCAGCACAGAGGGGGGCAGACGCTGGCGAAACTGCACGGCTGAGAAAGATCACAAACCAAACAGTCGGTGAAATGCATGATGGAAGAGAGAAAGCCGAGATTGGGACATCTGGGGCACACAGAAAAGTTATGTTTAACTAATGGGGAAAGTTATTTTCCATGCATAGCTCTGCGTGTAGCTAAATGGAATAATAAGATGCAGACATAACGGAAAAAAGTATTAGGTATTGATCGCTCTCCTTCACTGAAAGTATACACCACAAGTAAATCCTGTGTGTGTGTGTTTGAGCAGCAGCTCAAAACCCTTGAAGCCTTCCAGAGTGTGTACTACCTCGTATAAACTTCAAACTATTTAACTGTTTATCTATTTTGAAACTATGAACACGAAAGCACATTAATCGAGACCAAACCCCCCACCCCCCTTGCTGAGGCACAAGCCTTTCCAGCATTTTGGCATTTCAGAGCAGGGAACACACAGGTGTGATTAATAACCTTAACGATGACCACATTCCTCTTACGCTGGCCAATTTCGAGGCTCTGGTGTTGTGAATGCTGGCCCACGGGCACGGCTGACAGGGGCACTTAAAGTCAACTGGGTGATCATTAGTGTTATTGGTAACACTTGTGCTTATCCTGCTACGACGAGAGGCTCTGCTGCGAAAAAAGGCTCATTGCCTTGTTTGCGTTCAATGCCATCACTGTATTGAGCATACATTTTTCCCATCAAATCCTCATCAACTTGTCATAATCATGTAAAATAATGTATAATATGTCAAAATGTAACATATTTCTCAGGTTAGTACATTTGATTTACATTTTGCAGTTTCTTGTAGCTAATTAGCATCAAAGTGCAGCTGAGGTTGATGAAAATGTCACCAGTCATGCAAGAATCTATAACGATGAAGGAGCTAGCATGAATGGTGGTACTGAATTTCAAGTCAAAAATGTTGGTGTCATGTTGGACCAAGCAACAGGGGATCGCCAAAGTCACTTGATTAAATTCTCTGCCAACCTCGAATGTCGTTGCTGAGATATTTCGAGGCGGACGACAGACCTACAGGCCCAAACTGCCATCCGAATGGAAAGATCGGATATGATTTGTTTTTGTTTTTTTCTTTAGATGAGCACAAACACACAGAGCAAATTTCATGTCAGGCCTTCCCGTTTGTTCACAACCAAACAAAAGGCAACCACATCACCTCCGCGCTTCGGTGGAAGGAAGCTCCTCACATCCTATGCGTGCGTGTTTGGCTGTGTGTGAGTGTAAGCAACGCAGATTTAGGATCGAATCCCCCCTGTTCCTGTTTGTTGTATTGGTTCTCGACGCAGGATGTGGCTGCGCTTTAACTGATACAAATGAAAACCATGTGTAACCTATATAGCCACTCAGCATTTCCCTTAAGGAATGCCCCTTTCCGTCATCCCACATCCTTGTTGCCAGGCAGAGTGCAACACCAACCGTTCTGTGTTAATCACTCACCCTGGTTTAATGGGAAAGTTGCTCAGTCTTCTCTCTAAGGTTGGTCCTGCAATTACAGCACGATGTTCTGGGTTGGCTATTATGAGACACAATAGCCAAGAGCAGGAATTCCCCCTGTTTGGAAGTTTTCATTCATCGGCCTGCAGGCTACATGCATGCCAACTGTAACAGGCACGGGAAGTGTCCAGCTCAGAGGAAGACAGGGACATAAAAGGAGCTTGTTAATGTCGTTTGAGCAGAGTTTAACACAGACACAGAGATGGCATTTTAAGATTAGTGGATGTGATGTAAGACACTTTGGCACGAAGGAGTTTTTGTCTGCAGATCAGCTTTTGCAGAAAGAGGACAGTAGCGCTGGAATCCGCAGTAGAAATTACCTTTTCATTTATCTGGGTGAAATGTGAGCGCCAGAGGAGCGGAGACGGCTGGAAGAGGCCGAGGCATTGTGGTGTGGTCTTTTGTTGGGCTTTGTGAGAAAGAAGTGAGTCATTTCGCAGACAGTGGAGAAAAGCTCTCCAGTTACACAGCGAGAGGACTGTGGGGAGGAATAATGCTGAGGCGATTCTTTTCTCCGCTCTGCAGAATCAGCTGGGGCAAGACAGAAAACATCAAATGGTGACCCACGGCTAAGCGTCTAACGTGTGTGCAGGTCGACGAGACAGAAAAACATCATGCATTATATTAATAAAGAATCTTAGAACCTGCTGAGAAGGAAAACTCAAAAACACGTGATTATTTGCATTACAAATCCTTTATTTTGACATTGATGTGGTCAGAAAACCCAATTAAACAGATCCAAACCAGCCCCCATCCCCCCACCTCGCCATTGCCGTGTCCCGCTGTGTGTCTGGCCTACATGATGCAGTTGGAATTCCAGATGTTGCTCATGGAATTCTGCTCCATCTCTGGCCTCCAAATGTGACTTAACCCTCCTCACTCCTCCTTCATCTCCTCCTTCATCTCCTCCTCCTCCCCCCCCACCCCCCCACAGAAAGCCTCGTGACTTCTTTCTCCAGCCCCAAGCTCTTCAAAACACTGCAGCAAAAGTGGAGACAAATGGGCGCCCTAAATCTTTTCGGCACAATAGGAAAATACCTCATCATTTTAATTGCATGAAGTCCCGTTGCCGTAATCATAACATATCATAGAGGCGCTGACCCCCACCCACTCTCTCTCTCTCTCTCTCTCTTGCAGTCATCTTTACAGTAAGTCTGATGGCAGTTGTTCATTAGTGGGATCATTAAGAAGTGAGGAGACGCCTAAGTTTGCTGTTTGAGCTTTTATTGGCTCATGGTGGATGGGAGTGCACACACACACACACACACACACACACACGGTGCATAATGCACAAATAAAGGCATTTATAGCTGTGCAAAACATGCTGGAGAGCAAGTTTGTATTGCTGTACTTGTGAGGACCTGCACTGACCACGTTCACTCACTGATCCCATCATGAAAAAGTAAAAAAAACTCCCAACAGCTCATTGAATGCCAAATCAAAACCTTAAGACTTGGAGAAAAGAACATGTCCTTCACATTGCACGATCTTCCTCATCTTCCTGAAGTATTTCTGGTCCTCATAAGTATGAAAACACAAGAGAACACACACACACACTCTCTCTCTCAAACCGTATAGCTGAGATATGTTTTCCTGCTGTGCAGCAACGGCTTCACACAATCGTCCTCATCCCTGTTTCTACTTAAGCTTTGGATCCAGTCCGTGTTTTCCGACCCAGTTTCTGGCCTGCCAGTTTCCGAGCCCCAGTAAAGCAGAGTGGTGCAGTCGGGGAGCAAGAAACCTGGAGGTCCAGGAAGACTGGGGAAGACCAGGCGGAGGAACGATGTAATCAGTGTGAGAGGCAAAGAGTCCAGGTAAGAGTTGGATTAAATGAAATGTGTTAGGCCTAAATTGAAATATTACCGCATTACAGGGAATGAATGGCTCCATTCCAGCTAAGAGCAGTTGGCATAAAGGGAGGAAGAGAAAAGTGAACGATTTTAAGTGAAAATCAAAGCACAGAAAGCCTTTTGAAATTACTTTATTCAGTAAGAAAAGCTTAAAAATATAAGTGAGTAAGAACACACACACACACACAATCTCATTGAGAAAACTAGATAATTATCATAATCATCATTATCACTAGTATCATTATCATTGTTGTTAAACTGCTTATAACCCCTGACTCGAGTAATGTAGCACCACGATTTGTAAACAAGTACAATGACAAAAAGGAGTCATTTTCAGATCTTCAATTTATTTTTGTTTGAGATGGATTCAAGATAGAAAAAAAAAACAAAATTAAAAAAAAAACAAAAACAATCAAGTTTCAAGAATACATAACCCCCATCCCCGTTCACTGTCCCCACATATATAAAATTAAGGCCACTTTCAAAACTGTATGTCACTGTCCAGCAGGACTTTTTAATGACAATGTACAAAAACACATTCTTTACACAGAGGACAACAACAATAATAGTAATAGTCATAATAATAATGACAACATCATTTATAATAATAATCAGCACTAAAGACATTGATATAAAAAAGGAAAAGACACAGTCGCATTTATTGCTTTACTCTAATACGAGTATCTCATGCTTCATAAGGACTTCCGCTAAAATGTTTTGTTTCCCTTTTATGATCCTTGCGGGCTCTGACGTGTTACTTTACTGGAATATTAAGAAACACAATGACGACGCCACTGTGGTTTCCGAATGTTTGCGTTCATGTGAGTGTGTGTGAGTTAACAAAGGGGGAGGAACGAGCGATCAAACGCGCTCTTTTTGCTTACTCGTAGGAACATGCGAGAGTGGGCAACGAGAAAGATGCAGGTTTCAAAGCGGAAATTCACAAGGACACAAACACTGACCACTGACAAAAAAAACTAAGAATAAGACATTGAAAAAAGCTAAAACAAACAGCAATGAGCTGGCGTCAGTAACCACGAAGGCTGGCAGAGACGGAAGGGGGGAGGAAAAAAGAAAAAAAATTGAAGGATGGAGTGGTTGAGAGATAGAGCAAAAGGAATCTGGCAGTGGTAAGAATATTTTAAAATGCAAGTCTCGTGCTTTTCCTTCTGCTCTTTCCCCATTTTTATCTCTTTCTCTCCTGCTCTTTTTATCTGTTCAACGTTTCCTTTCACTCTTTTTCTCATTCTCCCCCTGTCTCTGCCTCCCCTCATCCTCCTCCTCCTCCTCGTCCGTCTACACCTTGTCCAGTAAAGATCGTTGGCAGTAGAGGAGTCGGCGTGGGGTACCGTACCGACGGAAAAACACCAAGGCTGCCAGCGTCGCAATCACACAAACTAACAGGAACACCACCACCGCCGCTGCTGCACCGCCAACCCCTTCCTCAATAATGATCACCTCCCTGTCGTCCTCCGTCTTCGTCTCCGTATTCGTCTCCTTCTCCCTCTCCCTCTCTCTCTCCCTCTCTCTCTCCCTCTCCCTCTCTCTCTCCCTCTCTCTCTCTCTAGTCCTGTCCTTGTCCTCCCGCTCCTTGTCCTTCTCCCTCTCCTTGTCCTTGTCGTGTCCGCCGCCGCCTCTTCCTCCGTCCGTCTTGGGGTCTTCGTTGGGGCAGCCCATCCAGTCACGAAGGGCTGATTTGGGGTATCCCGGCTCCACGCGCATCACCTGGTTGTTGAACTTCCAGTACTTGTTGGCTTTGTAGAAGTAGGTGTACGCTGAGGGGTGGAAGGGAGAAATGTGAGAAACGAACCCGAGCTGAAAGAAAGAGCGACTTCTACAAGCGTCCGTTCATGTCACAATGTAAGAAAATAATATTATACACGCCAAAGTTACCTTGATCTTTGCTCATGAAGGCTGCCTTGATGTTGTCAGGCACTCCCTGCCACATACTAATGGGTTTTGGATAGCCATCATCAACGCTTCGTGATTCCTCGTTAAAACGGTAATACCTAAACAAAGAGTGAGAGGGGGAAAGTAAAGAGAAACAGCCATGGTGAGTTCATGGTCACATTCAGACCTCCGAAAAACTGGCACCTTCCACTGATTAGGACAACTTGACTGGGACTTGCCGTACAAAACTTGAGAGTCGACTTGAGACTAGTTCTGACAGAATAGACTAGGACTTGCCCTGAAAGATGTGACTTGAGAATTGACTTGGACCTATCTTGAATGAATTGAGAACTCGGACCTGCTCTAAACGACTTATGATTTCAGACTTGCACCTTAACTTGACTTAGACTTGTCTAAAGGACATGTGACTTGAATTGGGGCTTGTTTTGACGGACTTGAGACTTGGTGTAGACCTGTACAAAAAGACTAAATACTGAACCTGAGGCCTGACTTGGGGTCGTCTTTATTAAAATTAAGACTTGACTTGGACTTGTCCTGAAGAACCTCAAGCTTTGACAGACTTGGGACTTAACTTGTCATAGATAACTTGAGGCTTGACTTTTATTTTGTCTAAACAATTTGGTACGTGATTAAAGACCTGTTCTGACAGAGGTGAGATTTGACTTGCTCCGAGTCTCAAGTCAAATCACAAGTCTCTAAAGGAGTTGTGACTTGCCTTGGAGCAGGTAAGCAAAGACTAAATGCTTGAGACTTGTTGTGGAGTTGTCTTGACTTGGGCTTGATTCCCAAAAGTAATATTGATTTAGTGCGCGTGTTTCTACTGGACAAAACCACTGAGCAAACCACAAAATTGGTGTTGTTTCTTGAAATATGGCAGATGGATCTGAAAGGTCTGAAAAGGCTGCAGAAATGAATAAAAGGCTTGTCTGGTCACAGGACATTTGCAGACTCAGTGAAGCATCCACTTGCCATGGACTTTGTTTGTGTAGGTGGCTGTTTGCACTGCAATCACCATTCATTATCCGGCTTCTTTTTGATAACAATGCCTATGGTTTAAATATGGGGAGGCTGAGCAGAGTTTAAAGTTCCTCTGCGTCTGTTTTAATGTCGAAATGAGAAGCAGGTTCGTGATTCAGGGTAAATGACTAACTTCAAACATTTGCACCTTATATGGTCAACACTCAAACACATGTTTTGGTGGTGGTGACGCAAAATGAATTTTTCCTCTGTAACAGTAGTTTGTGGAGTTCAGCAGGTTTTTTTGTAGGATTTGATAAACATACACACAGATGATAAGATGACTAACTTGTTTGCTCTGAAGAAGAATGTCTGTCCAGTGGGAGTGTAGTAGAGAGCAGCGTCTAGTCGATCTTTGGGAAGCCCAGAGCCCATTTCCTTCAGAGACTTAGGGTAACCGGGATCCAGGACTGACTCAGTGAACACCCAGTACCTGTCCCCTGGAGACAGAAGAAGAACACTTTTGAGATAACTGCACAATGTGCCTGTTAGATCATATATATACAGAGGCTAGACTTACCTTTAAAGAAAGCAAATTTGCCATCTTCCCTTTCAAACGCAGCATTCACATGAGTGGGCAATCCCCTCCAAAAGTGACCAATCGGCATGGGATATCCGTCCAGAACGTGGTTGTTACGCACCCTCCAGAACCATTTATCCTGAAAGAGAAAGCAGGGTTATTAACAGCCCTCTAGACAAGCTGTCGTATCCAAAGTCCAACCAGGTTGCGTGGCTTTACCTTGAACACAAACATTTCTCCTCTGAGGATGCCAATGGTGTCAAAGTGTCCATCACAGATGTTGGGGCCAAAGCGAGGCTTGTCTGGTGAATATGTGGGCTGGGGGCTGTTGTATGGCGTACGTGGCGTTACAGGAGGGGGCTGAGGCCCTGATCCAGACCCTGTGAGACGAAGGACAGTTGAAAATTATTTTTGGAGACCCAACCTTAACCTGCACACATCATTTCATGCTGGTCCTGTAAGAGTGCCAGTGGATCCTGTAGATTACAGGTTATGAAGCAGCAGACGACAGAGAAAACAAACGACCAAGGATGACACATGCAAAAGTCCAGCAAAAATAGAACGGTCTGGAGCAAAACCTTTCAAATCTATGAATTTCTCCCAGTATATCACTTCAGTAGTTTATGCTTCCAACACTTGTTAATGAAAATCTCAATCTGCAAATAAAGATGGAGCTCTTTTTTGACCGTGATTGAATAGGGAACTGTTGTTAACCCACCATAAAGTTGCTGTATGCCTCTGCGATCGTCATCGGGAAGTAGGAAGTTTTCCGTGTCCATCCATTGGTAGAAGGGAGCCATGATGGCTGAAGGGTCATTGGAGTGCTCCAGACCCAGAGCATGGCCCAGTTCGTGCACCGCAACCAGGAAAATGTCATTACCTGAAAAAGTGACGACACCAAAAACACAATTTAACATGACCTTTTTTTTTTAAATAAATGAAAGTAAAGTGAGTTACATGAAACGGGAAGCTTTTGATCTTATGACTGATGAGACAATGACTACTAAAGGGCCAAATGTTGCTGTTTCCTCAATTATAAGTGACTCAGATGCACACAAAAACTTATCACATCAATAAATCAAAAATAAAATGATCATGTGAGGATATGTCAGACCCAAACAGCTGATGTTGCAAGGCTGTGAGCCAGAAATAAACACTTCTCCATGTCTGCAGTATTAACATAGCCCAGGGCATTCACTCCCTCAAATGCACTCAGACATGACTGGACCTGTTGCTGCTCGTGTTTTCCTCACAACAGCAAAATTAAGAATCCAGGCTCCCAGCATACCAGGGAACACCCAACATTTGTGTCGACAGGTTAACGAAAAAAAAATCAAAATGCCAGTTTGAAGCAGACTGGACAGAGCCTCACCTGACAGATCCTTGTTTCCAGTAGTCCACGGCTCAGCTGCATCAAAATGGGTGTCCCCACCGATGCCATTACCGGGGAAATAGGCGTGGGCCAGGAAGCCCCCCTCGCCGTCGAATGGGCTGCTGTCACCATGGAAACCCTCGGCGAAGAACAGCATAATGTCTGCAAACTCCTCCACCTTGTCCCGTATGTAACTGTAGGGGATTTCCCGGAAACGGAGCGGGGTGACGCTTTCCCACACCTTGAAGGCCCTCCGGATGGCCTCGTGGGTCTCATACTCGCCCACCTTAGGGGTGTAGTTCTGTATACTGCAGATTGTGTAAGGGGGGAAGGGTGGGAAAGGTAAGACAGAGTTATGAGTTATGTCCTCTTTATGGGAAAAACTATTCCAGCTGCTAAATAGTCACCTCATCAGTTTGGGCACAAACATGAAATGAAGTAAAAAAGTCAGCGTTGCATGGCTTTATGTATGGACTTACGAGAAAGTGATTTCATTCTTTGTCCACTTCAGGCCCTGGATGGCGTATCGCTTCCTCCTCAGGTTGCTCTTCAGCTCGGCACCAAACTTATCCGGCACACCGCAGCGCGGTCGCTTCATGGCCCTGCCAAGGACGAGACAAACCGCGGTAAGAAATACTGCTCTTAATTTAGAACGGTGACCTGCAGGAACTCTTGTTTTGGGCGCTGCACTGTTGCAACATGCAGGATGAAGCAGTTTGACGGCGCTCACTCGATGGTGTTGGCGTCAAAGGTGCCGGTGACGGTGAGGCCGTAGAACCTCTGCATGGCGGCGATGGCCGAGGGGACGGAGTGAGGGGAGCGGAGGGAGTGGGTCCTCATGTCACCCGGTGGAAGGTAACCGTACTGCTGCAGCCATGACTTTAAAAAAAAGCAAAGCAAAAACGGAGACAAAAGTGTGACTCACGAGAAATGTTGCAAAATACAACCAAGGAAAACACCAGTCTCGTGGAGAGAGAGGGGGAGAAAAAAAGATTAAATTAGAAACAGACACAGAAACATGTGATACCTCACCTGATTTTTGTTGTTCGTGAATGCCAGCACAAGAGTTAAGGAATGATTTTTGTATGACGTTGATAATGAGCTACAGGGACTACAAGTTCAGGATGTTTATAAGGCACTGCAGCAAAAAAACACATTCCTCACCGACAGCGAAAATAAGTTCTTGAAAAACGTCCGTCTGTGTTTTGCTATCTGGATATTTGGACGGTAAGAGCAACATCATTTCGTGCGCCTGGCGTGTCTCCATTTAATGACTACACACAAAAGCTATTCAACCATCAACATTCAGCTCTCCAGCGAGGACCAAACTAAGGTCAACATGAAAGCATAATGCCACGCTTAAGCCCCCCAAAAAAGCTCCAAACAAAGACAGTTCAGGTTTCAACAACACTGCGAGACAGAAACTGAAAAGGAAATCCCCCCCAAACAGAGTTAAAGATTAACTTCAGTTTCTACATTGAAGTTTTGCTGCGGCTACTTGTTTGTGTTTCGGTGCAGATTGCGACAACTATAAATGAGCTCAGCTGTTGAGTTTGTGCATGAAGAAATCATTACTCTGAAGCCCTTCGAGCGCACATTATGAAGGTCACCGAGTACTTCGTTCCTCCAGATCCCTCGGTCTCAGCTTAGCTTGACCTTACTTTCCCCTGGAAACCCATTTCAGTGCGGTGCTGGTTTGACATCTTGGACCGGTGCCAGCGGCTTCGCTCCGCACCTCTCCCACACAGCTTCTCCTCAACTCTTTCTTTCCCTCTCAAACTAGAGCCGAAAAATAACACTGAAGCTATTGTGAGAGCGGCGAAAACCGAGCCCACTTTGATATTCTGCTGCACCCGGTGACTTTGTGAGCTTCGTAATGCACTTTTAAGGATGTGTTTTATTGTTTGGATGTACTTGATCTGTCAAAAAACAACAAGTTTGTGGAAGGGTCCATGATGTGACGGGACGTGACGGGACGTGACGGGACTTGACGCGATTTGTTATTTTGTTTTGGGTAGTCGTGATTGAAAGCCATCGGCATAGCGGGTGTTTGTGCAGAAAGAGAAGAGGAAAAAAGATAGGGAGTGTCCCAGGGTGAGACTCAGGCCTTGGGCAACCTCAGCCGATGTCTCCAGTCGAGCTGCAGCGTCAGTCAGTAATTTAACTGGGAATTTCTTCCTCCTCGCATCCAAACCTCAAAGTCAAACTCTTCCCCCCACGTCCATGTCTCTGTCTTCGCCTCGTCACTCCACCCCTTCTCTTCTCTTCTCTTCTCCCTCGTCCCTCTCTTATGGAAAACCCAGAGACTTGAGGGTAAATACTTATGAACAACCACACCCAGAGCCACTCAATTATTGCTGTATAGCCGCTAAAAGGTTGCTAAATGCGCTGAGGCCAAAACATGTTTGACTCCCTTGTTTCAGCAGTTTTCGGCTAATAACGTACAGCACAAAGCAAATGTGTGCGATGAGTGCTGACATGGATTATCTGAATATGTGCTTAGCGGCTGTGGGTTCATATTCATGCATGACTGTACTTGTGTGAGTCCGGGCAGCGGTGAATGGCAGAATGGCATTTTCGGAGGCCCTTGGAGGTCTAATCTCTCCCTCTCTGTCTGTCCCAGAGAGACATGGAGGTCTCAGTGTTTAGACTTCACCCCTGAATGAGCCCTTTCTGGTTCTGACTCACCCATGGAGCTCCAGTGGACACATAAAGACTCACTGTTTGCCACTGTTACAGCACATCCACATGAGCGGGAAAGTTAAACACTGACTTTTAGCATCTAAGAATCAGATGTATTATATCGTGAATATGAGAAAGACGGCGCTGAAGGGGTGATTTGACTGTGCTTGAAACTTTATTCTTCTCTTGTACACACTGACCATGTTTTCTTTGCTACGAAAATCCAAACTTTACCCTCAGCTCAGTCAAAAGCCTGCTGTTGAATGACACTGAACATTTGTTTTAGCTTTAAGGCTCCCACACCTCTTTCATGGGTCCCTCAGGTGACTCGACAAAGTCTTATTCACCGTCGCACTTGGCTATTTTTGACCGCACTAATGGGCTGAGCAACTGAAGCAGTAGCGGGAAGAGGAAATGGTCACTATTTGCAGTGGCATAGGAGATGACAGCCCAAACTAATGCAGTCCTTTGATGTCGAGCAGTGACTCCCAGCCCCTTTGGTCCGTTGTACCTCCAAGACCCAGTGCTAAATATTTCAACCATTTTTCCATTATTTTCCGCTTATTTTAAATATTAATGCATAACTTTTGCCAAATATTTTGAGATTTCTTGCTTCTAAAAAACAAATTCAAATCATAATTTCTCCAGCTGATGTGCCCCTTGGGGTGTAGGACCCCTGGTTCAGTGTTGAAGTCACTCCTGATCCCATGATCTTTAACAACGCTCAGACACAGAGGAGCGCAGTGCAAAGGTACTTTTAGCAAACCAAATCCAGGGTTTTTGCGGTGAAGGGCACAGCTCGCCCGCATGCAGTGATGTGAGTTTATTGTTTAATGGAAGATCTGCGAGAGTCAAACAACGGTTGCTATGGATGTCTCGTTTTGCATAGGATGAGAGAGGGAGGAGGAGGGATTGCATTTCAGAAAAGAAAGAGAGTCAGTTGTTCCGTTTGGTGAGGGCCAATGGAAAGAAACTCTGGTCAACAGTGATGGGAGTCCAACTGAAGCATGCTGGGTATACACCACGCGCAC
The DNA here is from genome assembly GCA_038406115.1 of Haemulon aurolineatum. NCBI lineage: Eukaryota > Metazoa > Chordata > Actinopteri > Lutjaniformes > Haemulidae > Haemulon > Haemulon aurolineatum. The sequence continues at coordinate 5,808,646 of JBCAUF010000036.1, forward strand.
ACACACACACACACACACAGCTTCTCATTACACATCCACTCACTCTGCCCAGAGAGCTGCAGTATTATGTCAGATGTCATAAACGTATGAAATTATTGCTCCCACTTCACTTGCAACAGCTCGTTACTGGCTGTTAGTGTGTGATTGCGTGTGTGTGGGGGGGTGGGCCGGGTTATGTGTCGATAAAATCGAGCTATTTTAATTTTTGCTGTATGAATATTTCCCCGAGGCCGATGCCGTTCCTTTAAGATGCCATTTTACGACCTTGCTGACCCCTCCGGACAGCAGCTCCTCAGCACACATGCAGAAAGGTCTTTAAATATGTGTCTGTGTGTGCATGTAATGCCCCAGCTGCTGTCTATTAAATCAACCACTCACCAGCCAACAACAATAAGACTTAGTGACAAAGGAGTGGAAAAACACTCATCTCCCCCAACGGCCTTTAAAAAAAGCAAATCTCAATGGCAGGATTTTGTCTTTGGGAAAAAAAGAGGAAAAAGCCTCCCCAAGATTTGGCTCATTTCTCGCTTCCTTCATGAGCAGGAAATGAGGTAATGACTTTGTGTATTACCTTATTTCCTGCAACACCTCCTATCTTTCCTCAGGGAGGTGGGCCGAGGCCGAGGGCCACCCACAGGTGATCGTCAGGATGTGACGCACCTTTCCTTCCTCCTTTCCTCTAAATGACCAGGAAGACATCCAGATGGGACTGGTGTAAAGTTACCAGTTTAACCAATCTGAATTCTCTTAAATCAATGCTTGTCCTCGTTAGAGACATGTATTCATACAGGATGTGTGCATGACAGCTATGATTTACATCCTGTCCTATTCAACGAATAATTGCTCCATTTTCCGACTGTCCTTTTCCCAGATTGCCTCACCCCCATCACCACAATGCCTTTCTTTCTAGACAGCAACAATCTCCTCACTGTCTTCCCTGCTTCTCTTTCATCATCTCATCTCATGTCCATTTATCTCCCTTTGTAGCCAATGACCTCAGCTTGTAGCCATGTCTGAGAAATAAATTGGTGCACATATGAGAGAACGTGTGTGTGTGTATGTGTGTGTGTCATGGGCAGGTGGTTGCTGACACACCAAGGTGTTTTCCGTGGTGAAACAAAAAACCTGCTGCCCTCTTCCTGTCTCCGCCACAGACCACAGGACGTGACCTCTGCATCTACATCCGGACAACCCCGGCGGTTTATCTCACTAACGCACACCCAGTGACCAGCTGAAAACCACTCACTTAATTTGACTTTTTTTTTGCTAATTAAAACACAAACATCCTCCTCAATAAGCAGAACTACGCGCTGATACCGGTGGTTTGTGGGTTTGTGGAGGCAACATGTGAAATCACAAACATCCCCAATTTGAAGGAGGTTACGCAGAAGACACAGGAAGCGGCGGTTTTATACAAATGTCATAAAAACAGAGGAGGTGAATCACTAAATGAATATAAACTCATTGGACCTGCACAATTTCCAAGGCAATCTAGGCCAAGGCTGTCCTGCATTTAAGTGCAAATTTCCACAGAAACGTGACGTTTTTTCTGCTTAAAGGCCATCTACTTCTTTTCCCCATTAAAATCACTTCCACCTCCTCTTAAGTCGACTTTAAACAAGCTCAACGCGCTCTTTGTATGACTCAACCTATTTCCAAAGTAACTCATCTCCAGGGTCATTTCATGGTTGATAACTATTACGCTCTTGCTGTCTTCAACCTTGATCAATTACAGGCCTAACTTGTGTGACTACTGTCTTTATTCCCAAACTTTTTCAGCAGCTCTTTTTGCTGATACGAGAAAAATGGCCCAGACTGGATCTACCCAGTACATTCAGTCTCATCTCAGGTCTGTCCTGCATGGAGGCCTCGAAGTTGTTTAGCACTACAGGCGGCAAAATGTTTATTGTAATGAGTAACTCTAACTCCAGCCCACTTGCAAATTTAGGTGAAAGCATTATTTCATTCACATGTTTATTCCATTTATTGCTCAAATGCAGAGTATTGCTGATGAGTTTAGAAACACTGACTATCCTGAACTTCATGGAAAAGTTTGCACATTTTGTTGCATCATTTTGTGACAGCTAACCAACCATTAATTGTTGATTATGGAAATTTCTTGAAATTTGCCCCCCTATCATATCAAATATTAGGAATGACTCCAACATATGTCATCTAAAATTAAAATATAAGCCTATATTACCGTTGTGTTTGCATATGTTACTGATGAAAGCATCAGAAAATAAAAATCTTGAATTGTTTTTAAGAGTTAAAACACTTATCACTTTTGAATTGTGATGGTGTGCCAACTCTTCAGTTTACATTTAAATCATGGCTTGTGCTTTTAAGTTGACAGTCTTATGTAGGTCAATGGAGTTGACTCCATTTTCTTCCACTAGCACAGCTGGAATTATTATTCCATAGGCCACAGGCTGGATACAATGATTAGAGAGACGTTTGGCGCCACTGCGTGACCCACCAAAATCAGTTAAGCCTCTGTGATAATCTGCATACATCCATGTACACAAACCAGGACACACACACACACACACACACACACACACACACACACACACACACAAAGAGAGTGTTTACTTATGATATCGAAGGAAACAGGTGTGCAACCATTTCACTTCCTGCAACATTAACACAAAACCTCCTCATGTTACACTGACTGTCGGGTTTGGAGGATCGCTGATGCTGCAGACGGAACAGAAAAGAATAGAACGGGACAACTGGACAGTTTTCCCTGATCTGCTCAGACCTGGTACCTCAGCTAAGTGGGTTATTGGAAGTCTTTCATCTACAGTACGAGAGCTCAAACTGTGGCGAGTGTTTTTCCACAACTGACCGTGGCTAGGATGCTGCAGAGGCTCTCAGATTGTAAAATCCACCTCCCCCCAGTCCGCTGAGCCGTAACTCAGGACAGATGTCAACAATTACATCTCCCCATCCCTCTGAATATAGCTGAACTGCACCCACAACTATCAATCCCCCCCTCCGTCCCCACAAAAATTGCCTCTGTCTCTGCCCCGACCACAATACAAGCTCATGCATTTCTCCTTATTTGCTTTTTCTCCTACTCTGCTGCTTTTGCCCCCTCAGCATTTCTCAGTGTTTTCACGAGTGCTATCATCATTATGGGCTGCTTCCTCTAACCCAGGGTCAAAGCCCTTCCCATATCCCTGCAACAACAGCAGGCAACTGTTGAAATTACTTTCATAAAGATAGGAAATTTTGCAATCTGATTTATGTTTTGTGAGAGAAAAAAGTGATTAATAGGAGGGAGGATCCTTCAATCTTGCATGAACATATTTCTCAGCTGCATATCTTAAACCTGTCTTTAACTGTATTTCCTTATCTTAGCTGTCTTTATCCTAGTTTTCTGACATTATCATTTGTTTGACTTTCTTACTAAAATCTGGGTTTGTTTATCTGGCTTAACTGATCTATTTTGCACATATTTATCTGACTCATTCCATTCTTATTCTGCATTTATTTCTGCATTTTTGCCTAATTTCTGCAGTCTTGCTTTTTTTCCCTCAATTTTGCATTTACTTTGTTCATCTGTATTCCTCAATTTTGCATCCACTTGATCTTGCTTTTCTCTTTGAGTCTGTCTGCCTCTCCTCTTCACCTCTGGCTTTATTTCTCACCTCTGGGTTGATTGATCGCTCCGACGCTCCCTCTGCGCTCAGCTCCCACACCACCGCCAGCAGCAGCAGCCGGACAAGCGATTTGAGCTCTGGTGCCATCACTTGCCTCTCCAAAAAAAACAAAGTAAAAACGGACAGATCTTCCCGCAGCAGTTCGCGCAAACTTCACTTTTGCTGTTTGTCAGAACATTATCTGTGAAAAGACGTATCCCATGAACGAATTTCCAGAGATTGACCTGGCGCAAAGCGCAAAAAGACTTTCCTGCAGATGTGCAGCAGCGCGCCTCTGCAACTTTATTACTCGAGTTACTCAAACCACGAGATGTATTTGTCCAGTCTGCATTCTCCTCGCGTTTTGCTGAATTTTAGCCAAATTATCGGACGGTACTGGAAGCAGGAAGTCTGGAGGGGGCTCTGGAGAGGCAGGCTGTGCGTATTTTATGTCCAAATTCAGCTTGCGCTTCGCTCCAGATGTTGCAGCCGACTTTGTTTTCATGAAGCGGTCTTTACTCCTCGCTGTCCTCTCTTCCCTATCTTACAGTCGGCTTATTTTGATCCCCTCTCCTCTTCCCCTCTCTCCCCGCTGCAGACGTGGTAGTTTGATACTCCCCGGAGACCTGTAGCTGGAAAGTTGAGGATTGTAAACCTCCCCCTACTAAATCTGCCCGCCCCTCTGACATGGAGGGCTGGAATCAACTTGGTGACCTTCGCATTAGACTTGGCACGGTTTGCTCTTACCCTTAGACTGTTATTAAATGCCCTGAAATGCATGAAGCTGTTATTATTTATTGAGAAAACGGGACATAGACACTGAGCTGAATGATTTAGATCACATCTGAAATTTAGGAATATTGGAAAAATTTCAAAAAGAAAATTTTCAAGATGTTTTCGGATGATGTATGTAGAGAAATATAGCTGCACCGTATCATTAATTTTAGATATTTGCGAAGACATTGCCACCTTAAAAACAGTTGTCCCTCTTTTAAAGCCCAAGGCAACAGCCAAAGATTGTTTAATTCTTATGTAGCTATGTTTTAAACATGGGAAACTCATTATCTGTTTATCACTGGCTTTCATTACTGTTTTGCGTTTTACACTTAGCCTAATTGATGAATGCCCATGACTCATAGTGATTCTGAATGAGTGCTGTGCAAAGGAGCCCAAACGTACCACTTGCAATATGTAGCATCAAACTGTGTTTAAAAGGGGGAATTGCGCCCTCTCATGCACACATTTCACATACATTTAAACAGTAAGATGTCAGATGGAGAATGTAATTTCACTGTATGTCCATGCTTTACTTTGACGAGGATTATTTTGTCTAAACAAACACCACTATAAAAAATATCCCATTGCAAATAAAAATGCAGTGATAACGTTAGTTAATTCAAAGTAAAAAAGGGAAATGCGCTTAAAGCATGAAAAGTACTCAGTGTAGAAAAATGTCTATTATTAATACTAATGCATTCATGTAAACCCGGTGTGGTTGTTTGAGGTGGAGCTTATTATTATTAACTGTTTTGTGTAGGATTGCACTATAATGATGATTTTCATTATGGATTAATATGCTGATTATTTTCTTAATTAATCAAGTAATTGTTTGGCTTGTAAAAATTCTGAAAATAGTGAGTCATGCCATCTCAATAACTTAAAACCCAGATAACATCTTCATAATATTAGTCATATTCAACCAGCTGTCCAAACCTCAAAATTATTATTAAATTAAATAATTATAAGAAAAAGAAAAGCAACAAATCCTTTAATCCCTAATCCATTATACTATTAGAACTATTGCCAATTATTTTTTGTTGATCATCTGATCAGAATCAGAATCAGAATCAGAAATATTTTATTAATTCCCACAGGGAAATTGTGTAAATTGATTAATGGACACTTTTTTCAGTTTTCTTGTATACTGTAGGCTGTTGGATTTTTGGGCCATTGAATCCATGATATGGATGAATACAAATGTATAGAGAGGCTCGAAGGAAAAGGCTAGAAAGGCTTCCGACATAAAAGTTTCCTGCAGCCAGCCTTATGTGCACACGTACTATAGCTCAGCTGCTGTGCTGGCAATAGCTGAGGAGAGACAGCTGGCCTCCCCCACACCCCTTGTCCTCCTGGGTTGATGTGACACAAGAGAGCTGAGCTTTGATTGTCTTGGCAGAGAACAGAGATCAATGACATGTGACTGTGAGGGATCATAGACACTGTAACTGCACACACAATTGCCTACAAGTCAGTACACCAGTTGCAAAATATTTTAGTTGTGCAAAATTCATGTAAACATAACTCAGAATGATTTGTTTTTCCAAATTATTTTTAATATGGAGATACTGAAAGTACAGCTTACAACAAACAGACATAGACTTCTGATATATATAGCAACTTAGAGTTTTAGTAACTGAAAAAGTGTTACAGATATTACTTTTGGACCAAACAACAATCATAATATTCACAAAGCTGAAGGTCAAATGTCACACACAAGACCATGTCCTCACTGGATTCACAAACACTGCAGCTGTGCTTCTGGTTTGACAGGACAATACAGTGAAAAGTAAACCACAATGATATGAGCAAGTAGTTTATCTGAACCACAAGATGGGGGACAAAAAATGTTATATTATCCACAGAAACACGTTCAGTTTGTTGGCCTTGTTTGCTGTTGCAAAACAAAGTTAGGTGAATTAGAGTAAGCAAAACAACTAAATAATTTCTTCATTTATATCAGTTCCCTCTGTGACTGATGGACAGGATATTTTAGATGTGAAACAGACCTTCAGTGGGAAGCATTTGCAAATAATTTTTCTTTTGGTTGGCTTTGGCCTCCTTTGGTGCCAGTTGGATCAGATTTGGTAAATGGCACAACACAATGAGTCCGAAAAAGTTTACGTACTGATGTAAAATCATTTGAAACTATTCATTTTGTGTAATCCTCTGTGATTCAGTAATGTATATGTCATACTGCCAGATTTTATCAAATGCGGAAAATCTGGCTTAGTCCAAATAGAAAATAAAACAGGTTTGATATGAAACACTAATACAACAGGGATACTCTTTTTTTGTTAGAATGCGCATCAAACTATTAACAACTTCAGCCAGACAAAGGTAGTGTTGCTTACCCTTTGTTACTTATTATTTTCACCTATATTTGTACAATAGCTGTCTTTTTTTAAACACAAGACCAAGCTGATTGACTCACAACTTTCACATACAAACATATTACTCTGACTATTAAACTGACAGGCTACTTGAAATGTGTTAAGGAAGCAGTACTACGCAAATGCCCATACAGTTTCACCAACAGGTAAACATTGACTGAAAACACCAGAACATTATCCAGCCAATTATGCTCACTGGAGTTATGACCCCTCGCTAGACTCTTCCCCTGCTTCATCAGGGGCTCTTGGATCCATCTGAGATCGAGCAGGTGATTTCGCAGACCGTGCTGACTCACTCTCTCCTTGGCTGCCAGTGGTTGGATCATCAGTTGGCTCGTTACTGGTGTTGAGGAAGGCTTGGTACTGGTTCCAGAAGCCCGCTGAGCTCCTGGTGGCAGGAATGTTCAAAGAAGTCATAGACGTAGAAGAGGGAAGCTGCTCAGTAGAGGAACGACTACTCCGGGCTGGTGGACGTGTTGTTTTGGTTACCACACCATGGTGCTTCATATGCCCCTTGAAATATAAAAGATTAGGGTTAGGCTAAGTATAACTATGAAACATACCCAATATAATGCAGTATAGAGTCAAATGCATGAGTCGTTTAGTCCAATATATGACTGGAGCATGCAGCCTTTTTCCTTCTGATGGACTAATATTTCACCCTATAGTGAGTCTTCCTCAGGGCCTCTGATGAAGAACTCATTGTATTGGAATAATAATCCCTTTCAAGATATTGTTATGCCCTTAAAACATTGTTTAAATCTCCTAAAAAGGCTTAGTACTACAGCAATTACTCTACCAAGGACATATCCATGCAACTCATCCATAGAGGTTATTTTATATCACACCGTTTTTTTTCCTCACCTTCAGTCCACTGCGACTAGCATACTCTTTTCCACACTCTGCACAGCAGTAAGTCTTCTTTTCAGGACGGGACATTGGAGATGGGAGGGTTGGGGCAAGGCTGATGGGGACAGAAGCTTCCAGTTCTTCAGTTGGAGCCAATCCACTAACCTTAACACCTTCCACTCGATCTTCCCTCCCATATGAACCAAAATGAAAGCTCTGTCTTGTCTCCCTTACAAATGTGGCAGCTCTCTGTGATGCACCTCTTACTTCAGCACCAATAGTGTCAACAGTCTCCAAAGCGGGCGTCATTTTGGGGTCCTCATCAGGCACAGTTGCTTGGTCTTGCTTTGGTGTTGCTGGTGGAGGAGACTGATCTTTGTCTTCTTCCATGGGCTCTGGTGATTGGGGCCTTGAGGAGACAGAGTCTGATTCCAAGGTTGATGTTGCATTCAGATTAAGAACATCTGGAGCCAGGATGGGGTTGGACGAAGTACTGGGACAGGTGTAAGCAAAGGGGGTACCAAGGGTAGGTGTGCTTTGTAAGTCCTCCAGATTTGATCTGGAGCCAAGGAAGGCATCAGTAGAGGTAGATGCTTCATCCTCTCCACAGTCCATTACCACATCATTGGATGACACTGTTGTTTTGGGAATAGTGGAAGAAATTGGTGGGGGGGTGGATTTAGGAAGGTGGACATCAACAGTGGCTGGTTGTTCATCTTGGTTGTCTTTGTCAACTGGGGAAGCTTGGTCTGTCATTTGGGAGGCTGGCAAAGGGGCACTGACACAAAGGACAGGAGGGTCTACACTGCCTGGTGGTGGAGTTTGTGTGGTGGGATTCATGAAGGGGTCAGGACTAAGGTCAGAGGGAGGGATAAGGTCTGGGCTGGAGGACTCAGACTTGCTGGGATTTTTGGTGAACTCAACTGATTTCATACTGCCAGAGACAGGGACTGAACCAACTGCTGGAGTTTGAAATTGTGAGCTTGGAGCTGGGCTCTTTGAGTGGCCTGCTAGAGGAGGTGTTTTACTAGCAGCAGTGTTTGGGTCATTCGACTGGGAAAGAGATTGTGCCAATGGTTTGGCATTAGATTCAACAGGCATCTCATTTGCAGAATCCTCGGTGCCATCTGTGGGTAACTGTCCACCAAGGTGCATACGGATGTGGTGTTGAAGCACTAGGGCATTAGTGAACTTACGCTGACACAGTGGGCAGGAGTTCTGGACACGTGCATTGGGTGGTCGAGCATGGTGGGTGGCTAGATGTGATCGAAGGCTGCCTTTGGTAGAGAAGGATCTACCACATATTTTACATGGAAAAGGGCGTTCTCCAAGATGTGTAGCCTGATGCAGACGCAGTGCTCTAGGACAGCTCAGCACCCGTAGACACACCCCACACTGATTGGTTGTCAGGTTGCCAGCTGGACCTGTGATGTTTAGTGACGGTAGCAAGCCTCCAGCCATGGCCCTCGCTCCATTGGCACTCATGCCGAGGGCAGCAACCATCTCATGTGTGAAGTTTGAAACAGAAGTGGACACAGGAGTTGAAGATGGTGGGGATGCCATGACATATGTTGTAGAAGTGCTGGCGTTTGTGAAACGACTGTTGGCTGGACTTGCTGAAGAGGTAGTGGTACTGCTAGATAACATCTCCAGCATGGAGGAGGAAGTAGAGGAGGAGGTCCATGGAGAAGAGGAGCGATTAGGCGCCTTCTCTAGCTTCTCCACCAGCCTCTGCAGCTTGGAGGTTTCAGATGTAGGGGTGGAGGTAGCCACAGAAGATGGCAGGGAGGATGGGGTGGTGGTGGGTGTACCTTGGACTTTAGGAAGGGAAGAGAAAGGGAAAGAAAGCTGAGAATGGCTGGAGGAAGCAAGTTGGTGGGAGCCTGGAGTAGAGGGTAGTGGGGTGCGAAGCAAGCCCAAGGCTGGATGGTTGTAGAGGGCTGAGTGTGCAGCAGGGGTAGAGGAAGAAGAGACGGATGGGAAAAGGAGCTTAGGCAGGTGGGCAAGCTGGGAGTAGGCTACAGGGGAAAGCATTGGGGCATGAGGGGGAGTGTTCTCATCAAAGTGCTGCTGCTTGGCACCTTTGAATAACTCTGTGATGGTGGAAGACGAAGACAGTGAAGGGTTGGAGAGGAGGGAGGTAGCCAGAGATGAGGTGGAGGCTGAGGAGGACGAGGAGGAGTGGGATGAACCAGAGGTGATAGAGGCTGCAGCAGCTACAGCTGCAGCCCTATTGAGCTGCAGTAGAGAGTGGGAAATCAAAGCCAGGTCCACACTAGGAGCTAGGGGTAGAGTAGAAGGGGTAGATCCTCCAGAGGTCCCTAGAGAAAAGCCAGTGTTGGTACCACTGACCTCCAAATGATCTCCACATGTGTCATCCTCTGGCCTGCTTTTTGGCTTCTTCTGTATCATATTCATGCCACTTGTACTGCTACCACTGTTCATGGTCTGCCCCATATCTGGTCCCCCAGTGGCTCCTAATGCTACCCCAAACAAGGAAGGTGGCAGGAGTGAAAGCGAGAGCTCTGGGTTTTGCTCACGATGGCGTAGGAAGTGCACCTTTAGGTTGCCACGTGTGGTGAACCGGCTGAGACACACTGGACACTGGTAGGGCCGTTCCCCTGTGTGTGAGCGGAGATGTATCTGTAGGGAAGAGTCACTAGTGAACAGTTTTCCACAAAAGCGGCAGGCATGTTGGAGGCGGCCAGTGGTGGCGGAACTGGAAGCAGAGGAAGAATCAGCTCCTCCAGAGACAGACTGCAAAGCATGTTGTGAATTTGGGACCATAGATACTGATGTGGGGAGGGATGAGTTCAGGAAAGGCCGGCCACCATGCCCACTCACTGAAGTTGTATTTGAAGATTTCTCATGCAGATAGCGGTTGGGCAGAGCTAAAGATAGGGCAAGTGGATATGTGGAGGAAGCCATGGAGATTGCAGCAGTGGAAGAGGTGGAGGGAGCTGAAGATCGAGAACCCACTCTCAGATAACCATGAACCCCTGATGTCCCTCCTGTCCCTTCAATCTGGGACTTGTGGGGCTGCAGGATTTGAGACAAGGAACTGCTTGGCTTTGTGGGTTTGTTGGCTGCCTGAGAAGGGAGTAGGGAGGAGAAACATGCCAGGAGAGGAGCAACAGAGGTGGAAGGCTGAGATGCAGTTGGCTGCGTAGTTGGGCTGGCTGCCCTTTTGCTGCCTTCCAGGCAGAGCTGTGGCAGAGGAGGGAGGAGATGTTGGGAAGGTGAGTCTATGGAATAGGAGGCCCCACCAAGGCGTAGCACCTGTCTACAGATTTCCTCTGTTATCTGCATCTGGTGGATCTGCCTTTGCTGCAGCACCCGTAGCTCCTCCAGGATCAGGGCAATACTCAGTTGGGCCCTAGAGGGTGCAGCCGAGGCAGATGTCACCCCTGGACTGGGAGTGGGAGTAACAGGACTTGGAGGGCCCTCAGGCACACGGCTGGGGCTCCCAGGGTGTGGAGGAGGACATAGGGAGGCAGAGGACGATGAGGAGGAAGAAGAGGTGGTGGTGGCTGACAGCCCTAACTTGGGAGAGGCCATGTATGCGCTTCGGGAGGGGTGGATGAGGGCACTTGTGGAAGATGTAGGATTGCAACTAGACAGTTGAAGGGCTGGTGGATGTTGAGTTTGGGAAGAGAGAGGAGAGTAAGGGAACTCAGTAGAGAGGGAGGGCGGTGGGTCTTTGAGGGGCTGGTGAGAGGGCTGGCTTGGTGAGCTGGATGGCGGTGGACCCTCAGTGGGGAGTGAGGGGGTTTGAGAGCCCTTGAGAGTTGAACAGAGTGCAAGGGGCAGCTGGGGGCTTTGAAGAGAAGAGGATGGAGAGCACAAGGGAGAATCCAGGATAAATGGAAAGGATTGTGACTTCACTGCCAAGTTGTTATCTAGGGAAATTAAAAGAAGAAAATCTAAATATAATTTTATCATCATTACTCATAACAAAATAGTCACAGTGTACATAATGGTCTAAAAAGTATTAATCCACATCTCAAGGCACTTAAAAAAAAAACAACAACTATGACAAGTAATGTTTTAGGTGGCTTCTTTCCGTCAAGGAACAGGAAGAATTCAATTGTCTAAGAGGTGACTTTTAACCCTTGGCTTTAATTTCCACCATCTTATCATCCACCACTGCTTTCTTTTCCTCTTTGTCCTGTCTATCCTCATCAACTGCAGCCTCCCCACCACTATTGCCACACACACACACACACACACACACACACACACACACACATTCCACTGATCTGCAAGAATACACTGCTCACCCGTAGAGGAGCCTACCTTGTTTCCAGGGCAACACGCACAAGACAATGGACTTTACCTCGTCCCCCCCCCACCCACCCCCCAATAAAAAGAAGCCACATCCACACACTGAGACACTCTTCCATCCCTGCCCCTCTCTCTTTCTTTCTTCCTCCATTTAATCTGTCTTTCTTTCATCTCCTTAAGAGCCCCTCCCCCAGTAGCCCAATAGGGTGCTAAGGGTGAGGTTCTGGTTGGGTACTGGTCACTGTACTAGGTGCCTGATTGGCTGGCAGACTTGACCTGAAACACTCTGAGGTCGAATTCCTGATACGGTTTAGGACCGAGCGGAGGAAGAGAGGTGGCGTGTAAAGAAAACAAACAGCCCTGCAGACAGACATGATGACTCATAGACCATCACCAAGCTAACTTAGCCCAGAAAAGCATAGAGGGACAGAGGTGAAAGCCCATACACACAAAATACCTGTCACTGCACAACACAAAGACACAAGAAAACAAGGACTTTGTATGCACAGGGTTGCTCAAGCACACGCAAACACATACTGGACTGAGTGCTTTTGCTTGAAAGCTACAATTTTATGACACAATGTGGGCCCTATTCCTGTAACTGGAGTGGACGGACAGGCAAACACACTCACTTGCGTGCACACACACACACACACACACACTGTCACATACACACTTCTTCATGGGTATGTTCATGCTTCAGTGCTCAGCAACAAAGCTGAAAGGGGACAATGGGGTCTAATGCTATTGCAGTTAGAACACCTTATACAGTGCCTCACAAAGTTTCCTTTTCCTTGACCTTCTGCTCATCTCTTCACTTCTACCTACCCTGTATCTTACTTTTCATGTATGTTTTCAAATTAACAATTAATTTTTTTTTTTCAACAGTATTTCTCTTGAGGATTTACTGTATACTCCCCTATTCTGGGTGGTCTGTGTCTTTGAACCTGGCAGTGATGAGGAGTGAAGACATTTGGGTTTTACAGGGCAAAGAAAGCAGCTAATGGCTGCAGCCACAGAGAATGAATTAAAGACTGTGGGCCAATAATTCAAACAAGACCTCCTTTTTTCTTAGTTTGCAAGTATAACGTGCACCTAAATCTACTTTACTTTTAAGACTAAATTAAACAGAATAAACTGTTTAATCATTCTGGATAGGAAAAACATTTGGCTGTAAATGACGATTGAGATAAAATGGTTGCATCTCAATGAAGAGAGTCTATGATGAAATTTAAAAATGTAAAAACTTACAGTACAGAGTAAAACATTAAAGCATCCATTTCAGTCCTGGTAGAATAATACAGTAAAACATAAAACAATATACTAACACTATGAACCTTAAACTGTCACAGTCTCTGCATGTTGAGAAAAAAATTACTTCTTTGTGGTCTAAACTTCTCATTCAGTGTGAATCTAATCCTGCTGAACAACCAGAATTCTTTTGACATATATACTCTATTTCTCACCATGCTCAAGTATCCGACAGGCATCGAGGGTCAGGCTCATAAGCTGCTGGGGTCGTTTCTGTTTCCGACGGGACATGCTTCTGCAGGATGGGACCGACGCAGGGGCGCATTGGCCAACACACAACTTTTACTCTGTTTCCCTGCACACTGAAAAAAGTAGGTATCTAAATTACTTAAAGTAAAAAAAAATTAAAAATTAAATAATAATGATGAAGAAAAACTAAAGTATCATCTCCAAAGATGTGATAATGGATGCTCCGGGTTGATTGGTCTCAATGCAGCGTGTCCACGTTGGTGGCATTGTGGTGCAGAGAAAGAAAAACAGAAGTAAAGTGCCATGTGACAGTTTCTCTCGACAAGTCTTCCTTTTCTCAAAACTCACGGTTGGCCCTCCTTCTCTACACACACACACACACACACATGCACACAGCTCACTTGTTCATCCACTACTTTGCATTCAAATGGCGAGTGAACACCCCTTCTTTTGAGCCAGGAGTCCACTGCCTCTCTTTAGTAAACCCTCATACATTGACGCTCAAGTTCATCGCATAATGGCCCTTGCCTGGGCTTTCGATTACTGATATGAGCCTTTAAAATCCAAAATGTCACCTTGTGTGTCTCCCCTGTGCGTAACAGGAGGAAATTGTGCACACAGGTGGGTGTAAAAACCAACACCAGCTCGGTTAAATTTTTATTTTATTTTTTTATTTTTTTACATGACACTATAGCTATTGTGTCAGAGGCCACCATCTCACACACACATGCACACAGACACACCAATTCAAGTCTATTCAAAGTATGTGCATGCGTGTGTGCGTGTATGAGATGCTCCCGCCGCCTCTGAAACAGGCTCCTGTGTGAGCTCAGTAAACAGAGTGGCTGAAATGAGGTGGAATTTGCAACAATGGCGTTGAGGGAGCACAGCTGAGTGAACATCACCCTCTCAGAGCCTCTCCAACACATAAGGCCACTGACTGGAGGCACAATGCTCCCTTTTCACCCTCATCCCGACTGCTTACCACGTGGAAAGAGGTAATGAAAGAAAGACACAGCCTGAGTGAGGAGGAAAATAATTTTTCACCCGGGCCCTGTGACACCCCTCCACCCCCCAACCCCCCCCCCATCTACCCCTGTGTCTCTCTGAGGCTCGGATAGAATAATAAAATTACATCCGAGGTTTGATTCAAAATCTTTAATATTGTATATTTTCACAAGGTGGCTGTGAAATCAGGTAATGATTTATGTCTGAATAATTTAAATCGGCCCTGCTTCCTTTTTCCTTTGTTGACAGCGGGTATCCTGTCCATTTAATATATCCTAATGGACACTTGAACCCCGGACCTATCATCATTTCTCAAGTGCGTCTTTCGACACTTTTCTATGCAAACCAAGCAGTGATTTCCAAAACAATAAAAAATAATTAAAAATTAAAAATCATTAGGCTATAAAACACACGCGTCATGTCGTAATCGATCATATTTTGTCAAAGAGAAAGAAGCGATAACTCTAATAGTTACCAAACTGTGAAAAAACAGTGGATATATTTGCTTTTTTAAAAACCAGAAGTCTATTGTGCCAACAACGCATTCGTATTTTTCGTGCCATCTTGCCAATATGTTCTCGGTATACGACGGTCGGACGTTTTCTTACAGCAATGTTTGGAAACCGGCGCAAAATACGGCGGTGAGATGCGCGTCCCCGCTACTGTACGGCGACCTGTTGCACGCCATGCGCGCTCCCACATCATAACAAGTTATGATTCATAAAATATTATGACTTCAACAAAAAAAAAATACAGTCCCGGATGTGCATTTCCCCCACAGGCCGCTCGTCGCCGACACTAACCCCCTTTAAATATAACACAAAAAAACAACTTACCATGTTTGAAATGATGATTTTTTGGCCGCGGTATTGTGTAATGTCAAGGGGGGGAAAACAGCTCGGGAGCTTATGTTGAGTAAGATCGGCTCCGTCTCTCAGCCGGGACACTGGCGCAGCATTTCCCTATTCACTCCCAGGGATGCGCAGTCGGACAGCCGCATTTTTTTCAATTATTTATCTCCGTCGCAAAATCGCGTTTCTTTCTCTTATGACAAAGGGTTATTATGCCTGAATGTATTTACTCATAGTCCAGTTGCGGGAGGAGAGAGGAGAGGCGGTGCAGATTGCTGTACTCGCTACATGAGGAGGGTTTTTTTTGTTTTTTTCTCTTTTCTCTTTTTGGCCGTGCGCGCTGCTCTTCCTCCTCTCTTTGTATTTTGTCGGGGCCTGCTCCTGTCAGGCCTGTCTGCGCTCTCTCTGCGGTACTGTCTGTCTGTCTGTCTGTCTCCCTCCCTGTCTCTTATAATTAATGGCCCTCGCCGCCAGACGGTCCTCTGGGAAACAGTGACCACGGTTACCTCCACATTGGCTCTCAGTGTGCATCTCACATAGGAGTGCAGGCCCAGGCGCACATGCACGCACCTTATACTGCAGGGCTGAGTCAGTCAGACGGTGGTTGATGTGCTCAGGTGTGCATGATTGTCATAAAAATCATAATTCATATTTGATTAAAAAAAAAAAATCAATAAGAGAAGTCACTTAAAATGTTGGATATTTTTAACACTATCGAGGGAATGGGTTCTCATTACAGTTATTGATGCGCCCATAATGGAGGAGGCGCAGATTATCTTTCAGCTCCAATACAACTAATGGTTCAAGTAGGTTCTTATATAACATCTAAATGGTTAGAGTGCATACTATCTTATCTTCCTTCAATTAAAATCATAGTCTGACTCTTTTAGACTTTTGAGTATGGATTGGATTATCTGACTTAATTAAAGCAGCCTTGTTTTAATTAGCAATTTAATCTTATTTGGCATGCGACAGATAAAGGGACAAAAACATCCCATGTCATGACAATGTTTGTGTTTATGTTTCTTTATGCTTTATTTTGAGGCACACATCTAATATTAGAGTCTAGCAAGAACTTAATTAGTATTAAACACAAAGTACAACAGATGTTAGTAAGAATGTTGTTGTTTTTGCAGGTATTTGGTCATAAACTTTAGTAAAGTACTGAGCTGATTAAAATCTTGGCCTGATGATGGCCCTATTGATGAAACGTAAGCGTATCACCATCATCACTGTGATTTGTCCTGTAGGAAACATGAACGTCTGTTTGTCCCAACACATCCAGTAGATGTTGAGATATTATATTTTTAGATTTCACTCGAAAATTATGAATATATTTCTGACCTGCTGGTGGTACTACGGGATAAGGTCAGGAGATCAGTAATGTCACTCAGATCCATCCTCTGGAGGGGGCTCCGTGAATATCTGTACCAAATGTCATAATAATCCAACCTATAGTTAAACTAAAGAGGTCTGAAAAGCAAGCGGATCATCAAAGCCATATGCAGCAGCAGGCCCGCTCAGTAGCTGGTGCATGTTATTCGGCATTTTTGCTGTGCGTTCGTTCCTTCGCTCGGCCTGCTGTATCTGTTGATGAAAGCATGCTGACTACTGGTGGCACTTTCAAAGATAATGCACTCACCTCCTCCTCTGCAGTATATAAGAGGCTTCTCAAACACTGTAGGTGTTTGTTTTACACTGTTACAGTATCTCGTGAAGGGTAGAAGTCAGAAGCTTGCAGCATAACGGGAGCAGCAACACTCTTGAATTATTTGCCAGCGAGTGATGGTGCTGTGTGTGGCAGGCAGTCTAGTCAGTTGAACATCTTGCTGCTTTGGCAGTTTTCCAACATGATCGTATTTATTGTAAAATCAAAAGAAATCCAATTTTATTTGTATTTTGCCGAAATTCATAAATCACACTTTGCCACAGAGGGCATCACAATCTGTTTGTATCTTACCATTATATTGATTGGACATGGTGTCTTATCAACTCACAGCCATGTCTCCTGGCTCACCGGCGCTGTGATCCAGACACTGTGGTTTATGTCTTACATCAGTAAAGCCACTAGGTGTCTCTCAAAGACAAAAATTAGAGTCAAGTTATTGGATATTTAATAGTCAGTTTCTATGTGAACATTGTGATAATACACGTCATTTTCAAATAGTCAATGTATTACAGAAGAAATACAGTAAAAACAGGCAATAAGCATCAAAAGACAAAAGATGCCCCTTTATAAAGAATATTTATGCAGCTTATGCTCAGAGGCATCTTCACATTCCAGCTTTACAGTTTTAAACTTGCTTTATGGAGAACTTAATCAAGAAACGAACTCAGCTGAACTTGCAAACACTTGGTTATTCTCACATTCAGCAGACATGGTTGAGCAACATTAGCATTTGTTTGACTTTTTCCAACATTCAGTCTTAGTTTAGCTCTATTGGCCCTCAAACAACCCTGAGAAAATATATCTGAAATATCAGACTGTTTAGCTGCAAATACGCTCATCAATTAATTGCTAACCTTGTATAGCATACAGTTAAACAAAACAGTAAAGGTCCAGGCAGTGAAACCAAAGTTAAAAAGATGATAAAACACTTTGTCGGTTGAGCGACACATTCACTAGTCAACGCGCTTATTACTCTCACACTGAAATAGACGGGTTTGGATCCCCTAAGAAACCTGTGCAGGATTATTTTCTAGTGGTTTTGCTTTTTTCCAGGAGATTTTTCAGCTGACTTCATTTTCCCATTTTATGAGACAGGCCCTGATCTAAGAATTGACACCTCTGGTTTGTGAAGTAGTTCAGAAATCAAAAGCAGTTAGGTGCAACAAGTGAGACACAGATCATTCAGTCTAAGCCACAGTACAAAGGGCGCAGAGGAGAAACTCCCTCTTAGATGCAGTTCTCTTTTTAAACTATTTGTTAAATTGATTATAAAGCCGTTTCCATCTGGGAATTGTCTGTTTGCCTGTCCTTGCACTCTTTGAGCTTCATCAGAGCCGGTTTGCAGCAAGGGAACGCTTCCATTGTGTCCCTTATGTCCCTCCTAATGAAGATATAGATCAAAGCGTCGACCAAAGGGCTGAGATAGACCAGAACACTGGTCAAAATACCGGACAATTCCTTGTCTGTGTCTGAGACGTCGTCATCTTTGAGGGAGTAGTAGAGGTTTCTGAAACTGAAGGGGAAAAACAATGCTATGTACGTCCCCAAAACGAGACCCAGAACCCTCAAAACTCTCGTTTCATGTCTCAAGGACACACTCTTGCAAAGGGCTCGCCATGTGGCCACGTATAGACCCAGAAGAAACGGGGCAGGGAGGAGGCAGACGATGGAGAAAAGCAACAAGGAGAAATTGGTTTGGATTATCAAGACATTATCCAAAGTGCAGTAGGCAAGTGAGAGGATCCACATGCAAGCTGAGATCAGGGTGGTTAACTTCGCACTGTTGTTTGTGTGGTACCACACTGGACAGGCCACCATTAAATACCTCTCTGCAGAAATCAGCAGCATGAAACCCAAACTAGAGGTCAGGCCCAGGCGGACAAAGAGTCGTGCGATGCAGCGGGCCCTCTCCAAAGGGTCGAAGGTGGCAGCGTAAAACCGACTCACGATAAAGACGACTGTGATCCCGATCTGCACGAGATCTGACAGGAGCAGGTTTATGGCAAAGATCGGAGCCAGTCCGTCCTTCTTGAGTAGAGTCAGGAGAGCGTAGCAGGCCAGGCAGACTTCAGGCAGACCTACAACCAATATCACCCAGTCCACCACAACGCCAATGGTGCTTGTGTAATATGCAGGGTCCTCACCACAGAGACGTGAAGCATTTTCATGTGTCCCTGTCATCGAGCTGTGGTTCAACATCTGCACGATATCAACCCTGCTTTCAGCTCCGTCGTTTTTCACAGTGAACTTTTTTTATCGCCGTCCACTCACGGTGAGAGAGCTCGACTGGCTTCAGCAGAGAGCCTGATTAAGTTGTGCTCTGATGTTATACTTTGCGTCACCTCCATCCTGACAGAAAAACACACAAACACCTGTAGAGCATGCCAACTGATGTGCACAAGTAAGGGACTAACTGAAAGCATTGTAGTTATGTCCATAGAAATATGCTTCAAAGTTAAATATTGGTGTCCTTTATATTAGTTTCAAAGGCTACAACACCAGCTATACACCGATATTAACAAGACAATGAATCCGAATAGTTTCTTGCATTGAATTTCCTACCTTTCCCACCTGTTGTTTCGTGTCAAAGCAGAGAATTTCTTCAGTGTCACTCCATCCAACAGACTGAGGTTTTCAGTAACCTTTGATCCACCCATTTCGCAGGAAAGGAATAATGCAAATGAGTATCGGTCTAGGAGGATTACACAGTACGAATATATTGACGACATCTCCTCCCTATTTTGTTACATGTTGAATCAAAAGCAATAAAGATGTGATAATAAACAAAACAGTGCACAACAGGTGAAGGCAGGTGAAGCAGAGAGACAGAGCCACACTTTGAATAGTAAACACCCATGTATCACTTGTATGGCTCAATTAAAGGAAACTTTGTATTTTTTATTTTATTTTGTGCAAACAGTCAAAGGTTAAACCTACATACAATCAGTACACATATGAACAATGTAACCACATACATGCTTCAACACAAAGCATAACACACTAAAGTGAGTATGTAACACCAGCCACTACGGTCCCAATTTCTGGAACATTTTAAAATGTAGTTTTACATAATATGTGTAGAGAAGGGTCAGAAAGTCAGCAAACTGACTCAGTAATGTCGTTTGCACAGCAACTGTATCTAACGTCACCCAACATTAGATGCATAAAGCTACATATTTAGCAAGGTTCACATTTAACGGACAGACATAACGGTATGAGTCTTCTCATTTAGAAAGTGAATTACCATATTTCCCAAAATGTTAGTTATCGGTTTTCCTTAGTTACTTTTATTTGTCCGGAGAATATTTAGAGATTCACAGATCAGAAAAAACAGAACGGGTGAAATGAAATTTGCTGTAGTTTCATCAGACCAAACAATATAAATAATATGAACAATCACAGAATCATATACACAGTTGCTCAGTTGCCAGTTTATGAGGCACATCTTGCTAAAGCTAATACAGTCAAATCCTCCCTTCATGGTTATAATATTGATTTCTTTTTAAAAAATTGTTGAAACTGTTAAAAAAAACGGAATATAACAAAGTCCATGAAAGTATTCCAGTTGTATAGCTGCAGACTGCACTAGTCTTAGCTAGGTTTATCTAATAAGCTGACAACTGAATGTAGTGTCACTGTATTAAACACCTTTGCTAAAATAACGTCACAGTCTCACTTGAATCTAAATTATTCACTGCTACAATAGATACTATGCTGCAATCCACTGTGCAGCTGTTTGTTCTATGATCTTTGACGGCTGATGATACTACTGATAGCTCCATGATGACTCAAGATCAAATGCATGTACTGTATCTTCTTTCCCACGAAGCTGCTCGCTCAGCCATGCAGAGACCTTCTCCTCACTGGACCTGTGCTCCTCATCAGACACTAGAGAAAATAATAAGCACACAATAGCATATTTACAGTAAGGTGGGGTTTTGATATTAACAACCTGTAGATTTTTTTATATTGCCAACATCAAGTAACACAATAGTTATTCATCAGATACTGTTTGACTGACAAATGATAGCTCTGTTTATGGAGGATGTAGACGTACCCGTGGTTCAATAAGGCTTTGTAGGGGCAGAGGAGCACGAAACACCAACATCAGCATGAAAAACATGGTCCAAGTAACAAGGCCAACATGCTAATACTAAGCATGTATATTGTCTACCATGTTCACCATCTTAGTTTGTGGAGTTATGATGTTAATTTGCTAATAAGCTGCAAACAAAAGTACAGCGAAGGCTGATTGGAGAAGCATTTGTTTTACAGATGCTTCGTCGTAAATTTAAGTGTTGGAAAAATGCCAGATCATCACCAACATTATTATAATTTGTCCAGAGGGGAATATCAATGATTGTACAAAATTTCATGACAATTTATGCAGTATTTTTGAGACACTTCACTCCAATCTAGTAAAACAGCGCTAGAGGAAAAGTCAAAAGATTTCCATTCAGTTGGAATCCAATCCGGGGACCACGATGATGTAAATGTGATTTTTTTTTTCCCCAATTAGATGCTCATATATCCCACAGGATGTGCTAAACCTTTGACCTGCTGGTGGCACCAGAGGAAAAGTTAGGGTTCACCAAAACCATAAGGATTCATCCTCTGGGGACCATGAATGTCTGTACCAACTTTCATGGCAATCCATTTTGTAGTGATTAAGATATTTCAGTCTGGACTCAAGTGGTGGACTGACCGTCAAGCTGATGTTACCATCCCCAGAAGCATGCTGCTCTTGTGGCTCAAAACCTCAAAACAATGAGAAACACACAAAAAACATTTACCGCATGAAGCAGATATGTTTTATGAAGAAAGACAATACTCACTATCCGGGGGTTCAGATATGCTGTGGGCCTTCCCATGTTTGACCAGCAACCCTTTAAAGCTCAACACAAGGTCTTCTCCTCCGCCTTGGAAAAAGATTTTGAAAATCTCAACAAGAAACTCTCCTGGTGGTGACATGGAACAATCCACAAATAAAGGTATTAGACATAAAAAATGACAATTCCTCTAAACAAAACAAGACAGTAGTAAACAATACAATCTAGCAGTAAGATTTTCAACAGACGAGAAATGTGTGGACTGTAACTACACCTTGTTGAGCCGACCTGAACAGCCCTGTTGGGAGTTCTTTCCTGCAACATCTCATGGATGGCAATGTCTGTTATTCAACAATTTATGCAACTTTTCTTTTTCTTTTAAGTGAAATGTAATGGATTGCCAATGAATTATTATCATGTTGGTAATCTGTTAACCATTAACCATCATCAGGTTACATTTTCAGTTTGTGTAGTACTTTGGTTTATGACTAAATATCTGCAAAACAAATCACATTCCCATCAGCTTCAGCTGTACTTCGGCGCCTTTTACCTTGTTGAATCCGAAACACACTAAAGGGAGATGGTGAGCATGTTCAACATTATCCCTGCTTACCATCACCATGTTAGCATCATTTCAAAGCGCTGCTATAACTAAATATAGTCTCTTGGATCTGCTTGTGTGGCTGTAGACTCTAGGTGCTACCTCCAGCTCGTCAGACACTGATTAACATGCATTCACTTCTATTTTTCCAGAATTGTAGTGTCTCTGCAGATACAGACACCACCAAACACATAATGATGATTGAGAAGCATTATTTTTTATGAGTCGATATATTGCCTTTAAGTATACCTCTATCATTGATTACTTTATCCGATGCCAAAACACTGCACGGCCGTTTATAATACTGCTGACACACAGTTTACAGTTCTGGGAAGTCATCACATCAGCAAGCATTTTGTCTTTCATCAAAATCTTTGAAAGATATGCAGTAGCGATGCAGTGTTTATGCCTACAAAGTAATCTACCAGGAATGTGTGGTTGCAGGTATTTGATCGTCCACCGCCGCACCTTCCTGGAATCGTCACACAGGTGAGCCAGGTGCAAATTTCTTGCAGGACGACCGTGCATATTTTTCGCCAGAGCTCTCTGTGATAGGCAGTACGTCCGTGTTGTGTGCAAATATGAGTGAACGCTATTAGCTGCACAATGATTTAATCAGTGTAAAGTTTCCATCTGGTTTTTTAAATCACAGCCAAACTGATTAATCACAAACCAAACGGGCATTCCACGCTGTTGTGGTAATCACTGCCAAAGTTGCCAGTTTATTACGTACCCTCTAACTTTAACTGTTGAAGTGCAGTCTAGTGGAACAGATGCAGTGAAACTTCATGAGGGTTATCCTGTGCTGTGCTTTTGAAACTTTTTTAGGAAGTGTTGATAAAACTTTACAGCCACTTTCGTCCATTCTCATTGATACACGTCACACAACATCACACAATACAACAGCACCATAAATTACAGCCTCTAAAAAGGTCATACAGCTGAATCAACACCTCTTTAATGCAGTTCAACAAAATCACACCATCACAACATTATAAGCGGCAGATATATTTGCAGGGCTGTTTCATTCGACTGCATTAATTTTATCTGGCTGTACAAAAAAAACCTGACAACTGAATCTATTTATTGTCAGCAGTTACAGTAAATACAAGCAGTTTATCACAAACACTGTGCGATTAAGATAACTCACCACTTTCTTCTTCGGTACTCTCACTTTTCATTTCTCTCTGGAGTTTTTCTAAAAAAAGAACGACAAAAACTGTGTGACTCAACTTTGTTCGCCAACCTGCTCAACATGACACATGCACCTGTGTCTACCTGTGGCAATCTGGCACACAGAGACGCTTGTGTTGTTTATAATAAAAAGAAAGGTATGAGGAACAAGTGTCAAAGGAAAAATACAAGCTCCACCCTCAGAGATGCATTTCATTTTTGTAGGCTATGGAAAGATACTGGTATGTTGCAGGTTCAGTGGTTTGGAATTTACCATCAGGTAAAGTGAAAGTAAACGGGTGCAGCTGCGTGCCAAAGCATATCACAGAACATGTACATGCATAACTGCAGGACAGGTGCGCGCATGGAAAGCATGGACAGCTTTTTGTTTTTGAACGGACGTTGGGAAAAGGTGTTCCCACTCAGTCTGAATTTCATGGATCATCATATTAAAGTGATAGTTCACCCAAAAATCAAATTTCACTCATAATATAGTGGATCCCATGTCAGCGGATGCATGGACG
>JBCAUF010000036.1:5894551-5906947 GCA_038406115.1 Haemulon aurolineatum
CTGACCGGGAATCGAACCCGGGCCGCGGCGGTGAGAGCGCCGAATCCTAACCACTAGACCACCAGGGAGCCATGAGACATATTGGACACCAGTCTCGATTGGAGAATAGTATAGCCACTAAATCACACCTGTTCTGTAGGTGGAGAATGTGAGGACCGGCTTTGATGTGTGTTTATGAGTGATCTATAAGACTTTTCCAGGTAGGATCTATTTTCTCTACACAAAGACATAAAATGCAGACTGAGAGACAAGTTAGTTCATGATTCAGTGTCTCTTGCCTTGCCTGGTTTTGTGTTTGTCTTACAGGCACTGAGTCTGTGATACTGCATTCAGTCTTTATTGGCAAACAACTTCATACATGTGCATCATCCTACCTGCCTTTTTTGACTTAGCTATTGTTGACCAACTTCTCTCTCAGTTTACGTTCTATATTTTTGTGTAGAGGTCAGAGATGGCCGCCTGTGGGTGGACTGCCCGCCTGCATGGTGGCCAGGGGACGCTGTGGCCCACGGAGGAGGTGGACACGAGGGCCCGTTCACAACTGCTTGCAGTCCTAGTTTGATGTGACATTGATGATAAACAGCTTGCAAAATGTATCTTCTCCCACTGTGGTTTATGCTCCTCCAGCTGGCGTGGACACCATCCAAAAACAGGCTGCTCACTTTAGTCAAAAGAAGTTCACATGGACACGGCAAAACGTGTCCATTTCTATATTAGGCTCATGATAACGCTTGAGGAAGAGCACTATATGCTTGAAATTAATTCCAATCCAAATTTGTGTTCTCTTAGCCTGCATTTGTGCAAAAATTGAGCAGTTCAAATCTCTCACCTTTTTTTCATTTAAATGCTTTGCGTTCATGTTTGGGAAGCCCTCTTTCACCTTGTTTCTGTTTAGATTCTCGGAAGAAGAAAATAGTCCCATTTTTTCTCTTCATATCATCTTTCCTTACTTTCTATGTATATATTACATATCGAGACAAACTATTTTAGAGAGACGTCTAAAGGTTTGTTGTGAATTTCTGTACAATGACTATTATTGCCATGCTAATGTTCTGAATGTCATATTGTTCACCTTTAAGGCTTTATTTTAAAACAGCAATGGATGGATTTTTATCCATATTTTCATTCTAACCTGATGGCATAAGGCCTTGCATGTAAAAAATGAAAAAAAAGTTGTGAAAATGAAAGCTCTGTAAGGCTGTCTTTGACTGTCTTTGGCATAATTGAGCTCATTATTACTCTACCTTGGTATAGGTACCACATGCTAGCTAGATATATACTACATAAAGGTACTACACCTAGGTAAAGAAATTCTCACATAGTTCTATAATCAAAATCACGATGTATTTTATGTTATCTAAGTTTCATGCATACATACTCACACACTTTTAAAAAACTTTGCAATAATGGGGTTTCTGTACCAAGCTGTCATTTATTTAAGACTTTACAGTAAGTTAAATTTCTCTTGTTACAAAAATAGAATATGGCTGTTGTCATATTTCATCATCGTAGAAAACATCCATATGATGTACAGCACTTTCAGTGTACAGCGTTACATTGATTTCACAGAGTAGGCTGGTGATACTCAGAAAAGCCTGCTAGCACCCTTGGATCTGACTTCAGTTGTTTCGATACTGGGGCAGACAAGTAAATAAGTGAACAAATAAAACACATTCAAACTGCAACAGACTCCACAGATCGACTTAGACATAATGCATACAACATTGCAACCCCTCCAGTACTTTGGAAAATATAAACTTTAATGATGTGAAAATCAATGGCAGTAGATGTAAGGGTTTGAGAGAATTTCTTTTTTTATTGTACCAGACAGTGTTACACGAGGGAATAAAGACACTGTGGGATCTTAGAGAGTACTTTGTTACATGGAGGATTAGCGAATATGTAGGGGAGAGGGATCAACGAGTAATGGAATATTGTTATGGTGAGATGCAGAGAGAGGATGATGAAAAGATGTGATATCA
The DNA here is from genome assembly GCA_038406115.1 of Haemulon aurolineatum. Lineage (NCBI taxonomy): Eukaryota > Metazoa > Chordata > Actinopteri > Lutjaniformes > Haemulidae > Haemulon > Haemulon aurolineatum. The sequence goes on from JBCAUF010000036.1 coordinate 5,896,534, forward strand.
AAATGAGCTGACAAGTTCAAAATAAGAACTAGATACAAAAGAGGATGATGTGACAGAGTTAATGATGTTGACTCTTGAAACTGCATTGGTCAGACTTGAAGAGAAAATTATGACTTAACGATTTAATAATCATCATCGTCGTCATCATCATCGTCATCATCATCGTCGTCATCATCATCATCGTCATCATCATCGTCGTCGTCGTCATCGTCGTCATCATCATCGTCGTCATCATCGTCATCATCATCGTCGTCATCATCGTCATCATCATCGTCGTCGTCGTCATCATCGTCATCGTCATCATCGTCGTCATCGTCGTCGTCGTCATCGTCGTCGTCGTCATCATCGTCGTCGTCATCGTCATCATCGTCATCATCGTCATCATCATCGGGATCGATTTCACCTGACAGAACATCCTCAATCCAGTCCTCCAGCTCGTCTACAGATGGCAAATCATCACCTTCATCCATGTCCAACCACACACTGTCAGCCTGCAGAGTGAAGGAGAACAAACAACTCACACTCAGCCACAGGTTCTCTGAGCAGGAGGAAGCCTTAACAGTTGGCATGTGTACTCTCTTTCCACATTCTCAAAATGCTACTCTGCCACTCCTTACGATGTTGGTTTGTCATTTAACGAGTTTTGGAGCAGGTGGAGTGACTCAGTTGGGTGTGTTTGTTGTGCATTGTCAGTGGCTGCCAAAAGCCAAAGAGGGAAAGGGCATGATTCGTTAGATTATTATTCCAGGTTTGCACCTAGGAACATCAGATGCTCCACAGTTATCCGGAGTGGAAACCTACCTGTGGGCCCAAAGAGGTTCCCACACAGGCACCCAACCAACCCCTAATTGCTCAAGGTTTGCTATATGTTTGTTATCATTTCAATGAACAAATTTGTTATTTACCACATAAACATGATATTATCTGAAACATGAAAGGTCTTAAGGGTAGATATTGACATAGGGCCCTCAAAATGGGCACTATGAGGATAGAAAAATGCAGGAGCTAATTCAAGGTCCTTACCATTGCAGTCAAGTAAATGCACTAGGGTCTAGGGTCCCAAAGCCGTTGCCCACTCTGCCCAGTGGGTAGTTCACCCTTGCGTGTATGTATTACAGAGTTCAGCAAAACATGCAAATTCGTAACTAATCTATGTTTAAAGTACAAATAATATTACTCACATCATCAGCATCGACAACACCAATCTGTGGTGAGGACAGGTCAATCCCAAAAATCTTCTCCCAGTGTGGCAGAAGCTGCAGGGGAAATTTGGATTAATCTTGCTGTTATCAGCCAGTGTCAGTCAAGTGAATGTCACAGTTCTGTTTGAATGTGCTCAGTCATTAAATCTCAGTTCTCAGTTGACTAAGTCAAAGGCTGCCCAGAGATGTTTCTCTGGTTTCTGGTTGTTACACTGTGTTATATTCTTACCAGGGGGAAGTCGTCAGGGTCAATCCAGACAATGCTGAGGTGAGGGTGGTCTGTGTTATCCTCGGCAACTTCCTTCAGGATCTCAAGGAACTCGTAACCGTCTAAGAAGTGAAGATGAAAAGAGTGAAACGAACTATGACAGAGGTGGATCAAAGGGATGGCAAACTTGGGTATCTTGGATCCACATTCACCGACAGAAATACTGTATAGCCGCTTGGGATAGTCTAACTAAACTTAGGTTCACATCACGCTATGACCTCGCAAAACCTCCTCCAACCCCTTTGCTGTCCCATGTAACCCTGTCTAGATTTGCTATCGGTGACAGGTTATAATACCATCAGCATAATCTGGTGGTGTTGATGTTTTACAGCCAATTAAGGGCTTCTTTACCTGGGTCAGACTCCTCTGCAAAAGCAAGAATGTGTTCACCATCAACATCGTCTTCCTGTACAAAGAATAAAGACAAACTGAACCCACTGAGTTGAAAGTGTTGACATTTCAAGGAAACTCAGAAATTGTTCTGGAGTTGTAATCCCATCAAAACCTCTTTGTGGAAGAATAGCTTAACACATTGTTCTGGAAGTGTTGGAAGTTTTCAAATTCTTACCCAGATCTCATACATGTTGTGTGGTTGCAGCTTCCTCAGGGTCGGTCTTGAAAAGCACAGAAGAATACGATTTTATGTGTTCTGTTATTCGTAGTGGAAGGTTAAGATTTTACCTCACCAGATCACTGTTGTAGCATTGAGGGGACTTACCTATCATTATCTTCAATGAATTTCACCAGCTCTTCCTCAGTGTAGGGTTTTCCTGGGATGACCACTGGGTCATCCATGAAGGGTTCATAGAAGTCCACCTCATTCATCTTCAGATCCAGAGCCTTGGCAACCTGTGACACACCACCAAAGGATTAGAACCAATGACTGAGCATGAAAACCCTGGGAACCATGAAGATGTTAACAGTTGAGGTGTCTGCCTTTAGACACATATGGGTGCAGATGGTTTACATTATGATGGTTGACTGGAATGTTAGCTGTTGTCTTCAGTCCACCCAGACCCCAAGGTTATTCACTGCTCTGATAGGTAAGCAGAAGTCCACTACTTTAATAGGACCCAATGGATCATCTGTAGGACATCACATGCCCATATATGGGAACTTTTAAGATATATGTTGCAGGGGGTTAGATAGGGGTACCAGAAAGCCGACTGGATGGAGCAACTGTCAGGTCTGTTAGATTTTATGGCAGAAGACTCACACAAGGAACCTAAGTGTCCAAGTTTGGATAGAGGGTTGGCTTTCACACCTCATTATGATAGCATAAATGAACTATATCATGAATATGTATGACAATGTTAGACAGGCTTTAAGATATGTGGTCTGGGTAGAAAATGACAGTTTCCTTTTTGGCTGGATCTCTCCCAATCATCGGCTGAGCTTGAACTGATATTGGCTTGCTACAATAAAAGATCTCTTTGTTCAACAAACATGTATCAGCAGAGTCTTTTCTACACCATCATCTCATGGCCTTTTACTATCTGAAGAAGGAAGGCCTAATAAACTACACAGTTGACAGTTTTATTCACACGTTATTCCACAAGCTTAGTTTGTATGAATAAATGCAAACTATTGATCTTAGGTCATTTTGACTGTTTAAGATCTGAAAATTTAACTGTGAGACATATACGGACGAGCAATTCTGAACGAAAGCTGTCGTGTAGATGATGTATGCATTGGAAGCATACTAATTGAGAGACTGAGCCATAAAACTTTCAACAGTGACTTGGGCTCATGTTTATGAGGGAAGACTTTGAGTTTGTTGATTCTTAATCCTTAAGATATATTGTGATAACAATCTGTTGGGAAAATGTGGGAGAGACACTGATGTGTTGTGTTCATCACTGGTCAAATGTCAGAGAGGTCTAAACTCCTCTGTGGAGTGCCTCAAGGCTCTGTGTTTGGCCCATGTTATATTCAAGTTATTCAAGCATCCTCTCTGTATCAACAATGGATCAAATGACTATCCACAAAGAATCTGACCCCTCTCATGTCTATGGAAACTTTTAGCATCTTTTTAGCTGTTGTTTTGGTTTTCTTACCAACAATATATGCTCTCATTAACCTCATTTTCAACCTACTACACTGCCTGCCCCGCACCAAAATTGTATGTTTGTCCAAAAATCCCCCTCAGGATTAGACAATAATTTTCAGGCACTCTTTTTACACTTTATATTCTGCTTAGTCTTATTTTTGTGTTTCAAGTGTGTCTGATTTAAGTTAATGGTAATTAGTACTCACCTTGGGACTGAATGTGGCAAAGAACTTGATGTGAGGATGGAATTCTTCAGCAGCATCCTCAAAGGCGTCAAAATCTGAAATTTCATCCATCAAGTTGTTTCAGTGCATCAGCCCCTGTATGAAATATCTAAGAATGTAGACTTGTCTCATCATTAATGTAGCTTCTAGTCTGCTCACTTGAAATCGCCTCAAAAATCAAATCGGTCTGCAGCTCAGTTAAATCAAGCAATGTGAGTCTGATCTCTGTTGCACTTGCTTGATATGTTATTATGAGCAATTATGTTGAAAAGCAAGCAACAGGTTATCATGCCATCACAGTACAGATTCTTACGTTCTGACTTGTGACTCTTAAAGTAGCCCACCAATTTGATGTCCTCGTCGATGTTTTCAAAGCCTTTTAGTTCCCTACTATTGTCAATGATTTCCACTGGGTCCTCAAGAACCTATTTAGGAAAAGGAGGGTGATAGAGGAAAAAGGGGAGAGACAAGTGAGTCAGAGGAGAAAGAAAAAAGAAGGAACCGGGGTCAGATTGTTTGGGCCATCTTTCAAGAAAGCAAACTGGGATTCAGAGATGTTCTAGCTTGAATAAGGCAGGCTATTAAATGGGAGAACATATCCTCACGAACATCATAGATGAACTCCACAAGGGTGTCTGCTGCGAACTCGCCATCATATTCAATGACTTCATCGTCTGTGAAGATGAAGACACTGTCGGACTCATCAAGGCCTGCAGAAAAAGAGAAGGAGTATTAAGCCGGACCAGAGCAATGGCCACTTATGCTACTTGGATTTGGCCTCATCCTTCCAACATTTGTTATATCTGTCTTCCATAAGAACAAGAAACATCACAGTAAAAGAGGCCACAGGATGCAGGTTCAAATCATTTACCATGGTAGATTTTCATAATGGTTCTGAGAAATGGCTGACACCGACACTGGCTGGTCTCATTTTGCATAATGACCCAAGTGTCTGCAGCTGTGTTTATTCTGTTGAGGGTTTACCTAATTTCTTTGCAACGACTTTGTCGAGCTTTGCATCAATGAGACCGACTCCAATATCCTCATCATCAAACTCATCCAGGACCTGGGCAGCAAGCTGTAAAACAAACACACTGTCATATAACTGAAGACATGATTTGTCTATCAAACATGACAGCATGTGCCTGTATGAGTGTGCAGTAAATAACTGATTATGTACCATGCACATTTACGCCTTTTTGACAAAGTTGTCTCACTCAGTAGTTTCATTACCATAAAAGCCTGCTTTTCAGAGCGCTGCTTATGCACTTTCTAAATCTGTATGAAACTTGAACCTCATGACTGACAGTTGGTTCCACCAATGGCAGTGCCACATTCATAGCCGGATTGCATTGAGGAAGAGGTTTGAGGGCTGTCTCGGTGTGTTTGGAGGGTAAAAAGCACGCACATACACACACGCTCATGCACACACACGCGCGCACACACACACACACACACAAGTGCATGTGGGTGTCAGAGATCTTGAGCAGCTGCTTTTACTGGCATAAATAGTTTGACTAACCAGGCTGTCTTGCAGGTTGTGCGCGTAATTCTTGGCATTTCTCACAATTTGATTGGAGTAGCAGATGGGTGGGGCACAGTAAAACAGTTTACAGTTTGTAGCTTAGCAGCAGCTAAGTCATGGAACATAGAAATAATATATTTTAAGTTATATATAATGTTAAAGTATATAGAACTATTTATATTTCATGAAAGCAAATTAAGTCTTCAAATACAGTTTATTGGTTTTACTGTGACTTTTTTGCATTGCACTATATTTTGTTGCAGACCCCAACCTTTTGGCATTTAAGGAGGCTAAAATAAACTTTTAAAGGGCAAGTGATTAAGATGAGTAAGGCTTGATACTATCCAAGCAACGGAAGGATACGTTTAAGGATAATTTGCGTTAAACAGATCTGAAAGCATTGGTTTCCTAATTTCCTAATTCTAATTCTTGTCATTTTTGAGAGGTAAATAAGAGTTAATTTGCATGCTTGCATAGACATATTAGATGTTGTTCATCTTGATTTGATTGTGTAACATGAATACACTAATTTTCTCTCAAATTATCCTGTGGCATATTTTTTTCTTTTCTTTTTTTGTAGGTTTATTTGATAGTTTTATATCTGCTTGTCCTCCAAATATAAAACATGCAAAGCTGTCTTTGGACGTCGGTGTTCAGAATGCATATCTGCAGTTATGTGGCTGATATCATTTCCTCCAAGAAACTGAACCTCCCCAACTACATGTAAAGTTAAACCAACCGCCTCAGTATTTGGGATGAGATTTCACAGCTTGAAACCTGCACGTTCTCCAACTACGCAACACGCAAAATGCTCTGCAACTGTACCCTTTAAATGCTGTCATGTTGAACCTGATACATACATTTATGGCAAAAAAAACATAATCACAGAATAACCTGCCATATCGAGGTAGTCTGCATGTGCAACATTGTACATAACCTGTTTTCATGTGCAGTGAAGTGCAGTGGAGAATGCATGCCTGCTGATATAATTCCAAGTCCAGTCACAGTGTTTGGCCACCTCAAAACTCTAATCGTTTTCTTTGACCACGGGAGCAGATACTTAATTATGACTTCTTCACTCTTGTCATGTCCTATTTCATGTAACTTTCACTCACCCCTGGAGATCCTTGACCTCTGATATGTCGATCCCTTTGCCGTTGTCTGTTACTATTAATAAACCCTCATCAAATGTAAATCATAATACATTCATAAGGAGAAACACAAGCCTTCAGGGAGCCCGAGCCACCACAAAAGCAGCTCTGCGGATAAATATAGTGCCAGTAGCCACACCAGCCCCGGGACTATTTTGGCGAGGTGGCAGTGATGCTCAGTGCTCTGGGATCCGCTGACAAGTACAGTACTGCAAGTGTCAGTCACAGCGCAGAGCTGAGCCGGCACTACTGGAGCCAGAACCTCCAGTGCTGGCCTCCAGCCCCGAGGCCGAGCCCCAACGATCCCATACAGAGACACCAGAGGCCGTTGAGATGAGGTGATATGTAAAGGAGAGCAGCATCTCCCTCTCTCTCTCTCTCTGTTTTGGTTCTTAATTCTTTCCTCTCTATAAATATCTATTAATCTTTGTCTCCTTCCCTGTCATTTATTTTGTTGACATTACATAACAAGACAGATCTGTAATTTGTTTGCGGTCAATTATGAGTCAGAAAGAGCTTGAGTGTTTCAAAGGGCCTGTTGAGTGCTGATTATTTGTCCTTCAGTATCATCCCACTGACGAGATGCCCAAACCTGTTTTTGAATTTGTCAGAGCTGCCAAGTTTGTTTTTTGTGGCCGCTTTGGACCTGAAAGGAACTGCCGACAATACTTGAGATTCTCCTGAAAACATAATCTTGCATCAAGTGTATAAGGTAGCAGCTTTTGCTGTGCACTGTGTAGTGGGTGTGCCAAATGCTATAAAATATGGATGCCATACGATCCAGTGTATATATTCCATAAATCAGTCATCACTGCTCTCACTCTTTTATAGAACTGCAACTTTCACAGCAGATATTTTTCTTCAAGTGACATCGAGTCTGCGTGAGACAGTCGGGTCCGTGTGGTGCTCTCTGTTTTTGGTCCAATTTAAGATGGCTGCTTTATTTATGAACACGGACAAGGACAAGAAATGCAAATATAACTTTTCCTGGAAATTGCTGTGTAGGACTGCAAGACATTTGATATTCTGCATTTTCTTAAGAAACCCGAGAGGCTTTGTGCTGAATGATGATGTAATGTTCCTGCGAGGAATGCATTGAAACTGCTGAGTGTCCAGGCTGACAGGACGCCTGAGGTGTGATAGGCATACTGACAGAGGTGTGTTGAGTGCATCAGTTCCCACACACGCGCACATACACGCACACACTGTACACAAGCTCAGCCTTTGCCAGAATGAATGATATCTTGGGTCCTCACAGCTCAGCTCTTTGACTCAGGTGGACGCCACTGACGACACGCCGCAAGCTTGTGACACATTTTTGGGACTTCGCTCATCAGCACATCTGAATCCAACAAAGTTATTTTCCTCCTTGGAGCATTGCTTCCTCACGATGACTCCCTCTGTGCTCACACTTAACATGTTCCATACCTTAAATAAATATTTGAAAAAAATATGTGCCTCTGGTACCAAATATTCTCTCTTATTCTCCCTAATCACACAGTTACATCCTGTTACACAGATTTCTTTTTTATATTTTTCATCAGAAAATTTGGCTCCTCAACCAGGAGCTTCACATAGACATCATTATTTAAAATCTGTGCAACCTGACTGAATGAACCCAGATCAAAACACAAACTCCACTAGAACCTCCAACCAAAATCTTTGCAGCACCAAGATCACATAATGTTTCTTTGCGCTTTGCATTGTGACTCCAGCACTAGCTACAGTGGTTCCTCACCAGAAAGCTACCCTCCCACTTCTACCCATAGTTCCCATCTCAACCCACCTCAAGGGCCAACTCCTCAATCTCAAACTGTCTCTGGGCGACGCGGCTGGATCCGGGATGGTCATGGTAGTACACCACCATGATGTCGTACTTCTTCATCACAGACTTATAGTTCTTGGCGTTGAGGTCGTGGACGCGGTCCTTTCCATCATACTCTGGGAAGTCCAAGCTATCCTTGCCCAATGATAGCCCCGCAAAGGACAGCAAGACTGCTACAAGCACCCAGGTCCACTTCATGGCTCCTCTCTTAGGATAATGAAGATGTATTTGCAGTTTCAGAAACAAAAAAAAAGTGGGGGGGCGGGGGACCCAAAAAAAAAAAAAACCCAAAACCTAAAAGTTTGGTAAAAGTATGGAGAACCCCTTCCAATCCGCGTCACCCAGAAGAGAGCAAGACCGACTCTCGCATCCACCTTATTAAAAACCTCACATGGGCAAGTGGCAGTGGGGCACAGGGTGCAAGAGGGGCTGGGCTAAGTTTGACATAGGTGTGAGTGTGTGTCTGTGCGGGGTGTTACCGAGACGAGGTTGGGGGGGGGGCACTTTGGTTGCTGGGGTGACAGCTTTGTGTGTGTGTGTGTGTGTGCATGTGCAGTGTATGTTGCAGACCTGTCAAAGTGGGTGGAGTGATGAGATGAGGGCCAACCTGCTCTCTCTCTCTCTCTCCATCCAGACACTCAACTGGGGGAAGACAATGATGGAGGTGGAGGGAGATGGTGCTTAAGCGAGAAAAAAAAGCGACAAATAAGGATGCCGTGTGTGTGTGTGTGTGTGTGTTGAGCTTGTCCGCTTTGCGCCAAATGAAGAAAGAGTGATATGATGGATTTAGGTGGCCGCGAATATGAGGCACTCTTTTCCCATATTAAGTGTAGATGGAGGCTTGGATCCCAGCTAAAAATAATGGATGTGGGACAGAGAAGTACATATCAGGAGGAGGAGGGGGAGGGGGTGGTTGCTGGTGTCTAATTTGCTTCTGCTGGCACCAGCGCAGCGCTAGAATGTGGTGGTGGGTCACTCAGGGACATGGAGGGAGTGAGGAGAGGAGAGGGCGGTGCACCTGCTGAGGATTCAGTGCATAGGTGTCACTTAGCCCTGACTCGAGAAGAAAGTGAAACATAGAGTTTTACGGGAGGAGGGGAGGGGGACGGGAGGCAGTTTTTTTTCCCCAGATCTTTTGGAGCCCGATCCACCTGTACGTGCAGCACACGCGTGTCCCGTGCAGTGTGTGCACGTATGCTTGAGATGGCCGTCTGTGATATTACTTTACAGATTAAAAGGGAAGAGGTAAGCTATAAATAAATGCAGTCTACATGGTATCGTAATACACCCCATCACACACACACACACACACACGTACACGACACACCCCTCTTTTCTGTACCAGGACATGTGGCCCACAGTGAGGCGGAAAAGTTTAGTTTGAAGGGAGTAGCTGAAAGGTGCACAGACTGTACGTGTGTGTGTGTGTGCGTGTGTTAGTGATGGTTACGCAGTTATGTGTGGTGTCAGTGACGATGAAAACTAAAACTAAACTGTGGCTCACCATGTCACTGTAAACATGTAATAAAAACGATATGAGACTGAGGCGCTCAAAATGAATGTGCTTTACACCTCATATAGTCATATTACAGCTTCCATAACTATTTGCTGTCCCCGGTGTCTGACGTGATGTCAGAGGTAATTAATAAACGAGAAAATATTTCAGTCACTTCATACACGTGTTGCTTATCTGAATGCAGGGAGCCATGAAATGTGTTGCATCCAGACACTTCAGCTCCACACTTCAGTGCCCTCAAACCACCAACAGAGTGTGATATTCACTTTTATTTCAAATGTTACCTGAATGAAGCGCCTTAAAGCCACTGGCAACCCAAAGCCACAAAAGGCCTCTAACTATGTAATTTAGGGTCTTATTTACATAATATTAAACATGCAAAAATTATAGAAATCAGTTTCCACCCAAATTCGAGATATTTTTCTTTCAAGTTTTCATAGATTTTTGCAGTTGGGGTTGAATTGGGCGGGTTTATCCCTGAGATTTAAAGCTATAGTCTGTAGTGTTGGAAAACTAGCAAGAGAGCTAGCAAGATTTGAAAGCAGCACCTCCTCGAAGCTCCTCCCCCCTGCTCCGCCTCCCGTCAGTGATTCTTCCGGCAACACCGAGACATTTGCTGTGCGCACTCACGCAGGCGGGGGCGGGATGCAGAA